>JZKD02S1949706.1:1254234-1281607 GCA_000966675.3 Picea glauca
AAGAGGCTTATTATCTGAAATTATCTCTTTTTCAAGGCATTGAGTACTTTTCCTGAGGTTTTTCTATTCTATATTGATGTTTGGTTCTTAACAGATACCATATTATTATTGTAATAATTTGTATATTTCATCTAGACCACTTATAATCCTATTCCATTCCTATTAAGGATCTTCATTGTTTGAATGAAAATTGGTACCAAACCATTCCTTAACACAACCATTGTTTGTGGTGTATAAGTGAGTATTATGTCTTTAGATTTTTAGGAATAAATCATCTAAGCCTAATAAAAACAATCAAGAACATCTATGCTAATTATTGATGAATAAACCATTCACTCAAGAGTTATGTTATATAATTATTCATTGTCCTACTTTTAAATCAATATTTCATCTACATTTTAGGTCTTGGATTTTCCATGTGAATGAAAGACATATAAACTTATAGTATGATGAACGTGAATATATTCAATGCACATAATTGTTTGCATTTATCATGAAAATTCATCAATGAAGAAGGAAAAAATTAGAGACATTAGTTTTTCCATGACATTTCTATGAGGATGATCCTTATTGCACAAAGGAATAGATACCTTCTATGGATTTTGACACTGTCGATGTTTATGACATTTATATGTGTTGGCCAAAGATCTAATTGTGGTTACTCATTATATAATAGGCATATTTCACATTAATAAAATTACGTATATAAACAAAGTTTGGGACCTATACCTTGCTTGAGTAATACTTGGGACCAAGACCTTGTCCACCTAAGAAAAGTAAATTTAGTTTATCATTTTTTCTCTCTAGGATAAACTATTGCAATAGTTTCAATGTTCGACACTGTAATTGATCATTGCAACAATGTATTTTTTGTTATATAGGATCAAGCATTCAAATAGTGTCTTCTTTTGTTATCTAGAATAGATTATTTCAATAATGTCATCATTGTTGGTTTGGATAAATCTCCTAAGAACACAAGATTAAACAATAACTAACTTAGTTATTATCTATCACAATAGTGTTGTTATTGTTAACCAACCTAGATTTATCTTTATATCCTAGGATTTATCAAGTGTCAAGAGGGATCAAATCCCCTGACATACAAAAATTTACCTAGGTTTTTTCACTCTAAAAGAGGTTTTCATCTCAAATTATTTGATCCCTCTCAATTATTGATAGATTCTAGGTTAATATGCATCTAGTCTAGTTTATAATGTGAATCAGGTCCAACTTCACATGTTTGTTTTTTTGTAACTATTATATTTGATCAATCTACATTAAATTCAGGATTATGTTACATTACACATATCCTCCATATTGAATTGTAAAAGGTTTCTCTATGATAAACTAAGTTCAAATACATGTATATTTATACTTATATATAGAATGGATAATTACTATTCTCTGGGTTGTCAATGGGGCCTTGCTAGATCGATGAAATTGGGGCATTTTTATTGTCTCCACTAGGATGCAATTACCCTAGGTGTATCATTTTCCCCATTTGGACTAGCACACATCTAAGGGGAATGTTTGAATAAGGAATTGAATAATGGTTGCTAAGTCACAAAAATTTCATACCCCATTAAGTGTGACATGGTCTTCCACCTCTTGGTAGGTGATAGATTCAAAATTAGGAGGGATATTTAATGGCATGAAAATAATGAAAAGGAGAAGATATAGTTAATATACATGGTTTCCATATCATGTCAATATACATTTCTCAATTTCATCAACGCGAGTGAGATCCAATCAAACCATTCTGAAGAAACTTCATTTCTTTCAAGTGCGACGAAACTAGGGCACACTATGACTCGTGAGTTGGAGGGAACACTAGAGAAGGAAGGAGATAGAGAAGGAAGGGAATTGGGGGAGATATCTCATGAGAAAGGTTATGAAGGAGAGAGATAGATCATGGAGGGAACTATCTAGGAGAGAGAGCTTGAGGGAAGGGTTAGGAAGGAGACATAGCTCACAGAAGGCACCAGGAGAGAGAGCTTGAGGGAAACATAGGGAGAATACAATGGCGAGTTGTTGAATTTCCAATATTTTCATATGAAAATCCCTAAAAATGTTGACATGTAATTTTATGGAATAGAAATGATAGTGGCTCCATATGTGGATGAAAATCCCCTCATGGGGTGCCTATAAAATTTGATTCTCTAACTGATATTTTCAACTAAATTTATGTATTATGTCTCCTATAAAAAATGCATGATATATTGGCAATGTATATTTTCCTTTGAATTGTCACTTAGGTTCTTTAGGCATAGGGGTTCCTTGAGGAAAGGACCATACTCTTTGTACCTCTCAAATGGTAGGGTTGGATTTTCAATCATGAAATTAAGCTTGTGGGGTTTATGTTTCCCATAAGAATCAATAATAATGCAGAGGGCCTACTACTCAAGTGTTTGTTGAACGTGTTCCGTTGCACTACCCCATTCCTTTTTTTTAGATATGGGTGTGAAAAACCTCCAAATTGGGGGTAGTGATGGGCCTTCAATTTGTCACTTTCCATAGTCTACATTATGTCCAAATTTGATACCATTTTCCTCATAAGCCAAGATCTTCATGGAAAATATTATCACTTTTGATGACCGATGTAGATACTATGATTCATTGTTATATAATAAAATGTGATATTACTTAATCTAAATATGAATGTGATATATGCTTGATATTAAGTTTTTTTATGGTTTTGTCTGATTTGAATATTTAAGTTAATATGGTTCACAAGAATGAAATAGTGCAACTATGGTGAAATAATTTGATCCACATGGCAAGTTTATCTCCTTCATTCAATTGACATATACCACTTTTTTTAATGGTTGAAAAATTTAAGGGATATTGCCCCTTCACAACCTTCAAAGCTGCTATCACTTAAAGGCAGTCATAAAGACCCTAAGTGATTCAATATCTTTCTAATATTGAGGATTTGAATTGACAAAGGAGGGAAATAGTTCCTTGAACAACATGCAAGAAATTAGGTATTTAAGGAACAACTCCCACCAATCAGGGGATTGATTAGATGGGCTAGATAGAAATATTTTCACGTATAAATAGAGTCATAGTTGATAGAGTACATATTTAGTATTGTGGTTTCATTTTCCTTCTTTTTTTTCAAGCTAGTTCGAATTGTAGCCAAGAGGCAAATTTATGTCCAAAATATGAAAAAATATATGAGGGCATGCATGTGTATCTATCGTATGTGGGTTCTCAAATGTAATAATATTGAACAACTAATAAAACCTGATATATATCATTTTTGTAATTCAAAATGTCTATGTAGCCTACAAAACCAATTCATATAGAATAAAAAATATTCATACAAAAATAATGTAATCAAGAAGTCATACACAAAACACCATATGATCTTCATCCATTTCTTATCATTCACAACCCCAAACATACAACTCCTAGCACTCAAATAATATCACTAGCCATGATACGGGTCCCTCTAATAATACTAATATTTTATCTGTGACTATCATGGAATGGTGTTACAACTCATCACATGGGAATGGCCCCAAACATTATTATTTGGCTAAAAATTTGGAACATGGAACTCGTTATCATCATTTTAGGAAATTGTCTTTTTTTTAGATAGGGGTGTGAAAAAAATCCAATTAGGGGGTTGTGATGGGCCTTCAATTTATCACTTTCCATGGCCCACATTATGTCCAAAGTTTATACATTTTTCCTCATAAGAGAAGGCCTTCCTAGAAAATACTATCACTTTTTATGAGGGATGTAGATACTATGACTCATTCTTATATAATAAAATGTGATATTACTTAGTCTAAATATGAATGTGATATATACTTGATATTAATTTTTTTTACGGTTTTGTGTGATTTGAATCTTTAGGTTAATATGGTTCACAAGAAAGAAATAGTGCAACTATGGTGAAATAATTTTATCCACATGTCAAGTTTATCTCCTTCATTCATTGACATAGACCACTTTTTTTAATGGTTGACAAATTTAAGGGATATTGTCCCTTCACAACCTTCAAAGTTGTTATCACTTAAAGGAAGTCATAAAGACATTAAGTGATTCAATATCTTGCTAATATTGAGTATTTTAATTGACAAAGGAGGGAAATAGTTCCTTGAACAACATGCAAAAAATTAGGTAATTAAAGAACAACTCCCACCAATTAGGGGATTGATTAGATGGGCTAGATAGGAATCTTTTCAAGTATAAATAGAGTCATAGTTGATAGATTACATATTTAGTATTGTGGTTTCATTTTCCTTATTTTTTTTCAAGCTAGTTCAAATTGTATCCAAGAGGCAAATTTATGCCCAAAATATGCGAAAATATGTGAGGGCATGCATGTGTATCTATCGTGTGTGGGTTCTCAAATGTACTAATATTGAACAACTAATAAACCCTGATATATATCATTTTTGTAATGCAAAATGTCTATGTAGCATACAAAACCAATTCATATAGAATAAAAATATTCATACAAAAATAATGTAATCAAGAAGTCATACACAAAACACCATATGATCTTCATCCATTACTTATCATTCACAACCCCAAACTTACAACTCCTAGCACTCAAATGATCTCACTAGCCATGGAACATGTCCCTCTACTAATACTAATATTTTATGTGTCACTATCATGGAATGGTGTTACAACGCATCACATGGGAATGACCCCAAACATTATTTTTTGGCTAAAAATTTGGAACATGGAACTCGTTATCATCATATTAGGAAATTGTATTTTTTTTAGATAGGGGTGTGAAAAAAATCCGATTGGGGGGTAGTGATGGGCCTTCAATTTATCACTTTCCATGGCCCACATTATGTACAAAGTTTATACATTTTTCCTCATAATCCAAGACCTTCCTGGAAAATATTATCACTTTTGATAAGGGATGTAGATACTATGACTCATTCTTATATAATAAAATGTGATATTACTTAATCTAAATATGAATTTGATATATGATTGATATTAAGTGTTTTTATGGTTTTATGTGATTTGAATATTTAAGTTAATATGGTTCACAAGAAGGAAATAGTGCAAGTATGGTGAAAGGATTTGACCCACATGACAAGTTTATCTCCTTCACTCACTGGCATAGACCAATTTTTTTAATGGTTGAAAAATTTAAGGGATATTGTCGCTTGACCATATTCAAAGATTCTAGCACTTAAAGGCAATCATAAAGACCCTAAGAGGTTCAATATATTGTTAAAATTGAGGATTTGAATTGACAAACGAGGGATATAGTTCCTTGAACAACATGTAAGAAATTAGGTAATTAAAGAACAACTCCCACCAATCAAGGGATTGATTAGATGGGCTAGATAGGACTCTTTTAAAGTATAAATAGATTCATAGTTGATAGAGTACATATTTAGTATTGTGGTTGCATTTTCCTTCTTTTTGTTCAAGCTAGTTCAAATTGTATCCAAGAGGCAAATTTCTGCTCAAAATATGTGAAAATATGTGAGGGCATGCATGTGTAGCTATCATGTGTGGGTTCTCAAATGTATTAAAATTTAACAACTAATAAACCCTGATATATATCATTTTTGTAATGAAAAATGTATATGTAGCATACAAAACCAATTCATATAGAATAACAAATATTCATACAAAAGGAATGTAATCAAGAAGTCATACACAAATCACCATATGATCTTCATTCATTCCTTATCATTCATAAGCCCCAACTTACAACTCCTAGTGCTAAAATGATCTCACTAGCCATGGAACAACTCCCTCTACTAATACTAATATTTTATGTTTCACTATCATGGAATGGTGTTACAATTCATCACATGGGAATGGCCCCAACCATTAATTTTTGGCTCAAAATTTGGAACATGGTACTCCTTATTATCATATTAGGAAATTGTCCTTTTTCTTAGATAGGGATGTGAAAAACCTCCAATTGGGGGGTAGTGATGGGCCTTCAATTTGTCACTTTCCATGGCCCACATTGTGTCCAAATTTGATACATTTTTTCTCATAAGACAAGACCTTCCTGGAAAATATTATCACTTTTGATGACCGATGTAGATACTATGACTCATTCTTATATAATAAAATGTGATATTACTTGATCTAAATATGAATGTGATATATTCTTGATATTAAGTGTTTTATGGTTTTGTGTGATTTGAATCTTTCAGTTAATATGGTTCACATGAAAGAAATAGTGAAACTATGGATAAATGATTTGACCCACACGACAAGTTTATCTCCTTCATTCATTGGCATTGACCATTGTTTTTAATGGTTGGGAAATTTAAGGGATATTGTCAAATTCAAGCGATATGGTTGACAAATTTAAGGGATATGGTTGACAAATTTAAGGGATATTGGTCAACAAGGTGAAGCCCCCGTGATCCTTATGAGTATTTAAGAAGTGTATGGTGGTCTCTATAATCATAAAATTTTACTATGTTAGAAATGATGACATTTGATTCAATGTTCTATAGGTGTACTAAGTGAACTATGACATTTGCATGGTATTTTTAAAATTTGGGTAATTTTTCTTCCATTTATCTGTATAATTAGCTCATAATTTTTTTCATTACCAGTGCACACATAGTAATCAATCAAGAAATTATTATTTTTCTTGAAACTTCTTGCTCCTTCCCATAGCTGGTTTTCATTGAAGTTGAAATTCTTTCATTTCATTTTCTTATTGCATGGTTTAAAGATTCAAGTCAAAACTCCATCAGATTCATGACCACTCCTTTGAGTAACAAAAACCTAAAATCAAGCACTAATTAAAATTTATCTAGCAAATTTTCTAGGGCTCTTCAAAT
Source organism: Picea glauca (assembly GCA_000966675.3). NCBI lineage: Eukaryota > Viridiplantae > Streptophyta > Pinopsida > Pinales > Pinaceae > Picea > Picea glauca. Next base: position 1,261,035 of record JZKD02S1949706.1, read on the forward strand.
CCATATTAGCTTCGGTGTAGAGATTTGGAATAGGATTGTGAGAATAAATTTCCAAAACTGGTAAACAAACATAAAGCTTTCAGTTAGGGAGTGAAATCCAGTTGTTATATCACTGACTTTGGGAATCCCTTCTAAAATAAGGTTCAAGAATGGGGTCACATTGGGGCCAACAGATTAATCAACCCTGCTTTGTTGGTATTGGTGTTGACTGTCGATTGTGCCCCCTTTGATTTCCTATAGTAGATGGTACCATAGAGGCCATAATATTTTATACTTCCTACCCAAGGTGACAACACATGGAATGTGGTGTTGTACCTAGGATCGACGCTGGCTAGACTCATTCAAACTCCTTGGAAACTACCCACTACTCAGAGAGGTAACTTGAACTAGGGCGTTAGTTCATTAATCAGGTTTTCAATGTAACTTTCCCACCCATCAAAACTCATCCCCTTCGTGCATTGATCTTGTGATGTTGGATTCCATCACCAACTGTTTCTTATTTGTGAGAAGGTTTGTTTGAATTCTTGACTCTGAGATTAATTAGTGTGTGCTAGATAATACAAGTGTGAAAGAGTAACAATATGATAATAATTATGATCTTAACGTGATACCAACATGATACTAGTAATGAAGTAGAATGATTGTGATAATTAGTGTTATAGATTGATATAACAATGCTTATGCATATCCAATTTCATAGACTAAGTTAGTGGAGTGATGTTAGTTCTCTTTTTGGTTTTGTTCTCTTAAATGTAGGGATTAATTCTTCCCACTTGGTTTGGGACATTTGTAACATTGTATCCCCTAAATCTCTTGTGGTACTTTAATATTGAACTATGGACTCTTGTTGAATTTCCTTTAAAACCATGATTAGTTTCACATATAAAACCATTTAAGAATGTCTTCTCAACACATATTTCAGATTATTACTTTCAACCCTCACCTACAAGATCATGGTAAGTTCCTACTCCTTGTATGTATGGGATTCTATAGATATACTTTCCCCATTTTGTATCCAAAATCATTATCTTCTCAATTTTATCTTTAGTTTATTCCATTTTTCCTTCCTTATTTGCTCTCAAATTTAAATTTTCATTTCCTCAACTTTTAATTGTGTCCAAATGTTGCACCCTTCAAATTTAAAACCTTTCTTCTAGGGAAGAGACTAATTGTTCATGCTTCTCCAAGGGTATAACTTATCAACTATTAGATTCTACTATAGCCTTCCATTTAATGATTTCTACCTATGTTTTCTTGATATGTTCCAATAAAACCCATGTTCTTATGTCAACAAATCCCATTCTAGTAGGTTCTTGAGTTTCTTTCATACTTGATATATTTGGTGTAGGGCCCAATGAAGGAATATGTGTTTGTTTGGCTACATGGGTCTTTGTCCTTTCTCTAAGTTTCTTGATCCTACTAATGTGCTCACTTGTTTATAAGGATCATGGTTTATATGGGATGATGATCCTCTTATTTCTAGCAATGTCGTAGTAATTTTCTTAATTATGTCCTATGTTTTTCAAAAATAAGTATCTTTCTCCCATTGTTCTATCCTCTCAATTTTCCTTCTTTTATTTTTAGTACTAGTTCCTTGGGGGTTAAGGACCTTATCAACACTCTTATTTTTCAATTTTTATCTAAATTATATGATCTACATCTATTTATGTGACAATATATGAAGTGTTTCATCATTGGTATTCAAACATCTTAGGGATGATAACAACGAACGTGGAATAATTAATTGGTTAAAATAGTAGAAATGTTTCCCACCAAAGTGTTGGGAATGAACAACAAATTAAATTTTAATCGATAACAATAGTTGTTAGGCATCTCTAAAACTCATAATTATACCTTTTCCTGGGACAATAGTGACATGTATGGACTCCATCCAAACATTTTAAAAAATCACATCTACATCAAGTATGATTCCCTTCCAATAAAAAACCACAAAGGAGAATGAATGTTACACTTAAAGACATAGTTAAATATAAACTATACAAAATTTTATATATTGTTTTTATATACCCTATCTTAGATAGTGAATGGGTTTTTCCTTTAATTATTGTTCCCAAGGAAGGTGTAACTAGATAATTTGTGTGGACTATAGGGAACTTAATAAAGACACTAGAAAGGAAATGATTCCACTATATAAGGACTATATGGATAGTATGCTTTTAGTAGAATACTTAAGAGATAAGTCTTTCCATCATGTATAATTTTTTTTTATATGTTTGGTTGGTATTTACATCTTCTTTGTCAAGGTATTCCTGAATTTGTATAGTGTTGGGACACAAATTTTGCATACACTTTGAAAGGAATGTATCCTTATGTATTTTTTTTAATGATAAAGCATTGTCAAGGGTGATAATAGACTAGATACTAGTTCCAAATGCTTCTTCATCATACACTTGTCCTGCCCACATTTGTATTTTAGTTTCAATAAAAAATTTAGTAGGAGTATAGAGAGAAAGTCTCTTTTGGGACAATCCTTAAGAAAATTTCATGTCCCATATTCCATAACCAATGTAAGTATCTACTGTAGCTAACCATGGTCTTCCAATGATGATGGGATTTCCATTAATGAGTTTATCTTCAGGTTACAACATGATAACGTCGACTAGATATTCCTGGGAGCCTATTGAGATTATCACATCTTATAATATTCCTTCAAGGATGAAAATAGACATGTTTATCAACCAACGTATAGTGGGTGTGCATCTTAATAATTCTCTCAAATTTAATTGAGGATTGTCTCCTTGTCATTACATTAATTGTGACCCCTAAATATATCAAGGTATTTTGGATTAAGTACATGTTTATGTAGACATCTACTACAAGGATGACTATATTATAATAAATAGGGACCTTACTATCTATATATGGGTTATCGCAATCCAATGCAATATTTGTGTTCAATTCAAAACATAAATTATTCAAGCCACAAAACCTACCTTTATCCCATCATTCACAAATCAATATCAATTATGGAGATGATATTTACAATATCTCATTGAACAACATTTAGATCCATTTCCATAGGATATAGAGTATTTGGGAGTGAAAATATTCCCTCGCATCATGAGATCAACAAGCTACCCTACAACATTAATTGTGGTTGGATCTCTTTTTGTCATTCTAGGTCTCTTGATGCATGGTTCCTTCATAATTGTTTTTGTATATGGGCACATCTTTAATAGCTTAAAGGATTGGAATTTTGACAGATATAGTTTTTAGTTATCCTAAGAGTTTAGTTTTAAATTGGTTGTATGTCCTCTTTTGTTCAATCCTCTTTAGATAAGGCATTTTTTCTTGGTGCATCTTATTGAAAAGGAAACTAGGTTTCTTATTGGACATATATATTCTAAGTCCTTAGGTGGATTTATTTCTCTTTATAGATTTAAACATTTTCTAGGAGTTTCTTCTATGCTCCCACATTGTATTCACATTGGATGTATCTTTTAGGCCCATTGAACTACTTTTGTGGTCATTTTTTGGACATTAATAACATTATCTTATCTTATCTACATATCTAAAAATTGTTAACAACTGACCATGGATGCCTGTTAAATTTCAACAAGGTGTTTGGGATTGAATCACCCTCTTCCATCTTCATTAGGAATCCACTAAAGTAAGTTGGTTGACTAAAGGAGAAAAGAGCATTGGCGTTGTCAATGAAAGTGATTCCAAGAGAGACCAAAATCATAATATGTTAATGAAATATGTTACATGAAGAATTTCAAATAAATATGGTCTATTCGTAGTAAAAAGTTGGTTTGTTTGCATGCTTGACTCCTAGATTAATTAATGTGTTTTTTTTGTTCTCCTTAGTTGGCCTTAGGATTGAGTCTATGTCTAATGGCATCAGTTCCGGGGTATCCCAACTAGCATCGTGTCCTATTACTACCACTTGTTGGCATGTATCATTTCACTCCAAACATGCCCCTATAATGCCCAGATAGTAGACCAATAGAAATAGAGCATAATACAATTGTGAAAGAATAACACTATGGTAATCATTATGAGCTTACTGTGATACCAACATGATACTAGTAATGAACTAGTGTTACATCTTGATTGACTTACTGTTTTTGTCATTAATGGTGTTATCAGATGTGCACGAAACCATGTATTTGTTAGATCTATCTTCATTGAGTGAGGGAATTTCAGGTATAATAGAGGAAAGTGAGACATCTAGTAGTTGTAACAGGCGAGGATCAACTAAAGGTGAGAATATCAGAAGAAAATTCCATAGACACATGTTGGCCCTTGACCAAGTTTTGGGAGATCCTTGGTCAAGTTTGACCTATTTTGGGACTTTGACAACTTATCGAAGGCAAAGCGCAAGACGAAGCAAAGATCGCGGGATATTGGACCCTTTTTGGGTCCTTTTCGGGATTTCAGATTACGTAACGGGTATGGGGATGTCGCCCCATGGGTTTACCCATGTTTAGGCCTATTTTTTAATTTATAAATAGAAGGCTAGGAAATGTAAGAAGAGGAAGTTTCAAGTTGTGCTAAGTGCTAGAATTGGATCTATGTGATCAAGAGTTGTAAGTGATTTGTGCATACTATGTGAGACTTGCAGAGCTAAGTGAAAGTGATTGTAGAAGGCCTAGTGTTGTATCCTAGCTCAGGGAACAAGGATCTAGCAAGGTGTACGCAAATCTCCTGTCCTATGTGGAGTAGGGTTTTTGAGGCTCTGTGCATGTAAGTGATTAACATAAGATAATAGAAGAAAAGAAGATTTGGTGGATGTATCCCCAGGGTGGGGGTGAACCATGTACATGTTGTGTTGCTATGCTTTGTGCAATGTGTTGATGTTTTTATGTACTTACTTTCTAAGTGATTTGATATAGATAGATAGATCTGTTTATGCTTTATGATAATGATGTATATAGATGTTAGATCTGACCCATGTGAATGTGCATAATGATTGAATCTGTTAATACCTAATCTGTTTCGTCATGCTAAGTGTTGTTAGATGCTAGATCTGGTTGGATACTGCGATGCTATGTAATTAGGGTTTATCTGCACTATAACTAAGAACTGTATATCGATGAATGTTAACTACTGAGCGCTATGTTATGTATTACAATCACAGATCTGTTTCCCAACTAAGGTTGCAGACACATGAGTCCTGAAACCACCCCTGCCTCTACCTCAGGTGAGACTTCATCTGCTTTGCAGGTGTTGCTGAAAGGGCCAATAGTTAGGGATTTGTTGGTGTGTTGTTGTAGCATTGAACACTGGGTCTGCCCCTATGCACTTATCTTTCATAACCCTGGATAATGTAAAAGTTAAAAATCAGTATTTCATAATTTTTTCTTGCAAAAGGGGGATCATGTTATGATCATGAGAGCATAGACGACATTGAGGTGCCCTTTAGGTAAAAACATATAGTGAAATGATGGGTACCCAAGGATCTTCTTGAAATAAACATAGATTTGTGTGTGAAGGAAAGGATATACCAGATTGCTCCATCGTCATTACATGGTTTGGGGATATTTTCCATGGATGGAGAAAAGGTCTATTATGATAGATTAACTAAATTTATGGAGTACGTCAGACCTTGTTATATCTACAAATATTGGATATGAATAGTCCAATATACAAAAGGTATGCAAAGATATGGCTTGCCTGGAAATTATATACAACTAAAAGACAATGATCAAAATAAAGGAGCAACTATCTATATTGATGGAAGGCCAAAAGCGACAGGGAATATTGCAAGGTTTATAAACATTACATGACCCACGACCACAAATAAGTGACCCAATTGAGTATTTGAGGGGCGTAAAGGAAACCGTGTAATCATATGTGAAACAAAATCAATAACTACAGGGGAAGAGTTATTGATTGATTACAATTTGAATCGAATAGATACAGATTTTTCTATTATGGGGGAGGTACATATACTAATTTACCCAACCTGTAAGCAATGACTCTTATATTTTATGATTTTCATTATGTTCTTTACAGTGTTAATCCATTTGGAGAGCTTCGGTCTGGTTACTCAGCGTGGCCTATTGTTTTTTATCAACAATAACATTCCTCCTTGGATGTCAATAAAGAGGGAGGATTTATCATATATTTGAATTTATTTCTCATGATAATGATCATGTTTATAATTTTACTATAATGTAGTAGGCTGATCGTGGTAAATCAAAAGCGGCCTCAGAATAGGTAAACAAACAAAAAAATTTGAATTGCATTTAATGTGCATTTTATTTCTATGGCAATCAGTTATTTTATGTGTTTACATAACTGAATTATGATTTTTTTTATTGAATATATAGTCAACGGTCCATGATGTTGATGATTATTCACTTGGTGAAATGGATTTGTATGAATCCCTTGACCCTATGGTTTTAATTAGAAAATAGATCAATAAATAAAACAAGGAACTAGCTCACTTGTTAGATATTCTAGATCAAACTCATGAGGTCAAAGAAAGGATCAAAGAAGTTATGACAAGGATTAAAACATATAAGGTAATAACCATAATTTCAAGTGGTTTTATTTTTATGTCATAAGATCAATTATGAAAGATAGATTTTAAATTTTACATTATCTAAACGAAAAAATGTTTTCTTTCTTATATAGAGATTTTTGGATCCTGTTGACCGCGACATGCATGGTGTTGGTAGTAGTGGCACTAAACAGATGCCACAGGGTCCTAACGAAGGCCCTCATAAAGATGCTAGGATTCATCTATTCATATCTCCACCTTCCACACCATTAGTTGGGAGACATGACACACACATCGAGGAAGCAACCACATAGGTAGGCACTGGAGGTGGTGATGAAGATGAGGCCAATGACTTGATCAACTATATGGTTTCTTTTCCTAAATAAATATGTGTGACCAACAAAGGGACCCTTAAGAGAACATTTATGGTCAACGGGGAAGGGATTCCATTAAATCATGTTAAATTCCCAGGTAATTTTTAAAATTTTAATTGTTTCATGTTCTCTATGTAGACAAATATAAATCATCTAAATTATTATTTTAAAATTAATAATCATATAATATTTTTTCGTGTAGGGAATAACGATTTTTATAGGTCCTTGGAGAATAAGGTGTTGCTGATTTTTGGGCCCACCATACGGGAGAGGTGGAATTCCCATAATTCCAACCTCAAAAAAGAATTGATGGATTATCTTGAAAGCCTTTTTGGTGTGGACACATTTAATAAGACCTTGGCCACTGTCGCAGCTGGCCAATATTTAAAATATATGCAAGAAACATATAGAAAGAAATTGAAACAAAATGATAGGTACGAACGTCCTCTAATGATTACAGAGAGGGAGTGGAAGGCCCTCATTGAGGACGCAAAAGAGAAGAAATTGATAGATGAAGGAAAAACACCCTCTAGTCCTAGAAGGTAAATTACAATTTCAATTCAATACCTTCAATTTTTTTTAGATGTAAATAAAATTGTGGTATATATTAACATAATTGAAACTTTTGATGATAGGTTGACTGAAACGTCAAAGGAAACAAAATCAAGGCTTGTCAAATGTGGCCAACACAAGCTAGGCCAAGGCAGCTACTTGAAGTTGCAGTCATGAACTGTAAGTACCTAAATATCTAATTTGTATCGCCTTAACAATTTTAGGTAATTGCAGTGAATAACATTAAAAATACATACTCTTATGCAATGTAGGGTGATGAGTTTGTTACTGAAACCATAGAGGAAGACCTACAACTTCATTACAAGTATGGATATAAAGTTGTAGTTGAACACCGAAAAATATTGGGGCAGTTACCAAGAACCAATTTTCAGGATAAGGTAAATAAAATTAAATCCACATTAACCTTTATTATTAATATAATACAGTCATGTTTGATATCATCGATAAATTTAATGTTTTACAACTTTGTTTTAATCATGGGAACAACATTGTTAATGAATGCACTAGTATTGGAGAGCAATGCATTGATAGAATTTTGCAACTAGAAGATGGTTCTCCCATGCAGTCCCAATATTCCACAGGGGTGCAGCCCCATGATGGCGCTATGAACGAGCTGGCACATGACAGTAATATGGTTGTATTTTAATCATATACTTAATAATTTCATAGTTATACATTTTGTACTTCTATTTTTTTTTTACTTATACATTTATGATTATCCTTATAAATTTTTTGGTCTCAATGGAAGAGAATGTTGTACTTGAGGTTCATACAGTTGAAGAGGAGCACGTGGGGGAAACCATTCCAATGGTGTCGATCAGTGCACTATGTAAATAATGACATTGCAGGTGTTTTTTTTAATATTACTGAACTAGTTCAATGATATTTAAAAACTGTCCGTCTAAATTTTATATTTTTTTCTTTTGTAGGTTATGCCTCATCACAGCGGCCTCAATTACCTTGTGAGTACCCCACGACTAGGTGTGCTATGCGTGAGAGGATGCAATCAAAATCAGATTTTGAAGAGCACCCAGAGAACGATGACATATATATTGATGAAATTCTTAGGAGCTATAGAGATAAGAAGAAGAGGTCGACTAAAAGTACTAAATGATGATGTACATGAATATTTTAATAACTATTTAATATAAAATCTATTTTCTATGAAATACCTTTTTTTACTTGTTGGGTCACCAAAATGCCATTCTTTTACCAACCTTTTACTTCATGTTTCACCATAGTCCACTTTCCCGTAGCCTTACATTAAGACCATTTTCATGATTACATATGATTTTAGACCTATTATTTTCCAAAGCATTAATTTTAGTATTTTGAGTGAGTTTATGATTAAATATTGGAAAAATAACATGTTTTCACTTATATATCAAAGTGGGAGGAGTTATATGATGTTTATAGGCGCATTTTAATACTCCAACCAAGTCATATGATGGAATAGAATAAAGCCTCTTTTCACATGAATTTCCATTCTCTGGTTTTTAGATTTAAAGTGCTTTAGTGTAGTGTATGATGTTATGGAATAGTTGTTACTTTTCTCTTAGGAGAATTGAGCTCACTCCAAATGGATCAAGGAAACATTTTTTTTCATTGTAAATAATTGTGAATATTGGTATGTATATATGTTTGTTTTTTCTATAAATATCTCAATAGATTTATATGTTGGGTATTGGGGAATTGAGAGTGATGTGAGGGGGGGGAGGGGAAATAATATCTTTCGCCTTCATGTGGTTGGCCATATTTAGTAGAGAATAATTGATTGGAGTCATTTAATCTTGGAGCAAACCTACCTTGATCCAACAGAGCAACAACAAAGTCAATGTTGACTTTGTTGTTGCTACTTCAAATCAAGGGAGGCAGTTTGATCAAATATTAGATGCGTGGATCCAATAAATTATTCTCAAAACCAAGAGTATCTCATTCAGGTATGTTCTAACACTCTACTAAAAATGCATCTTAGAGTAAACAGTGCACTAGAAATATGACTTGTATTGATTTTCTAGATATTTATGGAGGTTGAATGATTTTGGCAGGTACTTTAAGTTCTTTCTTTGTCGATTGAGGGAAGCTCAAGACTAAAAAAGGGTCATACAGTTGAAGAGAAACATGCAAGGGAAACCATTACAACTGTAATGCCGACCAATTCATCAGATCATGTGTGATTTCTCCTTTCATCATAGTTTATATATCCATCAATTCTAGTTATGTTTAATGTTTATGCATTGTTATGTGATTATTTATTAATGCATGGTTTTCTATGTGATAATTTATTGAGATATATCATCTATTTAGTACTTATCATGTTCTCTCCTTCCATCCAGTAATGGTAGATACGATTCCATTTATATTGACTGAAATAAACCTTGACTTCCTGTAGGGATTCATGAAGTGTTAGTTCATGCATCTACTACTAGGGGTCCTCCTAGAATAAGGTCAAATGAACTGAGAAAAATTTCCATAAATAGTGTTGTTGTACTATGCCTCCTTTTTTCTAGGCATTGTTCCATATCATGGAGCATGTACTGTTACCATCCATCCTAATATAAAGATCATATTCTACTTTGTTTGTTTCATGTTTGTATTTCCATATCTATTCCCATAGTTCATTTTTACCTTTGAGTCATCTCATGGATACAACAACTTATTAGTGATTTGTTTTGAGCCATTAAATAAAGGACTTTCATTTGATGAACTTCTACAAGTTTTCTCAAATTGCTTTCTGGATCACTTTAGGCTTATTTATTGGGCCTAGTTAAGTACAAACAACTTGTTGTTCATGTTTTCTTACTTTCTTCCCCCAATTTCCAACAATAACAAATAATTGGGTTTTAGGTTTCATGACACCCTTCTTCCATTATATAAGGTGTCATGAGTGAAATCATTTTGGGCTTCCACCTAAACCTGGATTTATCCTTTTGTGAACCAATTTTTGAAAACAAAATAATGTCGGGTGATCCTTGCATGTTGATCATGAAAACCCAAAAAGTTATTCATTGATACAATTTTCCTCCTTTACGCAAAGTCACCCAGGGATGATAAGTATCTGTATGAAAACAAAGAGATAAAAAAGAATCATATCATGGGGACATGGACCCTATGAGAGGTGAGGATACATAAGGGAAGGCTTTGTAAATTGTTGAATGCCCATATATCCATGAGCTTCATTTTAACATGAGATTGTTGAAATCAAGGTTGAGTAAGCATTCAAAGCCGATTTTCCTATTTGGATTTCTAGGGTAAAATCTCTATGTTTATTGTGATTTTAGAGATATGTGATTACTTTAATTCTATGGCTCTATATGCATGTCTATCTCCTGTGTGATCCATTTTCATACACTACTTACTACAACATTTGCAATTCACCATTTTGGTTAACCCACAATTATTCTGGTCAATTGGTGTGATTATTTCTCATTCATTTCGGTTAATTGTTGTTGAAAATCACCTCTTGTTAATTTTATTGATAGTTCTAATAGTCAAAGGACCCAGTCCATCCATTTAATTGGGATCATGAGATCAATGGCCATAATGGTATAGTTTTTGCAAATCCCCAGCCAAATTTCCATTCTTAGTTCCTTGTAATCAACAATCATTATCCTTTTACCAGACCATTGGGAAATTAATAGTCATATGTGGAAATGGATAGAGACTTATTTTTGGAAAGTGAATGAGCCACCTATGCTCCCAATCATCCCTTTTAAGAGAAACTTGGAAGATCCAGTTAGTAGTTGGGCCATACACCCTACTCAAACCATTCCAATTTGGTCATAGTCACTCTTTCTACAACATTTTGTGTGAGTTACAAAAACCAACAAATAACATTGATGTAATTCATAGGTAGCAATTATCTTTTCCATTGACACATTAAGCTTGTTATGTAGTAAAGGAAATGAACTTCCTTCTTTAATTGATCTTCCTTTTATTTGTTTGTCTTATCTATGTGAAAGAGGGAGGAATGAAAATGGTTTATGCATAATAGAGATTCAAACAAATTATTGAGACTTAAGTGAATGGGTATGCCAATGTTGAAATAAGGTTTAGAGAAACATCAACTCATACTATTATCCTTGATGCCACACCCTAGTTAGTTGCACACACCATTAAAGTGGACAACCATACATGATGTCTAAGTTAAGAAAATGTTCAAGTGAGCCATTGTTGATGGGAGGATATATAAGGAGCAATAGTAGGAAGTGTTGGATCATTTTACTCTTTAGCATAAACAATTTGTCATAGGTCGACTATGATATTTAAATTGTTGTTTTGTATTTGAGTATATGTTAAATTGTATCTTGATAGGTAGTGCTCACATCGAGGAAAACATTCTATTCTTTTTTATATTGGAAATTTTTACACAAATTTAATTTTTGGTCTTCATTTATATGTAAATATATATGCTAAGTGCTGGAAATGTTGTCACTTATTATCATGGGAATGTGAATGTTTAGTGGTAGTTGGATTATAGTGCTTGAAATTTTTTGCACAAACAAATTTGTTGATTTACAACCACACATTGGGTTAGCTCTTTATTGGGCACTCATCCAGACCTACACATACCAATAGAAGATTTTGGAACCATTTGTAAACTAAGAACCATATTGGTTTCTCCATTGTAGAGAATTTATTGACCTTAGTGATTAACAACTAAAAAACAAACTTAGATTCTTGATTAGTATTTATTTGTTACCTAGTCATTGTGTGCATGATACACCAATAAAAAAATATTCATAATCCACTGAGGATAGAGATATCTACATAAGTCTGAGAACACATTTTTTTTTAATTCTGCAAAGCATCCATGTTGGTGAAGCATGTGGACTATAAGCCCCATGTTTACAGATCACATACATGAATGTTACTTCTAGCAATGTGTGAGCCTTCGAATCTCTAGTTTCAAAACATGAACTTAGGATGGTTTTGGGAAAATTAGAGAATCATAGCTTATACATATTAAATTGTGATAGTGATGTAGGTACACGAAATCACATCCATTCCTAGAAAAAGGTAAGACATGGGTGGAGCTAAGTTAATGTTATGTAATGAATGAAGAAAAGGGAATATGAATCAGAAATAGGAAACCTAAATAGTATTGTCAAGCATTCAAATTTCCCAGACTAAACATTAGGAACCCCTCAGTTATTCTACCTCCATTTCATGATGAAAACTTGTCATGTCAAAGACTAACAACCCATGTTAGAGATAAACTAGTAGACTTGTGTAAGGAAGTAAAATATGCAACATTATTTGAGGTCTTGTTAGTTGTACAAATATATTTTGGGTAGCTATGAAATGAGTGCAATGCACTTAAATTGGTTAAGAAAAATGGGAGAATATTGAGCAGTAATTCCATATGCATAACCAAGAAAACTAATAAATAAACTTGAAGCTTAATAAACAACAAACAAAGAAGGTCAAAACACCCTACTAAAAGACCCATTGGATCTAAAAATGCAATCAAAAGAGTAGAACGATAAGAAAAACTTTTGATTTTATGTTTTACGATTTGTTTGTTTTTCGTTTTATTATGTACAAGAAAAGAAAATGTCTTCACTTTCATGGTGGGTGCCATTCACAATTTTGAAAGGTTTGTTTCTTATACATGTAAAATGAATTCTGATCCTAACTATGAGATGAATTTCAACATGAAGAAAAGGTACTAGAAAAACTCTAATGATAGTTAGGCTCGAACAATTATCTAGGGTATAAAACATTTCAATAAACCATTTTAAGAGGAAGATAGTTTTTGTCCTAAAAATATCAAAATGGTTGAGCCAAGAATCCCAAATTTTGTGATGAAGGATGATATTGGAAATCGGATTTCCTCCCCACTTTTTAAAAGAAATGGAACACAACATAAACATCGTTGTTATCCTTCAATGAAACCTCATTATTATTATTGGTACAAGATGGAAGCTAAGTAGTGTGTCTATATATCTCAATTATAATAACATGGTTAGAGCATCTCCTCTCATTAGTGAAAGACTGAAGATAACCATGATAAAATAGAGGAGAACTTAGGTTAAAGGGAGTGGGTTTTTGGGTTATGATGAAGTTGAAAAAATTAGAGCTTCCATCGAAAAAATATTAAGCTAAAAAACACTTTCCTTAACATCCTCCTCGTATAGAAAAGTATAAAGATGTATTGAATTAGCTAACGAGAAGTGTGAACCAGTCTTTAGAAAAATATCTTTGGGGGAAACCCAAGTTGATTAGATCCATCATTATGAACTTTAGGCATCTTCTCACTTTCTTTTGGGAAGCAAATTCCATCCAAATGGTATGTTCCTAAGGGATCATCATAACTAAAATCACAATGACCAATTGCATAAGATTCCAAAACTTTTTTTGTACTACCAAGACTAATTACCTAAGAGTATTTATCATATTTAGGACAAGGTTGATTATATAACTATGATACCTTATGGTTATATTTGTTAGAAAGGAGATCATGATTAGACTTCTGATTTTTAGGCTCATATTCATTAGAAAAAATTAGGCTTCTAAATTGATCATGCTCGAAAAAATTATCTTTCATATCATGAAACTGAAATTTGCCAGTGTTTACATCAAGATCTAGATTTATCTTTATATGGTGGGAGATTTTTTTATTTGAAATACTATTGGGAAGAGAATTTTGTGAGTTATCTCCATCGTTGAATGTTTGGATTTTTTTCTTCACAAATCTCATTACTAAGTGAAACATCACTCTCTAGACTATAGAGAGGAAGAATACTAACACCAGGGGTGATGATATTGGTATGAGGATTCATAGTGGTGGTATAAGGGATATAAACCTTATTAATTTGATCAATTCCATCTTGGAAAATGGTCTCATCAAAAGGGAAATATCACACAATTCCTATTTGAAATGTGAAGGCTGAAAAAGAGAATAATCAATACCAAATTCATGTGCAAGCTATTGCTCACAATATGAATTAGATTGATATTGCATTCTTGATTTCCTGAAGAAGGGACTTTGGTTTTTTGAATGCTCATGCATTGAAAAGAAGTTCTCAATAACTTATTTCCATTGATTTTTTCATTTATTTATCATAGAAAGTTTTTTGGCATCTACGAATTTATCATAGGTATGAAGATCAAGGTGTTCATTGAAAAAATCAAACCATGGGAGGATTGATTAAGGAATAAATTTAGGCCTTAGGTCCCCGGATATTGCCTAAAAGAGGTCAAAATAATGCAATATCCAGGGACCTAAGGCCTAAAGATGGAATGATCATGAAGAAAATTGAACCATTCAATGGCCTTCCCATGAAGTGTGCAAGGAAAGACACATACCATAAGTGAAGTATAAAAGGTTTCCTTCAAGAGACAATAGTCCATGAAGTATTTGATGTTCTCATTTAAGTCTTCATCTGGAAATCCTTTAAATTAAGGAAGGTCATCATCCAAACACCAGAATCCCGAAACATATCCTGAGAAACCTAGAGTATTGTAAGGTATTAATGTTGGCCACCAAATATCTATCATGATTTTCTATAATAAAGTACCAACTAAGGTAAATCTCATGGATATCATAGTATTAATTCTCAAGGATGAATAATTTTGATTCTTTAGGATAAATAGGAAAAATTTAAAGAGATTATTGATGTAGGAAAAATAAAATGTCATTTTTTTTAAAACACCTATAGGTCATTGGTATTATGAAGTCCATAATGTCACTCCCATGGATTCCACGTCGATGATATATAGCTTACCATATCTCAACCAATGTTACCATCTATTGGTCTTCCAACATCTATAGCATCGCTTCCATGGTGTTCACGTCATAAGAGATATTTCCTACACGTTGAAAATCCCATGGCGTTCACGTCGCAAGAGAGATTGCATACACTTTGGAAATCCCATGGTGTTCACGTCACAAGAAAGATTGCATACACATTGGAATAGCGATGTTAAATAGCGTCGGTATTGCGATGCTCAAAGCCTCACTGCCATGGCGTCCACATAGTGGATACCAACAAAATGGGACGTCGTAATTCTGATGTCTCTAGCATCACTGTAGTGATGACTATATGGGGTTTGGATAGTCAAATCTGAGATGACATGTGTCTGAATGAAACATCGCAACAAAGAAGATATATATGGCATCGGAAAAGTGACGTCATGTGAAATGATGTTTGAGGGGTCCACTATTTTTTCGTTCTCCCAAAAATAAAAAGTGGCAATTGTGTTGAACGCGTTGTTAGAATTTGACCCAAATATACTAGTGATATGCACCAAAAGAGTTAGAACATAATTCCGTGAAATGGAAAATGACATATCTGTGAAATTTCAATTCTTCCAATAGTTGGTGTCAAAAATTATATCCCAACACAACTTAGTACAATCCAAGAACATATAATTGTCTGTCATTTGAACATGTTTGAATAATATGAAATGGTGGATTGTTGAGAAACCAGATGTGCCAGTCGGGTTTCCCGGCATATCAGAGTGGGAGATTAAATTTGACTATGAAGACCTTGATAATTTCTAGTAATATAGGGGAAAATATGAAAGGGATATAAGAATTCTCTAGCGATTTGTGCACAACTTCACAAGGAAATGCACATGTTAAAACATAAAGGGAACCTGCCTCCTATCAAAGCACTTGGGAAGACAAAATATGTTGAGGAGAGATTTGAAGAAATATAATTGAATATAAATAAAATTCAAATGGATATTCAAGCAATGACCATAGTAACAGTGGATCTGATGGGAGGAGCATCTCGTCAAGGCAATCCAAATACATAATAAGATTCAAGATTCCATGGTCAACTTGATGAGAGATATGAGAAACCTCTCAAAAAATTTAGTATCCCATGAAAAATTCCTGGAGACGCTTCTATTTTGTAGAGTCAACACCATTGAAGGATAACATGAAGTTGGGAATCTTTCTTGAGAGACAAGAACAAATAAAAGAGGGAAAAAACAACCAATTTGAATTCGTTCACAACCACCTCTTATTTTGTCCTTTTTCCAACTATAATCAATTTTGTCTCATTGTAACACATGTCAAAAATATTTGAGAGGGAAAGTTAAATATACTTGCAATTGATTCTTGGAGAATTCAAGAAAACCCCATAAGTAGTTACTAAAAAATATTATAATTAAAGAAAGAGACCCATTTTGAAAGGGCTCTTCAACCATTGTTAATTTAGGAACTATGTTTTGAAGTAATATTGAGAAGCCCTCGTGGCCGATTTTGCTAGCGATAATCACCATTGTTGATGGCTAGTTTGTTGTGAAAAATTTCAATTGGGATATTATGCTATTTGTGTGTGTCGTAAGAACTTAGTTTTGTTTATAGAATTTTCTTGTGCAAACAAAAAAAATATTGAAGTTTGGTTTCTTCTCTCTTATTATTTATCTTCAGATGATGAGCAGTTTGTGCATGTTATTTCATAGCTTGGACTAATTTTGTTATGTATTTGTATGCATGTGTTTCTTAACTTTGTTTCTTCTTAATAGATATCTAAACGAAGTCTCCACAGGGATTAGTAACATTCTCATCTTCTCATTAGTTATTGTAGTCACTCCTAGCTAGAATAAGATAGATTATAATTTGTTTGTACAAGTAGTTAGTTTGCATATTCATTCTCCATTGCATTTATAAATATTCATTCATCCTCCTAGCCCAGTAATGGCAATCAGACTAGAATATGGATAGGTCTCCTAATCCAAATGGTGTGTAGTCTAATTGGGACCGTGTATTGGGGAGTAACTTTGTTTGTTGAAGGTCATTTTTCCCACATCAACAGAGTTGTTGATAGAATGAGGGCATGAATTATATATCTAGTGGTAATGTTTGATTCTCACATGGTTAGTCCTTTGAGAACATTCCCATAAAACAAAAACTTCCACAGATTTTTCCTGAGAAAGAATCTACCTTTGAAGATTCTAACCTTGCATTCAAAATTCTTGATGTTGGAAGTCCATAAACCAATCTCTAGGCTTGGTATTCCATTTCTAAAGCATAGTTTGATGAACTTGATGGATTACCCATTATTTCACAAAGTTACTTGGCCACTTACCCATAACTTCATAGCTACCTAGGAGGAGAGCTACCTGCATACCTGTGAATTAGTCCAATTGCAATACCCCAAGGTCGAGCCCCTACTAAATTGAAATGATGTTTATAGGCTGGTGATCCAAGTGTTTAAAATCTAGGAGGATTATGTTTTTATTAGGCCAGAGAGCCTATAGGCTGAAGTCCAAGGAGCCTGATTTTGTATATGTAAATACTCACATCATTAATATAACTACATTGTTGTGTGTAGATGAACCATGAAGAAATATTTATGGGGGAATAAGCTCCACTAGGTAAGGGAAAGGGATGGGGTTGAGAGGCTAGGAAAA
This sequence comes from Picea glauca, assembly GCA_000966675.3. Taxonomy (NCBI): domain Eukaryota; kingdom Viridiplantae; phylum Streptophyta; class Pinopsida; order Pinales; family Pinaceae; genus Picea; species Picea glauca. The sequence continues at coordinate 1,278,825 of JZKD02S1949706.1, forward strand.
TGGGCTAAGATAGAGGGATTATTTTCAAGGGAATATTATAATATATTTTCCTAAAAGAGTAAGGTTTGGGAAAATAACCCCTATTATCCTAAGTTCCTTTGGGGAGAGGAACAAAAGTCAAGTGGAGAGGAATGAACTCCAAGTGGAGAGGAATGAGATCCCAAGAGATCTATGTGTCAATCAAGGTGCATGCACTTTTATGGGGGGGAAAAAATCAGTGTGGGGGTTCGCTCGCCATTCTTTCCATGCTCCCCACTCACACACACATGCAAACTGAGAATTCATGCAACCATCCATTCCCTCTATCCTGGACCTCTACGACCTATGAAACCTCCAAACCCGTGAAGCTAACCCATTTTTTCTATGAGGCACAACATGACTACACAGTTCCTAAGCCATATCCTGCCCTAGCCATTTTGTTGTTTCTACCCACATTTTTCTCTAGACTGATGTGGATTGTTGTCATTACCAAAAACCATACCCTATTTTTCTATTTTGTTTACCAATTTGACTTAGGATATGGAAAAAAGAATCATGTGGCTAGGCATGTGGTTTTGAAGAGGTGGTTTTTCAGGCATGTGGATTGAAGAATTAGGTTTTCAGGCCTGTGAGAAACTCTCTCCAGTTGATAGATATTGTTGGGGAATTGATTTATCGTGAAAGGAGTCCAGTAGCAAATACATAGCTCTGAAAATTCTTGATCTAGCTTGATGTTGAAGCGCTGGAAGGGAAGTGGAGCAGTGGGGAATGAGATTCTGTGAGCGATGGGCATAAGTAGGCTTTTGGGAGGGAATCCTTCTTGTTTCATTGTATGGAGGGAATCCTTCTTGTTTCATTGTGTAGATTTCCATAGTCTTAGCCTAGCCTAGGATTCCCTTTACCCTGGGTGGAGTTTAGTCCCATATCACAGGTGACCCATTACTGATAGCTTGGAGTAGCATGGTCTAAGGCTGAGAGGTTCATGGAATTTTTGCACACAGTTGGTGGTCTTCTCATAAAAATTTAAGTACCATTTCTATGTTAATTTCTATGTTGTGTATCTTGTATATGTATTAATATTAATAATAATTGCATGTGTTGTTGCATGTATGTTTTACTGTGATTTATGCATTTAATTTGTGTATTAGTATAATGCATATTAGCTGTGTAAGTTTATATGTATGATGTTCTGCAAAGAGCTTTGTCATCCATAGCCCAACAGGTCTATGCCTGGGTATGGATGGTTTTATTATTAGAACAGAGTGAGAACTTTTGTTTTGTATTTATTTCAAGTTGCATTTCCCAGCAAAGGGTTGTGGGTGTTTCAAACTTGTATCAGAGCTTGAACAAAGAAATTTCTTTTGAAGTACCTTGTCCCTGGCTTGGAATCCCTTGGACATTACAAATTGGTATCAGAGCCCATGGTTTCAACATTGAACCTGGATGGGCCACAAATGTGGAATGTGGAGTCAAAATTCCACAAGGATTTAACGTGCAAAGTGCTAGAGCGATGTTGAGAGAGCTCTTGGGTGGTATTGGAAATCTCAAGAGGTATAGCGGTTCATGAAAGTTAGTAGAGAAAGGAGACCACAAGAACCATGGGTTTGGAACCACAAAAATTAAATTTGGTTCATTGGATTTGCTTGGGAAGGGACAGACCCCTCACAACTGTTGAATCCAGAGTTTCAACAGTCCCGGGGTTTTGTGGTGTTTCAGCAGGGAGATCCACCTAAGTCTCGAATTCTGGAACCAATCCAGACCATCCAATTTCTAGGGATGCATTTCCATAGATTAACCAATGTTTAGAGTTTAGACAGTTCAGGGGGGTGTGCGGTGTTTCAGCAAGGAAATCCTCTGATGTCCCAAACTTCAGAGTTCATATGGAACATTCATGCTTGAGGACACGTGTCAGTAGATCAACCTATTCAGATTTTTGGTGGTCTAGGGTTGTGTCTTTTTGTAGAAGGGAAATCCTCTGAAATCATAGAGCTCGAAGCCCCGAAGCTCTAAAGTCCCGGAGTGATTCTCAGTCATAGATCATTCCGGAGAAGGTGAAGCATTAGATTTCCCCAAGTGTTTTGGCAGTTCATTGTTTGGGGAAATCCGATGGAGATTGATCAAAATTTTGACTGTTTTGAAAAATCATCGATGAGAAGAAATCGTCGAAGTCCCGAAGAATCAAATATGACATGGACCTAATCAACAGTTCGACAGTCTTGAAAAAGTGTCGATGAGAAGAAATCGCCAAAGTCCCAAAGCATCAGATATGACATTACATGATGACAACACCTTGGGTGATGTGGACCTACCATACGTTTTCCATGTGTCACTTGTTTTTGTACTTTTAAAAGGCCCTTAGTACCGATTGTAACCTGACATGTGTCACTCGACGGTGGGGCCACATGTCACCACCTTGATTGATGACAATTGTACTACATGGACCCCAAGAGATTGAGAAGTTCTGGAATTCATCGTTCGGGGGAAACTGTTGGAAGAGATTATAAAATCCTCCAAATCCTAAAACTTCAGAGTGTCAAAGTACCAGAGTACCCAAATGATGTAGCTTGATGATGTCACCAAAACTGACGTGGACCTATTTGGGAGTTCGACTGTTAAGAACCAAATATCAATATAGCATAGAAAAACCTCAAAAAAAGTACTCAGCGCCTTGAAAAACATATAATTTTAGATAATAAGCCTCTTCGAGGAGGAAACCTCCTTTTACCCCACTTAAATGTTCAAGTACAAGATGATTCAAAATGAAAATCTCTCCTTGGTATATATAGGAGACTAGGAGGTATAAT
>JZKD02S1949706.1:1284946-1314958 GCA_000966675.3 Picea glauca
CCATGATCTCCCCTTTTAAACCCTCCATCATCTCTTGTAGTTCATCTTTTGTTATTATCTTCTTTTGTAAATCATTTATGTCCCTACACATTTCTTCACCTTCATCAAGAGTCCAAGAAGGATTTTATGGAGGATTATTTGGTGTAGAAGTTCCCTTTTTGGGTGGCATGTTGGCTAAGTATCACTTTTGATCCTTGATTTTGAGGTTGTTCTACTAGACAATCTTTCTTCTATTGTATCTCCAATGTTTCAACCCTTTTGGGTATGAAACTTTCCTTTATATAGTTCTATAATATTTCGTCTCTGCAATGCCACAGGTCTGATCAAAATTGGATGTGCCAAGTGGAATTTACAGTAACTTCCCCACAACTTGCCTCTTTTTGGCCTTTCCAGGAGATCTGACTTGTATAGCGTTCCCCGCACAAAATAATTGATATAAAATTATGAAACTTGCACTAGAAATACTACATACTGTCCATGATCCAATGAAACTAGTCCCACTCAATTTGGATACTCTAGAATGAGGTTATGAGTTTTTTACCTGGAACACCTTCTTGAGACTAGTCAATAGGACTAGTCAGATACCTTATCTTACACAAGGTGTATCTACAAATTTAAGATGACCCAGAAGATGAAATGTTTACCACATATACCTTACTAATTTCTATAAATATTCTTTGGATTTCAGTGTCTAAAATGTTACAGAAAAGTTTTTATAGCAAAAATTCTGGAATGACTCAATTTAGGATGATTCCAGAACCCTATCTTGTGCAGGTTGTATCTCTGAAAGTATAAGGTCTCGGGAGCTGAATTTGGAACCCAACGTACCTTGATATGTCGAATAAATATCCTCCAAGCCATTCCTTCGAAAACGTTGTAGAGAAAAAATTATAGCGAAAATTCCAATGTGTCTCAGATGTAGCAGTGAAACCCCAAGACCTTGAGCTCTGATACCATATGTTAAGAACCAAATATCCATATAGCATAGAAAAACCTCAGAAAAAGTAATCAACGCCTTAAAAAAGAGATAATTTCAGATAATAAGACTCTTCAAGGGGTCATCCTCCTTTTACCCCACTTAAATGTTCAAGTACAAGATGATTCAAAATGACAATGTCTCCTTGGTATATATAGGATACTAGGAGGTATAATTACAACTAATGGCATAAAGCCGACATAAATAAAATAACATTACTAATACAATATGCCGCAATTAAGGGGTAATGACCCAATATTAGGGCTTAACATCGACGTTCAGAAGTTTTGAGGGATGTTATAGAGAAAAATTATGAAGCCCAAAGCTCTAAATTCAATAAGTCACGGTGGTGATGCAACCCGTAGACATCACTTAGGGGTGACATGGACATACGAGATACGTACCACATGTCATCATTTTCAAGCATTTCAAGGGTCGATCAGGCCAATTGGAAAAAGACACATGTCACTAGTCAGATACGGCCACGTGTCCACTCACTATTATTTTCCACATAATGCCCCTCTAGTGCATGGTTGCTGACTAGACTCCGGTGGTTTTTCAGTTCGACGTTTAGGAGAAAAATTAAGTTCTAATGGAAAAACCACCAAATCTTTAGAGTCTCACAGCTCCTGTTGACCGTACATATAAATAGTGAATGAGGAATTTCGATTAGTGCATCCTCCAAGTATTTGAACAATTGTCATTTGAAGGAAATGGATTGTGGAGAAGGTAGATCTTCCAAATCCTGAATCTCTGAAGTACTGGAGCTCTGAATCTCCGAAGAAGCAGTTTCTCGAAAGATTCACCACTTCGACGTTTGGAGGAAAAGAGGTGAGGTGAAAGTAAAACCTATGAAACCCGAAGCTATGGAGCCTTAGAGGCCCAAAGAAAAGGATAAGCGCCTATTTTTTAGTGTTGGGTCACAACCTATGGTCACAGGAGATGAGGGGGGCGAAGAAAAAGGGCTAAGTTCCAGAACATTGTTTTTTAAAATGGAGAAGGGCTTAGATAAGGAACTTGTGGGTTTTTTTAATTTGTATAGACCTACACCTAACGAAGTAAGGAAGGCCTATAAAACTAAAGAGAGGATCCAAAATAGATCCAAGGGCCAATTCGGCTCTGAGAAGGAAGAATCCATGTTCATGGATTACATCATTGAAAAGACAAATTGTTCAAGTATCCATAACTTCCCGCTCAAAACTCAAAATTGAGCATGGAAGCAGGCATTGGAAAGGTCTTGAACAATAGAAGATAATTGTTCACCCAAAAATTGGATCTAAATAGTCAATTTCTCAGGAAATCAACAGAAATTAAGTATAATATATTAATGAATCAGAATGGTTAGTTTCTTCATGAATTATTGAGAACATTTAGCACGACAAAGTTCTATCGTCTACACATTTTTGCAGAATTACAACTGTGAGAACGAACAAAGTTATCACAAAGTGCAGAGAGATGGATGATGCACAAGAGGCTTATAGTCAAGAATATGAAATCATATGGATGAATGTCAAGTTTGGTATAGAAGGAACAAACTCCAATGGACATGGAGAAGAAAAGAATGATAACATGAATATAGTAGAGACCATAAGAAATTTACAGAAATATGTCCAGAGTCACAAGGCTGATAATGAAAGGCTTATGAAAGCTAAGGAGCACCAGGAAGACTTCAACATGAATTTAATACAGAGCCTGGAAAGAATTGAAAAGAAGTTGGATAAGGAGAGTGGCTCCAACAAATCAGGAAGCCACAAGAACCCTGAGGAAAAAGGAAGATCAAGGAGTGGTAGCAGACATCACCATCACTCTCAAAGGAAATCCAAAAGGAAAGAACATAGTAGGTCAATTCCATCCCATACCAGGAATCATAAGAGGTATGGGGTGGATGAATTGAAAGGAGAAATGAACAAAATCAAGCTTCCTTCTTTTGATCATGAATATAAGAAGGATGAAGATGTTGAAACATGGATTCTAGGAATGAGAAAGTACATCCAATTGCATAACTACTCTTCTCATGAAGAAGGACGAATTGATATTTATCATATGAAGGAAAGGAATCCATGTGGTGGGATCATCTTGTGCAAGTGCAACGCATTAGAGAGAAAAATGTGACTTGGAAGGAATTCAAGAATCATTTTGAGAAGAAATACTTAACCAAGAGGTATTATGACAAAAATATTAAAGAGTTGTTTGAACTCAAACTTGGCAGCATGACCATTGATGAGTAGTATGAAAGGATATTTTTATAATTGTTGAAGTATGTCTCCTTCATCAAATATGATACTGTTAAGATTCATACATATATGAGTCGACTTCCATCCCTTATCAGTGACAAGATTCAATATGATGATCCCAAGAATTTGGAGGAAACCATAAGGATATCCAAGTGCTTATTTGATCATCATAAAGGAAATCCTACTTTCCAAAGAGATTCAGAAGACAAGAACAAGTTTAAGAGGGAACAAAGGTAGAATGGGAAAAAGACACCATTTTTCAGAAATAGTCCTCAAGGACATCCATCTCTTAGATAGAAATTAATGGCTGAGGTAGGTGGGAAAAGTCCAAGGAAGAGACATATTCAATGTTGGGGTTGTAAATAAGACCATAAGTATATATATTGTCCTCACAAAAATGACAAAGTGAGAGTTTTCCACAATGCACAACAAGCAAAACCAATGGAGGACATGGGAAGAAGTGTACCAAGGATCTATGCAGCCCTAGACAACAAGCAAGTTGAGTTTCAATCACACGTGATTGAATTAGAAGGTATGAAAAATAACCATGCCTTTACTATTTTAATAGATTCAAGAGCTAGTCATCTCTATATAGATCCTAAGGTAGTGGAAAGATTTAAATTTCCAAGAAGAAAGCATGGGAAATCTTGGCTAGTGTAGTTGGCTACAGGAGCCAAGAGAAATATTATTGAGCTAGTTAAATCATGTCTAGTGGACATGAATGGGCTAAGTACCAAGGCATATTTGAACATCCTACCCTTGGGTTCATATGACTTTCTAATTGGTATGGAATAGTTAGACCAAAACCATGTTGTCTTAGAATGTCATAACAAGGAATTCACTTGCCTGAATGAGGAAGGTAACCCAAGAACAATCCAAGGAATTCCTAGGGAAGTTACTGTCCGAGAGATATCAACAATGCAGTTGAAGAAGAGTTACAGAAAGGGATACCAAATATTTGCATCCCATATGGAGGAATCACATAAGGATAAGGTGCCAAATATGGAGGATCACTCAGTTCTTAAATATTTTGAGGATGTGTTTAAGGATATACCGGGAATACCCCCAAACAGAGTTGTTAGGACCCAAAAATGTCCCTTTTTCACCATCTCTTTTGCTCATTCAACCTTACCAATTCTATACTAAACGCCTACTAATTGTTGCTAAGACCATTTTCCCCAAGGTGTGCATCATTAATTTTTCTTTTATATTGTATTCACTTTAACATGTTGGATTGGTAGCATTTCTCATATTTTATCCATGAATATTCAAACTAATGATTAAACTGTGTAGAACAACCAAGTCTTAAAGAAAGATCATTGTTGTTACACAAGGATGTTACAACTGTGCGCCAACTCTACATGATGTTACACGACTACAACAATTGTGCACCCTTTTTGGAAGATGCTACACCTTCTACAACAGATATCCACTGATCCTAGAAGCTAGTCTCTCATGAAAATTCAAATCATGAAGACTGATCCTCAAGGTTGTTACACATTTTGGTTCACATTGATAATGAAGATCATTTAACATATTTTGTAACAGATTTTGTATATCATACGAACAACTTGAGAATCTTCGATTCTCAAAGCTATTATGAGTCTGTTTTCAACTGAATAACTATGTGTTTAAATAACAGAGCCTTTGTAATCATTATCCCCAAATTTTAGCTGTGAACAAAGAGTGAAGAAGAGCACATTGTATCTGAACCTTTTTGGAAAATTAATAAGAAGTGGATCGAGTTTCATTAACCTACCATAGTCTACTTTCGAGTGGATTTAGTGAGAGGGAAAGGGCCCACCTTCCTCACAGACTCCCCTGGGTTTTTATGTTTAGATTAATTGCTTTGATTTGGATAATTGATCTGTTTAGCATTTCTAGCATATATTTGTTTTTATAGTCAATTATTTCCTGTTTAATGCGCATCTGTGTATCTCATGAGAATTAGAGTAAAATTGTCTGATACCACTGGATAATTGCTTTCCTTTCCTACATTAGATTTAATCTCTAAAAACAAAAGTGTGAATTCCTTTTCTGCAGTTAAGTAGGTCTGTTTTCAGCAAGTAACACAGAGTTTCTTTCTGCATGAGTAAAATATAAAGTTAGAATAAATAATCTAGGATTCTTATGCACCCATCAGTTTAGGATTTCATTTATGAAAGTGTTATTTCAATTCTGTAGAAGCTCCAGATGTGTCGACAACTTGTGTTAAAGTTCAACCTTTCAATTAGGATTCTTACTGCAATTTGAATAAATGTTGCTTCCATAATATAGCATAGAGTATGCACAATTATCTTGCAATAACAAAACTTCCCTAGGTTTGACAATTTATATTGAACACCTTAATTATCTATTTAATTAGACAATTAAAGTTCTCAACATTTTGGCACCATTGTCGAGGAAGATAATTATAGATTTTTTTAAGAACATTATTTTTATTTTCTTAGGAATGAATAAGTCTGCATGAATCGAGGAACAAGAGGATGTATTCCCAAAAATACTAACCCTACAGGTACCAGAGGATGTGGAGGAAGGAACCCTGCACTGGGAAGACCAACCTTTGTTGATGATATTATAGCCATAGCATATTCTTCTTCAGGATCTATCTTCCACCCTTCAAATCCTCCAAGGAGACAAATTCCTCAGTCACAGAACTACCCAAGTTATAAAAATCACTTTCATCAAGGTCTAAAGCTAAAAGTTTGTCACCAACAAATCAACAAGCAACGCTGGAGAATATTGAAGATCGAGGAAGTATAGCTTGACCACGAGAAATACCAGAAGAAGTTGTTTATCATATTAATGCACAGATAGTCACTAAAGAGGAGTGGGACATTTACCATATTGAGTGGAACGAGGGAGAAACCATGGAAAATCAAGGAGATAATGAAGAGGAGTTCAACCAAGAGGAGCCAAAGAACAATGAAGATAAGGTAAATGATGAAAATACTATCTCTACCCTACTTTTTCCTATTACTAATATTCCTATAAGGGGGATAGATACTATGAAGAACATACCTCTTTCATCCCTACCAAATTTCCATGGATTGTCTACTGAGGATCTAGATGAGTTTTGGTTTGAATTTGATATTTTGTGTAGAAGTTATGACTACACTACTACTGCATAGAAACTTAAACTATTTCCAACCACATTGAAGGGAAATGCACTAAGATGGTTCATGAGCCTTGGAGGAGAGAATATATCAACATGGGTACAGATGAGGTAGATTTTCCTAGACAAGTACCAAGACTATTGTCGAACAAGAGAACGAAGGGAGGAACTGTTCAAGATGTCTCAGAAAGAGGATGAGACCCTTGAAGATTTTGTATAGCGACTTCAGTACAATCTACAAAGGTCTAGACATTTGGATGTGAGTAAGGACATTCTGAAAGCTATTTTGCTAAAAGGGGTTAGAGATGATTGTTTAGACATGTTGAATATGCTTGGCAAGGAAGATATATCTAAGGAATCCTATGAGGACATTGTAAATATTTGCAAGATATGTTCTCAAGGAACTACAAGGAATAAGTTAGTTACTAAGGATACCACTTTTTCAAGGGTACATAAATCAGCCAATGGAGGGGAAACAAGAGTAGAAATAAGTAATCTATTAGAAGATTTCAAAACAGAAATGAGTAACACTTTTGCTTCACAAATTGATACTTTGTAGATTAAACAAAAACAAGTAGAAGCAGAAAAGGCATTGTCCATTTTCTGTCCAAAGTGCAAAGACAAACATCCGAAAAGGAAATGCCCATTGAACAGTGTTCAAGTATTTCTTATTTGTGAATTGGATCATCCTACTGACAAATGTCCCTCTTTACCAGGTGTAAAAGCATCAATTAAGGCAACTAATGAAGAAGTGGAGGCTTCCTATCTAATTACACAAAGAATACAATGGCATCCAAGAGACCAAGGTATGAACTCTCAATTCTCTCCTGCAACACTTAATTATTGGAACAATAAGCTATCTTATGGCCAGATGAATGCTCCCCCTCCAAATCCAATTCTCCCTCCTTATCAAGATTCCAATGCATGGTTACCTATGCCCCAAAAATAGAGTCACCATGGGCAATGGAACCCATATTGGAGAGGCCCTAAAAAACAACTTAGCTATCAAAACCATCAACCGAACCTCTATCAACAATAGTTCCAACCCGAGTATCAACATCCACAGTTGCAGTTAGCTCCCAATGCCCCATAGAAAAATCCTCCCTTATGACCTTAGATGCATGTGCAACCTAACCCAAATGCAAATAATAAGGTCGTTCATAATATTGATATATATAATGTGCCAACTCTGTCTATTAGTCCTATGCCTTGTGATGAGATAAAATTAAGATCAGGGAGAATAGTCGAGCCCATAATTGAAGATGCTCCATATTCAGAATCAGAAAAGGATTCAGGGGAAAAACCATTTTCCGGTACAGAAGAAATTGACCAACCTAATAAAGAATCAGCAAACCCCCCATTCCCCAAAAGACTGGAAAATACCAAAACTATGGAATTACCATCCTTCAATCTCTTAGGATAATTGCAAAACCTACATGTTAACATTCCACTATTGCAAGCAATTAGATATTTCCCTATTTATGACAAGATTGTGAGAGATCTCTATATCAGAAGACCTGGAAGGAAACCTAGGGACCCCCTCACAGTGCATGTAGTGGGGGACTTTTCTGAACTGATGTTAGGCAAAACCCCACCCATTAAATATGGTGACCCAGGAAACCCTACAGTCACTGTCAAAATTGGACAAACACCTATTCCCCATGTGTTAGTTGACTTAGGGGCAACAATTAATATTATGCCAATAGAAATTACACAATTACTGCAACTCAGAACGCAAGTCTCACCTACTCCTACTATTTTAGAATTAGTTGATCATTCCACCATCAGACCAGAAGGAGTAATCGTTGATTTAGTCATTTCAGTTGATTCATGGGAGTATCCTGCTGACTTTGTCGTTTTGCAACCCAAAACCCATCTAGGGGGACACCCTCTAATTCTACAGAGACCATGGTTAGTTATAGCTGATGCCTTCATTGGTTGTATATCTGGTTCCATGACCATCTCTGATGGTTATGCCACAAAAAACTTACCCTGTATCCTCATGCTACACCTACTATGGAACCCATAAATTCTTTATGGATGGACATTAAGGATGAAAGTGTTCTTCCTTTGTTAACCATAGGAAAATCCCTGAGTTTCAAAGACGAGACAGAGGATGAGTTAATAAACTATTTTATCTGTGACCCTTCTGCTCTTACACAAAACACACACCACTGATTGACTAGAATATTCGACCCTATTTCCCAGGAAGAGATGAGCCCATAAATTTTCTCTGAAACTGTTGTAAATCAAATCGATTCAGCTGTAACAACAAACACTGAAACAACAACAACCTAATTATTTCCCAAAGTTGGTTCTAAGAGCATCATTGTATAAGCCGAACCTGGAAAAACCTTGAACATCAATCCTGATTTATCTATTACTGAAACTCGTCGATTGATGAAGTTACTAATTGAACATAAGAAGGCATGTGCCTGGGATTAAATGGATATGAAAGGAATTTCTTCTGAACTATGCACCCACCATATATACATCAAGGAAGAATTCTGACCCATTTGCCAACCCCAAAGGAGGATGAACCGTAATTTAAAGAAATATTTAAAGAGGAACTCCAAAAACTTCTCAATGTTGGATTCATTTATCCTATATCAGACAACGAGTGGGTTTCACCATTGGTTATTGTACCTAAGAATAATGGTAAGTGGAGAGTGTGTGTGGAATATAGAGCCCTGAATAAGGCCACACATAAGTATAATTTCCCTCTTCCATTTATTGATCAAGTTCTAGACAACCTAGCTGGGAATTTTTCTTTCTCTTTCTTAGATGGATTCAATGGCTACAACCAGATAAAAATTGCTCCACAGGACCAATATAAGACCAACTTTACCATCCCTTTGGGTAAAGTTTCCTACAACGCTTTCCCATTTGTCTATTGTAATGCACCAGCCACTTTCTAGAGAGTTGTAATTGGTATTTTTTCCAATATGGTGAATGATTGTATGGAGATATTCATGGATGATTTTACACCTTATGGTATTGATTTTGATGAAGCTTTGACTAATCTGGAAAAAGTACTCAAAAGATGTATACATTCTCATCTTTATTTAAGCACAAAAAAAATCCATATGATGATGAGTGAAGGTGTGGTGCTGGGACACTTCATTTCTTATGCAGGAATTTAGGTAGACCCAGCCAAAATCCAAGTAATTTTGGACATTCCAACTCCAACAACTCAGAAAAAGGTAAGACATTTTTTAGGGCATGCTGGATATTACAGGAGATTCATTAAAAACAATTCCAAACTTGCCTCTCTCTTGTTTTCCCTATTAACAAAAATGTTGACTTTCATTGGACTGACAATTGTGAATTGTCTTTTACAGATCTGAAACAAAAATTATCCATAACTCCCATTTTGAGAGGGCCCAATTGCACTTTTCCTTTTCACATTTCTTTAGATTCCTTAGACACTGCAATTGGTGTACTACTAGGGCAATAGGAGGACAAAGAACCCTATGTTATCTAATATAACAACAAGAATATGGCTCCAGCTGAGTTAAATTATACAGTTACTGAAAGAGAATTCTTGGCAGTAGTTTATGCAATCAATAAATTCAGGCATTATGTCATTAGTTATCCTACCTTTATTCATACTGATCATACAACAATTAAATATATGATGAATAAACCTATTACTAATGCTAGAGTAACAATATGGTTGTTATTACTTCAAGCATTTGACATCACTATAGTAGATAGACTAGCGAAAGAAAACGTGGTTGCTGATTTTCTCTCAAGACTGCATATAAATGATGATAATTCACCATTAGATGATTCCTTTCCAGATGAACATTTGTTTGCAGTATCTTGTCACTCACCTTGGTATGCAGACATTTCTAATTACTTGGTTGCAGGGAAGGTACCTCCACATCTATCCCCAAGAGAAAGAAGGAAAATCATTCAAAAGAGTGCCCAGTATAGTTGGATAGAGGGATACCTTTTCTACATAGTCCTGGATCAAGAAATTAGGTGATGTGTGAGGGATGATGAAGTTTATGATCTACTCAAATATTTCCAATGTAGCCCTTGTGGGGGTCATTTTGTTGATAAAAGGACTAGACATAAAATTTTAAGGATGGCCTATTTTTGGCCCACCATATTTCAAGATGCCAAGAGGTATGTCTAGGCCTATGACAGTTGCCAATGAATGGTTCAACCAAATCATAGGGATGAGATGCCTCTTCAGCCGCAAGTAGTGTTAGATCATTTTGAGAGATGGGCCATGGACTTTGTAAGGCCGATTAACCCACCTTCTAATCATAAAGTTTATATATTGGTCTGTACAGATTACATGACCAATTGGGTGGAGGCAAAAGAACTTAGCAGGGCCTCAGAAGAAGTTGTATTAGCATTCTTGTTTGAAGACATATTTGTTAGGTTTGGAATTCCTAGAGAATTAATAAATGTTGGAGGACCCCCTTTCACATCACATAATTTTGAATACCTACTCAATCAATATCATGTTTTACATAGAACAACTTCTCCATACTATCCACAAGGTAATGGCCAAGTAGGAAGTACCAACAAATTCATAGAAGCTATTCTTACTAAGACAGTGAGAGAACATCGTAGGGATTGGTCTGACATATTGCATGAAGCTCTATGGGCTTATCAAACTACTTGGAGGAACACAACTGGTTTTTCTTCTTATGATCTTGTATATGGAAAAAGCCATGGTTTCCCATTGAATTCGAAATCAAAACTTTAAGAACTCCATCAATAGTCAACCTTGACCTGACTATGGCACATAAGGCCAGACTGTAGCAGCTCAATGAGCTTGATGAAAAATGTTTGGACACTATTCATCAAACCACAGTGATTCAACAGCAGAGAATAAAATGGCATGCTCGAGTCCTCAAGAAGAAATTATTCCAAAAAGGGGATTGGGCTCTGTTGTATGATTCGTGCTTTAAAGAATTTCAGGCTAAGCTGTGTACATGATGGCTTGGACCTTATGAGGTAGACACTGTTTTTCCCAATGGGACAGTCAGGTTAATTACTATTGATAGATCCAATACACAGTTATATGCAAATGGTCATCGCTTGCGCCTGTATCAGTGTCCACTTTCCAAGGAAGAATTTAAATCAAGATGTACTTCTGATACAAATTACCAATTTCTAAAGGGAACAAAGCCTGCTCCTTCCCTTTTTGAACTTTAGGACAATTTGTTTTCAAATAAAATCTTGTATATAAATAAGTTGTGCAACTTTTAAATTTTCTGATTTTGCTTCACGCATTTAAATTCTCTATTTTTCTTTTTTCTAATAAATTCAGCCTAGAAAGGTATCAGGTAGTTGCTTGTGTGCAGATAAACTGAAGAAAAACAAGGTAGATTATAGTGGAAGAAGCCAAAGGATTAGTTTTTAGCAATTGAACAACTTTCTAAAAACTAAGTATTTTTGTGTTTGGGCCAATTTCCATGTTGTTACACCCTTTGGCCGTTTTACATGTTGTTACACCCTTTTGGCTGATTTCCATGTTGTTACACCCTTTGGCCATTTTACATGTTGTTACACCCTTTTGGTCGATTTCCATGTTGTTACACCCATTGGCCGATTTACATGTTGTTACACCCTTTTGGCCAATTTCCATGCCGTTACACCCTTTGGTTGATTTACATGTTGTTACACCCTTTTGGTCGATTTCCATGTTGTTACACCCTTTGGTCGATTTACATGTTACACCCTTTTGGTCGATTTCCATGTTGTTACACCCTTTGGTCGATTTACATGTTGTTACACCCTTTTGCCCGATTTCCATGTTGTTACACCCTTTTGGTTGATTTCCATGTTGTTACACCCTTTGGTTGATTTACATGTTGTTACACCCTTTTGGTCGATTTCCATGTTGTTACACCCTTTGGTCGATTTACATGTTGTTACACCCTTTTGGTCGATTTCCATGTTGTTACACCCTTTGGTCGATTTACATGTTGTTACACCCTTTTGTCCGATTTCCATGTTGTTACACCCTTTTGGTTGATTTCCATGTTGTTACACCCTTTGGCCGATTTACATGTTGTTACACCCTTTTGGCCGATTTGCATGCTTTACACCTGTTCCTGACTTTTTTTCCTTGCATGCAGTTACACCTAATGCCACAGTTCCAGCTAAACTATCTCATGATACACCTACTACTATCATTCCTTTTGGATATTTTCTTAGCATTTCTTCCATTTCTACATATGGCAACATTGATGTTTTGTCAATATTTCTGCCATTTTTCAAAAAATTACTTTATGCTCTCTCTGTCCGACAAGGGTCGCTTCATCATTGCTTAAATCCACATCTACAACTTTCTAAACTATTCAACCAAAGAAAGGAATCCACTTATGCTCCACTTGTCATATCGTCATTTCTCTTGTTCAAGATCCATCTCTCATTATTACATCCATTCCACACGGATCAAATGGTGGTTGGATAGTGTAGTTACTTAGACAGATCAGTTCGTGCGGTAAGTTATGAGGTACGATTACTAGACCTATGTGTCCAAGTGATGTAATATATGAAAGCAAGTTTCAATGCCTATTTGTCAGTTGTCCTAAATTCGTTGCACCCTAAACCAATCAAATTAGTTTTTTTTTTGGGGGGGGGAGACATCTATGCCGACATACTCTCAAAATCACATTTTATAAACACCTCCACCACCTTTTCGACCACACTTATTTTCGCTGGGATACTTTGTTCTTTATGGAATCCTCATTTGAACTTGTTGTGACTCTGGTGAGGTTCTGGTTTCTCCTCCTTTGTGATTGTTAAGACTCCAAACGACGTCATGGGAGGATCAGTTGTGAGATATGAGTCGGAAAATATGGATGCGTTGCTGCTACACCTAGATGTTTACCAAATTTTTCTACAGGCCAGATGGATTCCTTATTTCAAGAAGATGTAGAGCTTTAATGAACTAGAGGTATTGGAGTTCATCCAAAACCTTACAGAAGGGTATTCAATAGTGAACGAGGGGAGAATTCTAGTGACAAAGGAATCTGTGGTTGTTGTTACAAGATTTCCCATCACAGGAAACAGGTTGTTTAGTAGAAAATCACATCTTCCCAAAGCAGAGTAGGCTTTTCTTGTGAACGATGAGCATGTGCAGACCAAGGGCCATGGTGTCGATTTCAATTCCTTACCAACACCATGGGGGAAAGTCATCGAATTGATAAAAAGGTACATTACCTGTGAAGGTCAATACCAAGTTGTTTAATTTTATGAATTTATCATACTATCCCATTTGAGACATCAGAAATTAATCAACATGCCTTATTATATTCTTCAGTCTCTGCATAATATGGCTCAGTTTGTCAAATGATCTAAGTACCCCATGAATTGTCTTTCCAATCATAGACTCATAGGATTGTTGATTCATATAGGAATGGGACTCCCTCACAACCCATTACTTGAAATGCCTGTGCCATATATTGTCTCTGCTGCCATAGCCAACCCTTAACAACCCATTTTTTTGCTTGTTGTTACAGCCAACCCTGAAAAACTCATTTCTGCACCCGCTGTTACAACCAACCCAGACCAGTCAGTCGTTGCGCCTGCTATTACAACCAAAACAGAAGAGTAAACTCTTATTCCCTCAACTACACTAGCATTTAAAACCTCAACTGTAATTCCTCGTAATCCCACTGTGAACACCAAACACAAAATCAGAAGCACCTCCCACACAGCTCAAAAATGCCTCGATAGTGTTCAGTGAGAACAATAGCCCAACCTTATTGATACATTGGTAATTGAGCCTCAAGAGCCTCAGTCCCTGGCCGCAACGGAGGTTGTTAACGAACTCACTCCTACTCCTAAAGTTAAGAAACGAGAAACTCTTCCTCTTGTTTCTACTTTACCGAGGAAGTGAACTAGGTTAGAAAAGTTAATTGCAATAGAAGGTCAAGCCCCCATTATAACTGACAGCACAAAAAATAATTCTTTTGTTGAGCCAACAATAAATCAGAATCCTTCTATCGCTGCAATAGTTGTTCAAACCCCTACTGTCAATTCCATTGAATTACCTCAGAAAATAAAGCGTCGATCTAGAAGGAAATCTTAGAATGATATCGAAAAAATTGTTGCGATGGAGTGTCTTGATGATACTTATACACTTCCAGATTTTGATATCAATGATACCAATCTAAGTGAAAGGCTCACTAATTTTATGGAGGTACGAATTCTTGGTTTCACCTTGTGCAAGCAATTCCAAGACACTATTTCATCCTTCCAGGCAGAATGTCAATGCGTTGCATGAGAATCATCGGCTCTGCTTGATGATTCTATACATTCTTTGTCAGGTGATGAGGTACAAATATTACCAGACCCCAACATCCCATAATTTCCTCCTTGTATGGTTTTTGAAGAACTCCCTTCTTATTCTAGCTTGATTATCAAAGAACGCCCTCCTTCTACTGAACCTAAGAAGAGATCTTCTTTTTTTATATCTACCTTACCAAAAAGGAGAACTAGGTTGGAAAGACTTGTTGAAGCTGTAGTTGGATGGAAAAATATAGAGAAAGAAGTGCCCATTCTTCGCCCATTATCCTCAGTTGTTCAAAATGAAGTTGTTACACAAGAACCAACCTCTTCCCTGAAATTAGTTGTCACACAAGAACCAGCTGACCAGGAAGAGGCTGTCACACAAGAACCAACTGACTAGGAAGAGGTTGTCACACAAGAACCAACTGACCAGGAAGAGGCTGTCACACAAGAATCATTCATGAAGGATGTCACTGTTACACAAGAACCAGTTACATAAACTAGAGAGGATAATGATGATGTGCCACTTGCTCAACTATTTGCTCAGATTGAAAATAAGATACAAGGTATTGATAATTCCAAGATTGTTGAACTAAGAAAGGAAAATGACCACCTCAAAGCATATTTAAATTACCTAACCAAGGACTTGCAGGATGCTCAACAAAGGAACTCAGGGAATTCAACTTTGGGAATATTAGCCTAGGAAACAACTCTTATGAAGGAAAATGGAAAGAACATGTGCT
Organism: Picea glauca; assembly: GCA_000966675.3. NCBI lineage: Eukaryota > Viridiplantae > Streptophyta > Pinopsida > Pinales > Pinaceae > Picea > Picea glauca. The sequence goes on from JZKD02S1949706.1 coordinate 1,300,280, forward strand.
ACCAATATGGTAATATCTATTTTCAGGCAGGATATAAAATTGTACAAGTACCAATGAATGGACAGGCTGAGAAACCAACCAGTTTCTCAGTAAAAGATGAATGTGACCTTACTTTTCCACAAGAGCCAGTAAGCCAGAGGATATATCAACGTCATAAAGTAGCTTCTGGTTTACCAACAGATTTAAAAAAAATACCTTTGTTACACTTACCAGCCGTAACTCCAACAACTCAACCTACTTTTTTTCTTAAAGACAAAGAAACAAAGATAGATTTTTGAAAATAACAGATGTTGGGGGTACACACACGTTTTTCCAATACTGGTACTCAGTCCTTGTCTTAGAAATTTTTGCACTGGAGGAGTCACCTCCTTAACTCAGACTCAGTGTTAGGTTTGAATGAGGTTTGCATGAGGACATGCAATGTTTTTAGTTGGGGGGCATGTTAGGACCCATAAACGTCCCTTTTTCACCATCTCTTTTTCTCATTCAACCTTACCAATTCTATGCTAAATGCCTACTAATTGTTGCTAAGACCCTTTTTCCCAAGGTATGCATCATTAATCTTGCGTTTATATTTTATTCACTTTAACATGTTGAATTGGTAGCATTTCTCATATTTTATCCATGAATATTCAAACTAATGATTAAACTGTGTAGAACAACCAAGTCTTAAAGAAATATCGATGTTGTTACAGAAGGTTGTTACAGTTGTGTGCCAACTCTACATGTTGTTACATGAATACAATAATTGCGCACCATTTTTGGAAGCTGCTACACCTACTGCAATAGATATCCATCGATCCTAGAAGTTGGTCCCTCATGAAAATTCGAATCATGAAGATTGATCCTCAAGGTTGTTACACATTTTGGTTCACATTGATGATTAAGATCTTCAATAGATTTTGTATATCATACGAACAGATCTTTAACAGATTTATAGTGTCCTTTTCCTCTGTGGGAACAATGAAGGTGCATATTCCCAGGGTGGGATAGGCATGTGGGAAATGAGAGTCTTTGAGCAGTGGGCATAAGTAGGCTCCTGGGAGGGAATCCTTCCTATTTCATTTTTCATATTTTCGTAGTCTCATCCTAGCCTAGGATTCCATTTACCCTGGGTGGATTTTATTCCCAGCTCGGGGGTAACCCACTGCTGATAGATTGGAGCAGTGTGTTCTAAGGCTAGGATATTCATGGAAGGTCTACATGTAGTTGGTTATCTTCTCATAAAATGATAAGTACCATTTCTATGTTAATTTGTATGTTGTGTATCTTGTACATGTATTTATATTTATAAGAATTGCATGTGTTGCTACATGTATGTTTTACTGTGATTTCCGGATTTTATTTGTTTATTAGTAGAATGCTTATTAGTTGTTTAATTTTATATGTATGATGTTCCGCAATGAGATTTGTTTTCTATAGGATAGTAGGTCTATGCATGGGTATGGACAGTTTGATTATCATAACATAGTGATAAGTTTTGTTTTGTATTTATTTCAAGTGGCATTGCCCAACAAAGGGTTGTGGGTGTTACAAATGGGTATCAGAGCTTAAACAAAGAATTTTCTTTTGAAGTAGCATGTCCCCAACATGGAATCCCTGGGACATTACACCAATGTTCTTTTTTATTCTATTGAGGATTTGGTTGAGGTTGGTTTGCAAGAAATACCTCTACGTTTGTACCAAATACTTCCTACACCTCCAGATCCTACCCCTTCCGATTATGAACACTACTTTGAAGGTGAACACTCCAAATATGATTTTGATGACAACATTGTTGGAAAATAGAATGTAATCCCAGCATGTATTTTTCAAGGAGCCTTGAACTTACCCAGACTTATGCATGAATTGCCTAAATTTCTAGAAATACTTCCTCCAAAGTTTGACTTGGAAAAATATTGTTCCTTGGAAGATCACATCAAGAACTTCTATTTATCCATTCGACTCCTTGATGTCCTCCATGAAGATGTGGTCTATAGGATATTTCCTTATACTTTTGAGAACAAAGTATCTACATGATACTATAACCTCCCAGCAAGATTCATAACCTATTGGTATGATTTTGATAAATACTTCCTCGATAAGTTTGGAGATGAGAAAACTCTTGCAACCTTGTTCAAAGAATTGGTGGCTCTAAAAATGGAGAAGAAGGAGAAGGTGAAGGATTTCAATCAATGTTTCACTACCATCCTGAATAGGTTTTCTACTAATTCTTCCCTTGTTAAATCCCTAATGGTGTAATATTACACTTCAGTGTTACAACCCTCCATAGGCATGTTTGTCAAAAGAGCCAGAAAAATTACTTTAGCACAGAATTTTGAAGAATCTAAGGAGGTTGAGAAATATTTTATCTCTTTGGGAAACCATCCTATAGTCTAGGAAACCCAAAAAACTGGAACTAAACATTTTCTCCTTACCAAGCCTCCTAAAATATAACCCAAAGAATTAGAGAGTGTAGTCAAGTTGGTTAAAAGGTTGTCCAATGAAGTAGTGGATCTCAAGAAAAATCTTGGTGAGGGATCTTCCAAACAGAAACCTTTCCACTCATTTTTTAAGAATAATGATAACCAACCTAGACCACCAAAGACTTTTAGAACTACATTAAATCATGACCATTTCGGCATGGACAATTTATGTTCCTACCACCAAATGATCCATTCAGATAATATGTGTCCTCAATGGATTAATTCCATGACCTTGGTCATCAACCAATTGTTAGATTAGCATGAAGCTACTAATGACCAAAGAAAAGAAACGAAAAAGGAAGAGACCATTGAGGATGTCAAACAATTGTCTTAGGTTAATGTACAATTGGTCTAGACTATTGGTTTTCATTGACATCAGCCCTTGAAGAGTGATATTGTAGATTGATGGCAACCCTTAGTGATTGATGTCAACCCTTGGAGATGTTCGATAGTGAATTCTGGTAGCACAAAGGCATGGGTAAGGGACCTGAGTATTTTTGAGGTATAAAGGCATGAATATCAGTGAATTTATAGGTGATATTGTTTTATATGGATAGTATATGTCATTATATTTCCGGTGATATGTGGAATGTCACATAACTCCTCATAGTTAGAGAGTTATGGCCATATGAAGCTGGAGAACCCTCATGAGTTATCTAGAATCCCCTAGAAGGTCAAAGAAGTCAATCATTCTAGAAGCTCCTAGAGGAAGTGTACTAGTCAAATTTATGGTAACTAGGAGTTAATCATGGGTATAGTTGTTGCATTAAGAAAATAATTAAAAATAAATTAGTTGCAACAAGAAGTTGTGACTCTGGTATTTATGGTAAAATAGTTTAGATGAGAAGATTGAATAGTCAAAGTGGTTGACCAAGAAATAAATTAAATAATAAAGTGGTTGCAACAAGAAGTTAGTTAAGGGGAAATATGTTATGAATTGACAAATTATAGAAAATTTAGTTGTAACCAGAAGTTGTGAGTAAAGATAAATTATTTAAATAATAAAGTAGTCAAAGTGGTGGAAAAGAGAAATTATTTAAATAATAAAGTGGTTGCAACAAGAAGTGGTGAGTTTATTATTTATGGATAATTCAAAGTGGTTGCCAAAGAAATTAATTAAATAATAAAGTTAGTTGCAACTAGGATTGGAGACCTTACTATTTATAGAAAGTGGCTAAGTTAAGTGGACAAACTAGTTAAGTTAGGTGGACAAGTGGTTAGAAGTGGGTTATCCTTAAAAGAAGGAAATTGGGTTAAGTTGGTTAGAAGGTAACCCCTTGAGGAAGCTACATGGAAGTATATATAAGAGAGAAAGGATCTCCCATTAAAACATATTGAATATCATTGAACATTTATTCCGTTAAGGGTTATTTGGGCAGGTATTATTGATACAAAAAATATGTTGTAGAGAATTTGCGACATAAAAAGTGTGGCAAGAAAACCATGGTAGGAAAAATGAGACAGAAAAATCATGGCAAGAAAAGCACGGAAGAAAAATTGTGGCAGGAAAAGCGGTGCAGAAAAAGTACGGCAGAAAAAGTGCAGCAGAAAAATCATGGCAGAAAAATCGCGGCAGGAAAATTGTGACAAAAAAAGTGTAGCAGAAAAATCACGATAGGAAAACTGTGGCATAAAAAGTATCGTAGAAAATGTGCAACAAAAAAATCATGGCAGAATAATCGTGGAAGCATAATCATGGCAGCAAAACCACGACAACAAAATACTACAAGAAGAAAAAGTTATGGTCTTCATATCTGTAGTGTTGAATCTATGAATCTGGTTGTGGGTTTACCTTATAAATCTATTGGATGCCCTCTTGGAAGTTTAGGGATTGTTGTAGAGTTGGTCTGTGGAAAATCTATTGAATTTTAGTGTCGGTTCATGTTTGAGGGATTTTGGTTCAAGTATGTTGTTGAAGTTATTGGTATAGATAGAGGTTGTATAACACTGAGGTTGTGGCACATGGTTGATGTGAGGATTTATGGTATTTGATTTATGGAGAGTGTGGTGGATTGCTAGAGGTATCTTGTTGGTTATCTTGGTGTATGTTGTTGGTATATGGTAGAGATATATGATTGGGTACATGGATGAGATACATACTTGAAGTACATGGTGATCGTGATAGATCTTGTTGAGGCATAGTTTGGTTTGTAGTTGACACATGATTGGTACATGTTGTTCATAATATTTTTATAGTGTTGATGTACTTTGTTGATATACATGATTGATGTGAATTGTTGGCACATGGTTTGAGTGATATTCTTGTGATTTTGGGTATGAGATATATGTTATCATATATGATATATTGAAGAGAGTATTGGTACATGTTTTTGGTGTATTTAGTTTTGTTGGTACAGGAAAGGCACAGGTACATGTTGTTTATAGGACTGTGTCACAGGTTGATTATAGGTCAATGGCACGAATTGGTACAGGTTTGAAAAAGTATATCTCACAGTGACAATGTGATAGTAGTTCCATCATTCTACTTATATTTCAGGTTGGTTGGATGGGGAAAGGATAGGTGGTTGTAGCCACCTTCCGGTTATAGCCAGAGAAGATAGGGGTTTGTATCCTCCTTTTGGTTGTAGCCAAAGAATTGGGGAGTTGGATCTTCCCTCAAGTTGTAGCATGATAAACTAGGGGGTAAGAGCCTCCTTTTAGTTGTAGTTCGAGAATTGGAAGTTGGTGCTTCCTTGAATGCAATTCTTGACATATAAGGAAAGAATTCTATGGTTTTTTTCCGCATTGGGTTTCCACGTATATATTGGTGTACTGTGCATTGTATGGATGTGTTTGTTATTGTTTATTATGAACTGATCAATGTTAATGCTTATGATATAGTAATATATTTATGATGAATAGATGAACATGGTTGAATAAGTAAAAGAATATACACTGTGGTTTAAAGGATTAATACTTGGTATAAGTTGTCATTACTGATTCACTCCCCCTCTCAATAATCCAAAAATTGGTATCAGAGTAGTTCATTCAAGAAAATAGGTTAACCACTAGAAGGAAGAACATGGAGAGAAATACTTTGTATAGAAATGGAGTACCACAGTTCGATGGTCAGAATGGTATGAAGTATGAGATGTGGAGCAAGAGAATGAAACTTTTTTTACAGGAACATCGGTATGAATTTTGGCACTCAGTTGTTATAGGATAAAATGCTACAAAAAAACCAAAAACTACAGCCAAGAAGGAATTGAAAAGGAACAAAAAAATAGCATTGGATTTTATCTTGGAAGGATTACCTGATTTAGTAAAGGACAAAGTGGGACAATGTTCATCAGCTAAAGAAATTTGGGATAAGCTACATTATATCTATTTTTCTCCCATTATAGAGTTAGAGAATGACAAAGAAGATGCATGTATATAACAAGAAGAAATATGTTCATCATGTGAGAAAAAATAAGAAGAAGAAGAGAGGGAAGTGGATATTGATGTAAAATTTAGCTATGCTTTCACTCAATTAAGCAAAGCAAAGAAGGAAAACCATCTCCTCAAGGAAGAATTGATTAATCTAAATAAAATTACTCAAATCTCGGAAGAAGTACATCATATTATTACAGGTCTATAGGATCATTTGAAAGAAGCCAAAGAAATTAAAGAAATGTTCAAGATTCAGAAGCGGTGTTGGAAGCTAACATAGCAGCACAAAAGGAAGAAGCAGAAAATAAATAAAATATACTAACAGATCATCCCAAGGAAAGAAAAAATGACTTCAGCCAACTTGAGGAATAATTTGGTCAAGAAGAGAGAATACTCAAAGAAGAAATAATTACATTGAAAATCCAACTTGAAGAATCAAAGAGAACAGAATAAGTCACGAATTCTTAGATAATGAAGAAAGAAGAAGAAGTTGAGAAGCTTGAAGAGGAAGTTGTCACACTAAGAATCAAATTCGTCAAGATCAACAAGAACATTGAAGAGACATAAACATTTACATCAACATTAGAGAATGAAGAGAAGCACTCTAGGTTGCTAGAAAAGAAGAATGAAGAACGGAGAAAGAGTTATGTAGAAGTACTCAAAGGAAGGAATCATGGTCAACCATAATCTAAGAAAACTAATAAAGATACATCTTCAATAAGACCATCCGTGTTCAATCCACAAAGAAGCTTCAATCCTAATCATGATTAGTCAAGGAAGAAATTCAGAAGGACTACACCACCAATAATATCATTCACTCCAAGGTATGTAAATTTATTTTATGGTCATTGTTTTTATTGTACTAACTTTGGACATAAGATTGAAAATCACAAGGATTATAAAAGAAATGTTCAAGCAATAAATTCTTATGTGGCCCCACGTAATATTGAATGTTACAAATTTCATAACTATGGACACATAGCTCGTGATTGTAGATGCATGATAGATACTTCCATGAAAGAGAACATTGATATCATATATAAGAAAGTATGGATAAGAAAATAGGAAGAATAGGTGAAAAAAGACCATGCCCCATAGATCACAATATTGGCAATAAAATGAGATGAAGACAAATCTACAAAGAAAAAAGGAAGATGTCATATACAAAAAGGTTTGGAAAAGAAATGAAAGAAAAGGAGGACATGTAAATAAGGAACAAGTTTAAGATATTTTACTTTCAGGTATTGTAGTGAAAGATGAATCCACATTCAGAAAGAAAGAAGTCAAAGTTCAAAGAGATGATGAATCTACCGATGAAGATGATGATGACTCCGCATTATAGCAAAAATTTCTCTGAGCCATCTAGCTTAGAGACTCCCAGGTAATATGAATATTAGATAGGGGAGTCTATGCAGTAGCTGAGACAGGCCAAGGAACCATCCTTCGAGTAGCTTACAGAGTTTGAGTAAACAGATTCAGAGTAGTCAATTAGTAGAAATATAATATGATAGATTAATGAGTTGTAGTAGTGAAGACTTCATGATAGTACAATGATAGATGGGTCAAAACTATGGACAATTGTGTAGTAGAGTCTTGGATAGTATGGATAGATATGGATTCATAAGAACACTTAGCAGGTTTGGACAGATATATGAAAATGGACGAGAGAATGGATTCATAGATTGGTTCAGAGACAAAGGAACATTATCATAATGGATGATAATTACACAGGAATATTTGAATTCTTATTCTTGAATGCTTTTCATATATGTCATTTGATTACAAAACGAAACACTAATGGACAATAAATCCAAAAGGTAGTAGGTAGAGGAATACCTATATTTTTTCTACACAACATCTTGCAGAGAAGTCAAGAGAGAGAAACAAAACCAAAAAGATAGGTATAAATATCATCTAGAGAATTTGTCAGACAAAGAGGTAAGAATAGAGGTATCATTCTAGGGGAAGAGATTCATCAGATGCAATATAGAGAGTTAGATGCTTGGAGAGAGAGAACATAGGCATGTTTCTAGGGGGAGCAATTGTCACAAGGGAAGAATGAGTTATATGAATTCAGTCTTCATCAGAGTGATACCATTTTTCAAAGAGGGATATATTATTGATATGAAAGTAGAGAGAGTAATCAGAGGCTTAGAAACACAAAGAAATATCAAAGGCATTTAGACAAGGGGATCAAACTCAAGGAGTGTTCAGTCAGGGGGAGCAACCCCAAAGGGATATACGCTTTTCCATTGATTTCAAAGGGAGAGAGATAGAAACATTGATGGGAAGTATAAGCATGAATGTTATCATGACTAAGTGTTTTCATCAATGCCAAAGGGGGGTATGCTCAGACAGTTGGCTTAGTTTGACAGATAATTGGTCTGGAATGTTGGTTTTCATTGATGTCAACCATTGGAGAGTGATATTGTAGATTGATATCAACCCTTAGTGATTGATGTCAACCCTTCGAGAAGTCTGGTAGTGAATTCTAGTAGCACAAAGGCATGGGCAAGGGACCTGGGTATGTTTGAGGTATAAAGGAATGAAGATCAATGAATTTATAGATAAGACTATTCTAAATGGATAGTATATGTCGTGTCATTTCCGATGATATGTGAAACGTCACATAAATCCTCGTGGTTAGAGAATTATGGCCATATGAAGTTGGAGAACCCTCATGAGTTATCTAGAAGCTCCTAGAAGGTCAAAGAAGTCAATTATTCTATAAGCTCCTAGAAGAAGTGTACTAGTCAAATTGATCATAACTAAGAGTTAATCATGGGTATAGTTGTTGCATTTAGAAAATAATTAAAAATAAATTAGTTGCAACAAGAAGTTGTGACTTTGGTAATTATAGTAAAATAGTTGTGATGAGAATATTGAATAGTCAAAGTGGTTGACCAAGAAATAAATTAAATAATAAAGTGGTTGCAAAAAGAAGTTAGTTAAGGCAAAAGACGTTGTGAATTGACTAATTATAGAAACTTTACTTGCAACAATAATTTGTGAGTAAAGATAAATTATTTAAATAATAAAGTAGTCAAAGTGGTTGCAAAGAAAATTTATTTAAATAATAAAGTGGTTGCAAAAAGAAGTGGTGAGTTTACTATTTATGGATAAGTCAAAGTTCTTGCAAAATAAATAAATTAAATAATAAAGTTAGTTGCAACTAGGAGTGGAGAACTTAATATTTGTGTAAAGTGGTTAAGTTAAGTGGAAAAGTGGTTAGAAGTGGGTTAGCCCTAAAAGAAGGAAAGTGGGTTAAGTTGGTTAGAAGGTGAACCCTTGAGGAAGCTACATGGAAGTATAAATAACAGAGAAAGGCTCTCCCATTAGCACCTATTGAATATAATTGAATATATATTTTGTGAAAATTTATTTGGGAACGTATTATTGATACAAAAAAAGTGTAGCAGAAAAATTGTGACAGGAAAAGTGCAGCAAAAAAAATGCGGCAAAAAAATCGTGGTAGTAGATTCCCGGCAGCAGAATCACAACATCAAAACCGTAAAAATAGAACACTACAAGATTAAAAAGGTATGGTTTTCATTTGTAGTGTTGAATCTATGAATCTGGTTTAGGGGTTTCCTTGTAAATCTGTTGGATGCCCTATTGGAAGTTTAGGGATTGTTGTAGAGTTAATCTGAGGTAGATCTACTGAAGTTTAGTATTGGTTCATGCTTGAGGGATTTTGGTTGAGGTATGTTTCTGAATTTATTGGTACAGATAGAGGTTGTATAATAGTGAGTTTTTGACACATTGTTGATGTGAGGATTTATGGGTTTTAATTTATGGAGAGTGTGGTGCATTGCTAGAGGTATCTTGTTGGTTATCATGGTTTATGTTATTGGCATATGGTATAGGTATATGATTGGGTACATGGATGGGATACATACTTGAAGTACATGGTGATCCTGATAGATCTTGTTGAGGCATATTTTGGTTTGTTGTTGATACATGATTGGTACATGTTGTTAGTTATCTTTGTATAGTGTTGATGTACATGGTTGATGTACATGATTGATGTGCATTGTTGGCACATGGTTTGAGTGATATTCTTGTGATTTTGGATATGATATCTATGTTATCAGATATGATATATTGAGGAGAGTATTGGTACATGTTGTTGATGTATTTAGTTTTGTTGGTACAAGAAAGGAGCATGTATAGGTTGGTTACAGGAAAGTGGCACAGGTTGATTACGAGCCAGTGGCACATATTGGTATAGGTTTACAATATTATATCTCATAGTGATAGTGTGATAGTGGTTCCATCATTCTAATTATATTTCATGGCGGTTGGATGGGGCAAGGATATGTGGTTGTATCCACCTTCCAGCTGTAGCCAAAGAACATAGGGGTTTGTATCCTCCTTCCAGTTGTAGCCATATAATTGGGGAGTTGGAGCTTCCCTCAGGTTGTAGCCTGAGAAACTAGGGGGTCAGATCTTGCTTCTAGTTGTAGTTGGAGAATTGGAAGTTGGTGCTTCCTTGAATGTAGTTCTTTACATATTAGAAAAGCATCCAGTGGCCGCATTGGGTTTCCATGTAAATATTGGCATACTTTGAATTGTGTGGATGTGTTTGTTATTGTTTATTATGAACTGATTAATGTTAATACTTAAGATATATTAAGATATTGATGATGAAAAAATTAACATGGTTGAATAAGTAAAAGAACATACATTGTGGTTTAGAGGATTAAAAATTGGTATAATTCCTCATTATTGATTCACACCCCCCCCCACTCAGTAATCCCACAGAGGAAAAGGACACTTGAAAATAATCAACCATGTTTATGTGGGACTAGTGTTTAGACTCGGACGATGAATAGGTTGAAGAATTTATTCTAGGAGATACAAAGATCCAAAATGTTTCCCCAATGAATATAAATTGCATAGAAAAGGGGCAGTATCTAGCACTTATTTACCTTCAAAAATTGCCCCTACCCCTGAATGATAATTCCACCCACAACTCCTCAGAAGTCAAGCAATCCTACATAGGCTAGCAGTAATCCCTACACTACACAGGCAAACAAAACCATAAATAAATCAAAGATTCATGCCTTCTAATATAATTTTATTGATTATTTTGAGAAAACAAAAGTGAATATTTCCCTATACAACATATCTACGCTCCCTCAACAACTTGATCTCATTCTTGACACATTCAAACCCACTAACTCTTAGAAAATGATTGTTTCTATAAAGGGCATCAATCTTAAGGCTATCGAGACCAATATAAAAGAAAAAACTAAAACAAAATCTTTTGTGAATGTAGTCACTCTAGGGTCACACTCTAGATCCCAGGTGCAACCCTTCATCACATTTAAAATTTTCAATTTTAATGTACACAATTTCCTAGAGGACTCTGGTTCCTCCTCAAATATGATGCCTTACTCAACCTTTCAAAAGATAAATGTTTTCGTAGAAAATAACACAACAAAAATGATCCAATTATACATATGATATGTTAAAGTAATGGGTGAAATCAAAGATTTCATTATTAGATTACTTTCTGACCCCAAAGTACATTAGGTTATTGATACCATTGTAGTAGATATTCCAAAAGATTATGGTTTATTCTTGAGCAGGGATTGGTCCATGAAACTACATGGCTACTTCTCCACAGACTAGACCCATATATGGATACCATAGAAGGGATGGACAAACCAAATCAAAGTGGAAAACAAATCCCACTTGAAGCACATGATAACTGAGCTTGAAGGTAAGAATTAACCTATCATTTTTTCTCACATTGGATTGGGAATTGTTTTTCTAGAAGCTAGCCATGGTTTCTATATAGTGCAACCATATTCACTCCAAGCAAAAAAACAATATGAACTCCTTCATTGTTTTTAGAATGAAGAAAATGACTCTAAGATAGTAGAAGTAATTAAAAAAAAAGTCACTAACTCAATTTTAGGTACTAACATTTTGACGTTGTTCTTTGATGGCTCCAAATCACAAGAATGATTCAAGGAAGATTGTATAATCATTGACCTTGAAAAATGACAAAATATCATATCTTTTTGTCTAGATTTTGAATGCACAAACAACATAGCTGAATACGAAGCCTTAGTCAAATGTATGAAAAAGTATATTGATCTCTAGCTAAAATGCCTATGAGTTTTTGGTGATTCAAAAATAATCTTCATACAGGTAAGGAATACTATACATTTCTTTTCTCCCCATCTGAAAGGCTACCAACAAGAGGTATGGAACCTAATAAATTATTTCTATGCATTTAACATTACTTCCATACCTCATTCTCATAATGATGTTGCTGACACTTTAGCTAATGCAACATCTAGATTCACTCTTTTGAATAATGGTTTTACCGTTGAAAGTTTTTTCAGGCCTTTTTTACTCAACAACATAACAACTGAAGGGTGTTGAACAATGAATCTCATCTAATAGAATTCCTTACCTATGATAAGGTGTTCTAGGATTCTGTAATATATGACAAAGTACATCAACATAATATACATGTTTATCGGGATGAGACAAATAAGATCAAGAGTAACTACATCACAATAAATGTACTAACACTTGAAAATATTTTCTATTTGTTGTTTAGATTTAGAATAGAAATGAATTCGAAGGAAAACAATTAAATCATGATGCATACCTTGGTGAATCTAGGAACTCCATAACAGTGGAATTTTGTCAACTTGGGAACTCGATATTCAAAAGTGGAGAAACATACTTTCACCCAATTGTTCAAGAAGTATCAGGATGTGTTCACACAGACCTAAAAAGATATGAAAACATATTACATTTTCATCATTTAACACATCATTCGAATAAAATAAGGTGTCAAACCATTTTAGTATAAACTTAGGAAGATACATCTCACCCTTGAGCGACTAATCCAAAAGGTTCACAAAAAGTTACTAGTTTCCCAGATTATCTTCAAAGTTCGACACTCTACATGGGTGTCAAATATGGTACAAGTCAGAAATAAGTCCAGGGAAATTAAGATGTGTGTATATTTCATAAATTTTAATCGAGCCTTTGACAAAGAAAAATACCCCATTCACCCCCATGGAACATATACTCAAGATCATCTCTAGTTCTCATATGTTTTCCCTATTAGATGGTTTTTTTGGATACAATCAAGTTCTCGTAGAATAAACCGACTGATTGAGGACCACTTTTAGAACCAAGTGGGATACATTCACGTATCGAAGGATTCCCTTTGGATTGATTAATGCAGAGGGAAATTTTCAAAGGGAAATGTACATATAAATTAAGGGTTTGATTGTTCAAAATGTGGTGATATACCTCGATGATGTTACATTGTATTCCAAGAAGAGATTTGATCACCCACACCACCTAAAACATATTTTTGAAATATGTAGGAAGTACAACATCACTTTGTATCCTAGGAAGAGAATATTTTCTATTTTAGAAGGAAAATTATTGGGGCATATCATCTCTAAATATGGTATCTCTACCGACCCGAAATGCACCAAATATTTCATGCAAATCCTATTACCAAACAATAATAAATCATGCAATCATTTCTTGGGAAGATAAATTTCATACAAAGATTTGTGTCCAACTTTGTTGAGATAGTCAAACTTATTCAACAGATGATCAAGAAGGATAGACAATTCAAATGGAAATATATTGAGAGGGAATATTTTGAGAAAGTTAAATATTCCATAAAAACGACCCCTGCACTTCAAAATTTGGACTTCTCCAAAGATTTCTTGTTGTACACATTTGGTTCAACTCGTTCCCTTGCATTAGTGCTCACCCAAAAGGATTAGCAAGCGAATGAATTCCCCATAGAATTCATGACCATTATTCAAGGTGTTGAATTGAACTATACACTAGTGGATAAGAAAGCATTAACTATTCATAAATCCATTAATAATTTCATTCCTTACATATTAAAGAATCATACCAAGGTGATTGTTCCTCACCCAACAATAATATCTTTGTTTATACAAAAGGAACTGGGAAAAATATGAGGAAATTGGATGATGACATTGCAATAATATGAACTAGAATTTAAGCCCACAACTATAGTCAAATTTCAATGCCTATATAAGTTACCAACTGAGGCCATGGATTCTGAAGATTAGAAGGAAGAAGGTTGGAAAGAAGAACCAATATTGTATACAAAACAACCTCCTTATGTACTAGCACATGAGAATTCATGTGACAACACTAGTACATATGACCAAATTTGTGATGGTTTTTCGTTGATATTGCCACAATTATCGGTCGCAATTTCCACGAAAACCGAGATTATTTTTCGTCGGAATAATTTCATCGCTATATCCATGATCCAGGTGTGCATGGAAACATCGAAGAAATTAGCTATCCATGTGTCACCACCTTCAATATTGGTTATCCCTATGCATTGTTGAAATTACGACGAACTATCGTCGCAATAACAATGAAAAAATGTGGCAATTACAATGAAACTTCGTCACAATTGGGACGAAAAGTTATGCCGAGCCAATAACTTACGACGCAACTGTTGAATGTGCGACGAAAGTCTGTCGCAACTTGTGATGAAAATCCATGGTAATATCGACGTGTGAAATATCTCCAAACAAAAATTACGATGCACATGTTGTATATGCGACGAATATTCGTGGAAAATTGCGACGAAGTTTCATTGCTATAGCGACAGTTGTGGTAAAATAGTAAAATTTTTCCAATGAACTTGCGTCGATATTGCAACGATGACGTTAGGTTTAAAAAGACAATACATGAAATATGGTATACCATATTGTATGCCATATTACAATGTAATATGGTAATGCCATATTACATTGTAATATGGCATTACTATTACATTGTAATATTCTAATATTCTAAT
>JZKD02S1949706.1:1349376-1360629 GCA_000966675.3 Picea glauca
CCGACATAAATAAAATAGCATTACTAATCTAATATGCCCCAATTAAGGGGTAATGAGCCAATATTAGGGCTTAACAACACGGGTTCGGGTCTAATAGACATGTGGTCCACATGGTCCCATCCTCTATCATAACCCTCTCAACGCGCACTATGTGATATGTGTATGATTGTATGCACTTTGTATAATCCATCAAAAACAGGCTTGGAATTCATTCTTGTATAGATAACTTAGACCACTCATACACATCTAGGGAAGCTAAAAACAACCTTGGCATATTTGAATTCCTTACTTTCCACGTGGATGGCTTAAATTTTAGCATTTGAATTTCATTAAAATCTTTTCTTTTACAAAAGCATCACATAAATTCAAGACTATAAGGCTATTTAGACAATCTTGGAGTATGATCTTTCCTTGCACCCTTGTGTGATCTTGGAAATTAGAAAAAGATATTTCTTGAAGAAACCTTCATCTCCATTTAAATCAATCATTTTTGGAGTGGATGATACCTCTTAGTTTTCTTTTTGAGCATAATCTAATAGGTTTCTAAGGGCCCATACATGCCCACATGTGCACAATCTTAGGATAGTTTCAAATTTTTATAGCAAACAACCTAGGAAGTTTAAGTATTTAGAAGGGACCATACATTCCCACATGTATACAATCTAGGAAAATTTCAAAGTTTTCTTAGATTAGATAACATTATAGGGAGATTAAAATATCAATAGTAAAGAATCACATGTCCACCATGCTAGTCACCTAGGGATTTTTCAAATTTTGCAAGGATTGTTTGTGAAACTTAGTAAGTTAGAAGGAAGAAATATTTGTAAAGGACCAAGATATGTCCATGGGTTAAAATTTTGCTCACTGACTTATTAAAATATATTACACACTTTCACTTATTGCACACAACATCACCACATACTCAAAATATTTTTATTAGATACTTGAAACCATAGTACGCTCTTCTCCTTGTACCAATAAGTGATCTGGGAGGATCATAAGGGATTCATTTATTTAGTGAAAGTATTTTGTTCAAACCATTTTTAATAAAGGAGGTTTCCCATGACCCCAATCTCATATCCCATATCACATCCTAAAAGAAATCATAAAAAAACACATTTTCTAACCTCCACAAGAGGAACACCAAAAAAATATTGTAGTCTAAGTTATGATTTTTGGGATAGGCATCCAAATAACTCCCCATTATCTTTTTCTCATTGAAAAATAGAAAGTTGTGAAATGGGGAACCAAAATCCTCCCAATCAATAATTCCTACACCATAAGTAAGGGAGAAACTCATGAAGGGTCGAAGGTCCAGGTCCAATTATTCTATGTGTGCCCCCTTGGGTCACCCAACCCTTGTAAAGCATCCATCTTGTGACTGATTTATGAGGCTGAAAATCTAAATTATGTGCTTGATCAAGGTAACTTAGTGGGAAAATATAGGTTTTGTCTACCTAGGTGGAAGTTGTGGGCTGCAATCGCACCTTAATAATATTTTGAACGACTGTTGGGAAATATCGCCAGTCCTTTCAGGATATGCACCCTTCACCCCTCATTATAACTAATTATTCATACCTTCACTAGCTCATTTTCCAATGGATTAACTCCTCATCGTTGAGTTCTTTTGGAAGGCCCAATACCTTTTGAGAGGAAGGATGGTAGGTCTATTAGGACACGTGCATTTTATTTTATTCCCCCACGTAGATAAAACCCCACACCATCTTACATTGTTACTTGTTTATGTATGATTACCACTGGTTGATTACATATAGCTTTCAAAACATTGTTGATATATTCCACATTTACTAAATCAATTGTTCATTTATTCTTCTCATTACCACTTGAACACATATACATATATTCAAGAACCATAGGGGAACCACAACATCCCCATCATTTTAGACATTTAGAATCCCTTCCTCTTCACGAATTGTCTCTCCAACCATCAACCACCATGGAAGGACCACACAAACTACCATATATAACCCCATACTGTTCTTCCCAGTTATGAAAAACTTGGGCCCCCTCTCTTAGTTATATTGGCCATACATCACACACAAGGAGTAAGAAAAGAAACACCTACTATCAGTGCCCATGGCATGGGGGAAATGCTTGTACAGACGGGGGAACTCATAATGTCCACCGGAACTGAAATAAAACCAAGAATATATGTACCAACATGGACTAATAACCCTTTCCCATTCTATGAGCTCTATGGCCACCCAGCCCATCAGTTCCCTGGACGTGTTCCAAAGCTAGTCCAAGCAATTCATTTGAATCACATGCAACACAATAAACTTAGTAGTTCTCCTTATACTACTTGGATGTGCCCCCTCCCCCAACATGCACCCATTACTCCATTGGGTGAGGTTTCATGCACTGTGACATCATTTTTTACCCCTCACATGGGTAATCCCCCCTCACGCCCAATCTACCTCATGATTGATACTTAGTCATTTAGACTTGGGGCTACCCCGTCCACCTCTAGTACCACAATGTATATTGGACCTTATCCTTATCAGGAAAATGAAAGTGTATACCCACACCCATCATGGTCCATAAACCTTGATTGGGATCAACTTATCCCAACACGAATTTGATCTTCTACCCCATTTCAAATAAGGGTCATCATTAAAAAATGCACATTTTATTAGTGTATAATATATGATGGGGAATTATCACATATTATGTCATCATCATCTTGGACACAACGAGGCTTCCCTACTCTTATCCCATCAATGACTAAGTTAAGAGACTTTGATGGTATAATATATTTACCCTTAGGGATATTATCTAATATCCCCATTTAGTTAGGTGGTAAGATGGTTTTGATAAATGTTGTTGCCATGGATAGTCCGACAGATTAGAATATTCTCCTAGTCTGTGATTTCATCTATGCCATGAGTGTTTTGGTGTCTTCACTCTTTCGAGTCATGATATTCCCACATGAGGGATGCATAATCACCATCGATATATTCTCCTACATTGATCTCCCCCACACGATTCTCATAATAGAATCTCACATCATGTTTCTCGCAATGAGTCCATGCACTATGTGTCCACTACCACTAGTCATGCAATATCTACTTCCCTTAAAAATGAGCCCATGACTTTAGAATGACCTCCTCACCACTTGGGATTAGAGGCTAGGAAAATTAATTCATCCTTGGGGGAATCCATGCATGTTTCTTCCCCCCATCCAAAAAGAAACCTTGAAATATCAACTACATTCTTCCTAGAAGACGAAGAATTATTTGAGGCCACTACTTCATTTAGTGATTCTAGTGATAACCTCCATATAGGTTCTCCTATCCATTGTTGGCAGGGTCCTAAAAATTCAATTAGTGGACCCTATAATATTATCCCCATTGATAAGGTCATTACTCCCTATCAAATACGCTCATCTCTTCTCATTGATAGGGATATCAGGGACTCCAGTTCCATGATGACCAATCATGCCCAAATGAGAGATGTTTCCACATAGTTTAAAGCCCCAAACACCCTAATAGATATTACACAAAATAATGTATCTGATACACTATTTTAGATCCTCTTTTGTGGATTTTCAACTTTAAATTTCCTACTATTTTACCTTTGGTCCATAATATTGGGTATTTGGCAACAACCCTTCACCCAATCCTCATATCATAATACAGGGGGCAGTGCTACTTCCTACCTTGGTCCCATAAGACCTAGCTCTCGACACAACACCAACTCACAATATACCCTTCATGGGAACAATTATAGCACCACCTTGTGTCCAGTGCCCCCAAACATCATGTGATTACAAGCCACATGGCCTAATTAAAATGATTCACCAAGATAGTTCCATTACTTCTTGTGGAAATCCCCCCTTAGCCTTGGTCATTTTGAGTTACCTCCATAACTGAAACACAACCTCCTTTAGGGAGTTCCTTTTCCAGAAACCCATTGTTTCGTGGAGTCCCTTAGGGATTTCCTTGTTTGAGAACCCATGGTTTCAGGGTCTCCTTCAAGGACTTCCCCTCTCAAGAACCCATTTCTATGTGGCTTACCTTAGGGAGTTCCTTGTTTGGCAACCCATAGTTCCCTGGCCTCCTTTAGGGAGTGCCTTTTCCAGGAACCCATTGTTTTTTAGCCTCCCTCATGGAGTTCCTTTTTCGGGAACCCATGCTTCCTCGACCTCCTTTAGGGAGTGCCTTGTTCGGGAACCCATGCTTCCTTGACCTCCTTTAGGGAGTGCCTTTTTTAGGAACCCATTGTTCCTTAGCCTCCCTTAGGGAGAGACTTGTTTGGTAACCCATGGTTCCTTGACCTTCTTTAGGGAGTGCCTTTCCGAGGAACCTATTATTTTGTGGCCTCCCTTAGGGAGTTCCTTGTTTGGTAACCCATAGTTCCTTGACCTCCTTTAGGGAGTTCCCTTTTCAGGAACCCATCATTCCTTGTCCTCCCTTAGGGAGAGCCTTGTTTGGGAACCCATAGTTCCCTGGCCTCCTGTAGGGAGTGCATTTTTCAAGAACCCGTCATTCCTTGGCCTCCATTAGGGATAGCCTTGTTTGGGAACCCATGGTTCCCCAACCTCCTTCAGGGAGTGCCTTTCTTAGTAACTCACTATAATGTGGCATCCATTAGGGAGTTCCTTTTTCGGGAACCCATGGTTCCCAGACTTCCTTTAGGGAGTGAAATTTGTAGGAACCCAATGTTCTACAATCTCCTTCAATGAGTTCATTTTTCAAGATCCCATTGTTCCTTGGCCTCCCTTAGGGAAGGCCTTATTCAAAAACTGATGGTTCCCTAGTCATAATATCAAGTACACTTACTCACTATCGCTTCCATCAAATAATTGTCATATGTCCTTTATAATCAGATATTTTTCACTTTCGGTATTTGATGTTTGTGTGTGCAGGTACTTGGTACAACAATATACAAATCATTCAGTATTGGCCACCCTATGGACCCTTCGGGTATATTTTCAAACTTGAAATGCACTCATGTCCTTTGTAAATGGTTTCATATCCTAGTTATAACTCTTGACATTTATCCGTAGGATTCCTGTAACAAGCTCGATGGTACCATCACCTCCATTGCATTTAGGTACTCTCAATTGGTAGCATTCTCACCTGTATGATTTGTCCCACATATATTTACCCCTTCACATATTGAGACTCATGTTGTTCTATCCATAAGAATCGGGAGTCTTGGTAGTGTTACACCCCAGAGTAAGAACCTCATACCTATTCCTCATCATCATGCTAACGACCTCATTTTGGATTCCCACATCATCTTCTTAGTTCAATTAAGTGCACCTTTGCATTATCATTAACCCTCAATATCATCTAACATCAATTTTCCATCTACAATTTCAAGCTCGATCCATCTACCTAGTACAGAAACCCACCCATGGGGCCCCCACCCTTCATCAATTACATTCCCCTACTTGTTCCCCATGAGGATAGGCCATACTTCACTAGGGCACTCATTTCTATACATGTTCTTTCAACCCAATTATTCTTTATTTATTTGGTAGTTGTATAAAGCACATTTCAAATTCCAACACGTAGCGTACATTTTTTCCATTGCAATTGGTGGTGTGTTTTTTCCTTGGCACACAAAACTCGATGTTATTGTTAGTTGGGGAAATTGGGGAGATTTTCATCACCATCTCTGCCAAGATACCCTTATCATGGAAAAAAATGTGACTATCACTGACACCCTTGTCCTAAAAATTTGTATTTTGACCTATCATCCACTCCTTTGCATGCTCACCCATTCAACATAGTTAACCCAATATTTAGTTGTCTCCGTGAACCGAGATCATGTTTTAAGTTTGTTGCCATAATTCCATTTTTCCCCAATCAAGGGAATTTATTACATTCCATACAGTTTGAACTTTGTCCATGTCACCATTTCATCCATCATTTCCTCCATACAGTTCTCGATACCAATTTAATAAAATCAATGTCCATAATCCCTTTGCTTCTTAATTTCGTGCCCTCTTTCCTGTCTACATCAACACGATTTTATAGGAATTTGGCAGTACCTTGGCTCTCATTCCACTATTGATAAGTAGTCTCAGATGGAACAAAAATATTCATCACTGGTTTCTGATTTTGTTGATCTTCATAACATTCAACATCAACATAATTTCATGTTACGGTGGGTCTTACTATGCGACCGTTGCAGTTTTTAGTGACCACTGAAGACCTATGAAATTTCTAGGCCATCAATGCCTCTGAGTTATCAACATATTACAACATTGTACATTCCTCAATTCATATCTAGTTCATTCCATAGAACCGTCATATGATATTATTGACACCCTAGAGGGTGATGCAGACATCCACTTCATCAACAATTTTCAGTTAGCATCATATTGTTCTAGTTTCATTACACAATCATGGGGCATGCCCACCTCATTTTTAAACAACTTTCCATTTCAGTTTTCATAGAATGATAGCATTAGTTTGAATCCCCTTTTCCTCTAACAGACTGCTCTCACCGTACCTCTTATCAACAACTACAACTCTCCTATTCTTATGGCAATTTCAGCAGAAACAAACATTGATGTATTTTAGTTGTACATATGCTCCTAACCTCACACATCAGCGAGAATATGTTATCACCAAAAAATTTCTCATAAAAATACAAACAATCAATGAAGAAACAAGAAACACAAATAGAACATACAACAAATAATTATAGGAGGATCACAATCAAAATCGACCAGTTAGTCACAAAACTATGAAAAAATGATCCTAAATTTATGCACATCTTCAACAAATACAACACATGCAAATCCATGCGAGATAACACAAAGTATAACATGCACAATGCATGGGTCACACCATTGAAAATCAAGCAACTTGTGCGGATGTGAAAATGACACATTGATAATTTTGGTCAGGCCTCCACCACTTCTGGGATGAATTAGATCTCGACCATACCCCAAAATATCCCTAAAATTACACCTTGGGATCACTAAAAGCATGGCAGGTACCTTCAAAGGCCTCCCCATTCACATTTGAAACTAGTTTTGAAATATCCAGCGATCCTCCTATAAATATAGGATCATTGTATGCAAAAGAAAAATAAATCCATAGCATTTTTATATTTTTCAAATTATCTTGGAGAAAGGCATATTTCTTTTGAGACATAGGTTGATAAAGTGTAGCATTGTTAAATATTTACACCTCTTGTGAAGCTAAGCCTTGGGAATTTCTCAGCATTGTAAACTCACCATTGGAGAGTGATATCTCTATTTTTTGAGGGATCAAGGAGCCCTCCCTTATGAGGAATAGGGTATTCATAGTCCCATATTTATCCTCTTGGTGAACTCAATTCAAATATTCAATTCTATTGGGTAACCATTCCATGTGTTCAATTTCATTCATCTTTTGTTAATGCTTGGTTAGTTTAGTTTCCATTATTTTTCATTCTTATCTTTATTTCTATTTTTGTTTCTAATTTGTAGGTTCACTAACTTGTTAACCACATTTGTTTTCTTATTTGTTGGATTACCAAGATAGTTAAGGGACTCTGTTTTGCTCACTCTTGTGAAAAAATACCCCGAACAATCCTCTTGTCCAAGGCTTTCCTTTGATACATATCTCTCAGAGGAGGCTTATGAGAGGCTTCTAGATCTTCTAGAGGCCACTAGAAACTTGAATGATTTGAGTTCCTAGGGTATTACCACTAATATCCAAATTATCTCTCTCCTATGTCATCGTAACTCCCCTTTTCTAGAAATTTGGCAGTGCCTCACTTGTTGAGCCATTGTTGTCTAGTGAGGCCTCACCTGTTGCATGTTAGGTGTCACACGAAGCCCTCAAAAAATGCTCTAGAAAAGGTCAAACCTCAGGAACAAGTTTCATTAAGGATTATATCCACTAATGGCTTCCTCTCTGAACTATAGGGTGGATATTAAGCCTATAACAGTTTTGGTAGTTTCTCTACAATTTTTTGGGTCCGAAACTTCTAGGGTCGTTTTGAGGCCCTAAATGACATTGTTTTGACTGGATATCACCTAGCATGTAGCTAAAGGCAGAAAGTAGGATAAACAAAATGTGTTTTCCTTGACTAGACCTTTCTAATGAGGTGTTGATTACCCCAAACCGAGTTCATATACAAAATTTACTCCCTCGGGAAGTTGACGTATAAACTACCTCCATCGGCGCCCACAAACCTTTTGTCATTTCATCTCATAGGGCTAGGGTTTTGAATGTTTAGGGTTTTATTATTTTTTATTTATGTAAAAAAGTAATTTGGAGCCTCATTATGATTATCTTCTTGTGAATGAGCAAAGCCAACAAAACTACTCCTAGAGATAAGCTACCACCATTATAACTAGATTGTGAGATTTTGCATTTTATAGTCTTTTGTATTTAAAAAAGTCATTAATAGAATCTAAGATTTATTGTATTACTATGTTCCTTTCCATATATTTGTGTATTTATTTTCTATATCTTTGTTATATTTCTTCCTTCATATAATTCACAAAATAATATGGATCAGTGGTATCAAAGCAGTTTTCTCCTTGTTATTCTTAGTGCATGTCCCCGACGAGGTCAAGGTATAGAGAGTTGGGTCTCGAGCTTGTTTCTATTGAGTAAAAATTTTCTCACCTACCCAAGAAACCTCCCATGGTGGAAGAAAAGAGGGATGACAGGAAAATAGATACTTTCAAACTATTTCTCAAGGAATCTCTCATGCGATAGAGGAATTAGATGATGGATAATTTTGCCCAGATCCTTCATCGACTATTGACAACAATGAAAGCACCTTCAACTAGAATTCACTTTGGAGGTGAGACTCCCTTCAAGGTACAAGTTAAATTTTATATTCCTTTATTTGAAAGCCATATATACATTGATGCTTTGGGAAAATGGTTAAATATGCTAGAGGGTTATTTCTTTTTCCACAATTTTTCTAGTAGTGAAACATTCACCTTCACACTCCTTAGGGCCCTTCCCCATGTCATAGATTGGTGGGAGACTTACTGTGAAAAAATAACCAAGGATGAGTCTACAATTTATGGGTCAAGACACATTTAGGTGTCTTTTGTTGATGACCTCAAGGAACAATATTACCCTATTGGAAATTATGATGACTAGTACACAAGATGGACTAGACTGCGCCAAGAGAGGGGCCAAATAGTTTTGGACTTCAAAAATACCTTCCCTTCCTTGTGCACCAAGATTCATATCAAATAATTTGAGAGGAATTTAGTCCTAAAATACTATGAGGATCTACATAGGTACATCCAAACCAAAATGGATTTTTTGGACATATTATCATTAGAAACCACTTATCGACATGCTTTCAAAATCAAGAAGAAATTTAAGTAGTACAACAAGAAGGAGTTTAAGTATGAAAATACGCAATAGCCAAAGTATGGTAAGGTTGGAACTAAATCCTAATAAAAAGTAAAAAACTATCATGTCCATCCCCATGATAGCCAACCCAAGCCACCAATAAAAAAGGGTAATGGGAACTTGAAGAAGAACACTAGAAAGTGGTGCAAGTTCCACAAAATACCTTGGCACAATATTTATGAATGTCACTCCAAATAGTCATTGTTGGATGAGACAAAATCCTCAGGGTCACATGCCAACTTAGACTCTAATTCATAACTGGATAAGGGAGTAAAAATCATTGATGTAGAACCTAGTTTCACCATCGCTACCACAAAAGTCCAACCAAAGGAATTAGAGGAGCCTGAAGAAGGGGAGCACCTCTTCCACTCATAGATGTGGGTGGAAGAGACCCCACTCCATTTTATTGTTGACAACAGTATCCAAAAGAACCTGATCTCAGTAGAGGCCGTGAAGAGGTTCAAATGACAATGACACCACATCCTCAATCATAAACCATCGGTTGGCTTAGCCAGGGATGAGACATCCACGTCAACCAATAACGTCGCTTACACTTTGGAATAAAACCATTCAAAGACAAGGTATTTTGTGATGTTTCCCCCCTATAAGTTTTTAATGTTTTTTTAGGCCAACCATATATATGGATTTTTCATGTTGTTTATGAATCTAGGCCTTGCAGTGTCATTATTACTTTGGGATATTAACTCTACAGGGTACTGGAGGAAGTCCAAAATGTTGCGGCCTCTTTGACCTCCATAAAATAGTGCAGAAAGGTGGTCTCTCATACCAATATATTTTTACTTTGTATGGTTCGATCGAAAGGTGAATGGAAGGTCACTGCAACCACCAAAACCTATGCATGCGGTCTGTCTATACATAAGTGACTGGTGGAAAACATATTAGAGTAGTACAAAGACATATTATCCTCACCTACTAGGGTGCCTCTGCACTATTAGGTAAAGAACTCAATTTATCTGACACTCGATGCTCCTATACTCAATGGCCATGTATACATGCGTTGTTTTGTGGAGAATGAAGAAATCAAATTCCAAATCCAAGAGCTAATTATGAAGGACCACATCAGATCAATATCCTCACCTTGTGAGAGATCAATTGTTCTAGTATAGAAGAAGGATGGGACATGGCGAATTTGTATTGATTAAAAATCGTTGAACAACATCACAGTCAAGAATCAATACCCAAATACCCATATTGATGATCTTCTCTATCATCTCAAGGGAGAAAAGTTTTTTAGTAAGATTGATCTGAACTTAGGATACCACCAGGTGCCTATTGATCAAACTAATGTGTGGAAGACAAATTTCAAGTCTAAAGAAGGTATCTTTGAGTGGTTGGTCATGCCTTTCAGCTTTACTAATGCCCCGACCACATTCATGTGGATGATGGATGATATATTACAACCATTCACAAACTTGTTTTTCGTATTATATTTGGATGGTATCCTCATCTTCAACAAAACTTGGGAGGAACATTTGGAGCATATTGAGAAGGTATTAGGCACTTTGTGAAAATACAAGTTGTATGCCAATTTGGATAAGTGTTCCTTTGGCATGCATAGAATCCAATATTTGGGATACATCATGGATGAGAAGGTTGTGCATCTTGATCTATCCAAGATCCAAGTCATTCGTGATTGGTCGGCCCCAAAGACAATGACCGATCTTTACAACTTCTTAGGCTTCACCAAATTCTACTATCGGTTTTTGTTGGGGTTATCTCATATTACTTGGGAACTAAGCCAGGTTACCAAGGCTGGAGAAAAGGTGTTAAGAACCAAATATCAATATAGCATAGAAAAACCTCAGAAAAAGTACTCAACGCCTTGAAAAAGAGATAATTTTAGATAATAAGCCTCTTCGAGGGGCCAACCTCCTTTTAC
>JZKD02S1949707.1:41524-67342 GCA_000966675.3 Picea glauca
CATCATCAACAATCGTGTCAGAACATGTCAACATCATATCATCAAATCAATAAAATATCATGGTAAATAAATCAACCCAAATAGCACACTCCCTGACTCAATCCGAAATTTATTTAATTTAGAATATAAAATATGAATAATATACAGAAAATATATGTATTTTTTTTAAATTTTGAATTAGTACTTTATTTTTATTTATATGTAAAAACATTTTTTCCTAAAAAAATATTTTATTTTATGAATAAATTTATAATATTTTTAAAAGTAATTTATAAATATTTTATTTACAATATTATTATGGGTAATTATGGGTTGTTATCCACTATTTATAATATGATAAATAAACATATTTAAATCAAATAATTTCAACTCAAATGATGATGTCATTCTCTAAAATGTGATTGGTTATTTTAAAATTGATTTTGATGGTACAATTTTTATTTTTCAACTCATTTTTTACATCAAAATTCTCTTAATTTGAAAGTGCATACAATATTGATTTTGTACCTAATATTAAATCTACAACCCTATATAAATATATTTTCTAGCTAGTGTCTTCCTTATATTACAATTGTTTATGACCTTGATTCACATCTATTATTATAGGTGTTATATTTTCTGTACTTGGAACAACATCATGTATGTAACTTGTATTGTTTTTGGTCCTATCCTAGTCAATTTTGCAGTTTAATTAACATACATAATTTGTTTAATGATTTATGTTGTTTATCTTCCTTTAATTTTTAATGGTTTTCATATTTAATGTGATTATTAATAGATTCTTTAACTTTTCATGTAGTGATTGGATTCAAGATTAACTTGTATAATAGATAAACTTAAGACAACTACTAACAACACACTTTATTAGTGAATTTACAACCAACTCCAGGCTCAATTGTTATAATAAATAATTCACATTATTTGGAGAACTAGTACCCTTAAGGGAAATCACTCCACTAACTAGCTAAATGTTTCAACATAATTGCATTGTTTTAGTGAGTCCAAGGCTTAAAAAAGTCTAGTATACAATCTCAATTCACCCCTTGATAGTGTTGCAAGGGTGCTTTCAATGTTCTTGCTTGTTGTCCACTTCAAGGATTAACACCTTCAACCATGTCTATGGCCCAAAGACTATTGTACCTAGTATAAAAAATATCCTAATGGCACCCATATCCCTACTTAGAGGCAAGGATAACCTTAAGACATATTATGTGGTGGTTCTGGGTGTTTTTTCGAAGCCCTGTATTCCCAAAAGATTATTTTAAGGCTTAATTTACGTGTTTCCTCCCATGACCATGTCAAAGGGATCAAGACCCATAACTAGTACTCAAAATATTCTAATGATTCCCATATTTCTATAGAACATAAGGATGCCCTTGAGATGTCGTATACGGTAGTTATGGGTCTTTTTAATTTGATTTTCAAATTAGGAGAACTTTGAAGTCTAAAATGGACCTCCTAAGTGATATAATAAAAAAATACGAGTTGGTGATTTTATGGGGAATGCATATTTACAACTCACTTATTAAATTACAATATATGTAACTATAGTTAAGTTAAACTGAATATATGTCTACAAATAAAAATAATAAAAAAACATAAATTGATGTGACTAGAAATAAAAGTACTTTTGGGTATATAAATTACTTTTAATAAAAAATGTAATAGTCATAAAGTAATAATAATGAAATTATTTTTAAAGAAAAGCCATGTTATAAATCAAACACTCATTTTTTGAATTGGGGATGGGTATGTGCAAGCTAATGATGGTCTCTCATGACATGTTATGGCAATGCAAACATGGAAAAACAACAATATGTTAACTTGGAGGGATTATTCAGGGTACTTTTACAATGAATTTGAATATGCTGTAAGAATCTGAAATGTAGGAAGTTGAATTAGCTTTCTGAATATACAACTTTTATTCACATAAATTGTGAATAACTGTGTGAAAATTGAATTTTCTAAATGTGGTATGTTATTTTTCCAGCAAAATCTAAGGTATATGTTTTTTTGTGCAAGTGTCGAGTACCTTAATGATGAAATTACATTCCAAAAACTTGCATGGTTGTAGAGAACCCATTTTATAGTGCGGTGTATTTTTTGGAAATTTATAATATTAATTATATATATATATATATATTTAAATTATGAAAGTCAATATATCCTTGAAATTACAACCCCTTTTGTTCATGCAAGCTAAGAGGGTCTTAACATGATCAAAATAATTTATTTATTTTTAGATTGTAGAGTTAAGTCTCCTCTAGTGCTACATATAACTCATTTTAGAAATGGTTAAGCCGACAAAAAATTATAGCATAAATAATAGAGGTATGTATTCTAAGATTTTGATATATGTGAAGACAAAAATAGATTAAAAATAGTTTAAACATTCTTAATTAAAAAATATATATATATATTTTTGGAATTTGCACAGCCGAATATATCTGTGTCTATAGTTTCATCAATAATTGAATTGTGTATCCTATAGAAAAATAACGTAAAAAACATAGATATGGAGAGGTATTCATAAAATTGAGGTTTTTACGTATTTGTAGATCGAACCACTAGGTTTTTCATCCCGAACCTAAAGACGAGGAAACCAACTAAGAAAACACATATGCTAGAGTTTTCACTCCCACTTGAAAAAAATTCAAATTCAAATAACTTGCATGTCCCTAAAGCACACACACATGTTCCTAAAGTGCGTGCACATTCCTAAAACACGCACACATTATTAGGAACAAGAATGCACATGTATTCTTGTTAATACAAAGAAATACTCTGTGTGTGTGTGTGTGCTTTAGGAATGTGTGCACGTCCCTAAAGCACACACACATGTTCCTAAAGTGCGTGCACATTCCTAAAACGTGCACACGTTATTAGGAAGCAATACTCTCTCGCCCCTCCTCTCCCCTCCTCTCCCTCCCTCCCTCTCTCTAATCTTCCTCTCTTTCTCTCTGCCTCTCGTTATCGCACAGTTTGTAGCTAGGTCAAAAGGCTAAAGGCTAGAGGTCAAACTGGTGTAACAAGAACCTTCCCCACCCAATGTCACCTCAATGGGGAGGTTCTTTCTATTTAGGGAGGTTAACCTAGGGGAGACATCCCCGGTAACCTGGGGTTTTGAAGAGGCTGAAGTATAAAGGACAAGGCAAAAGTTCCTCCTCACAGATTACCACCAAGGTCAGAAAGTTCGGCTAATCAGCCAATAAAGAATTGTATGTCCAAATGAGAACACCTGCCCGGAATAAGACAATAGCAAATAATATATGTAGGCTATAATTCAGTGGGTTAGTACTTCATGTGACTATCTAATATTAATATATAAGCAATGTGAAACAACAGATATTAATGAGATCAACATTTTGTCAATATAGCAATGGAGAAGTATCAATTCATCAATAACTATTGAGATGATGTAATCAACAATGTATCTAACCAATCTTTATTCAATAAATGCTTTCAATGATCATCTAATTGCTTATCATCAAAAGTTGTTGCGTCAAGATGGAATAACCAAGTGTGACGTCAGCCTAGTTAGGGTTAGCTAGTTAATTAGGGTTTCAAAATTTAAAGTTTTGAGAGTTGGTTTGAGCACTATCACTTCAACGTTATGTGTCTAAGATTAGTGCCTAAGGGTAGATGGAGTCATTTAAGGTTACTAGTTGGTTAGTTATTATTAGAATCCTAGTAGTTACTAGTTGTATTAGTTATTATTAGAATCCTAGTAGTTACTAGTTGTATTAGTTGGATGGAGTCAATAATATGGTTACTAGTAGGTTACTAGTTGTATTAGTTATTATTAGAATCCTAGATCTACTAATATAATAGAAAAATATTTTGTGTGAGAGAGAAAATACATTCTCCTCTATTTTTCTAAGTTGGTATCTGAGTGAGTGAGGAGGGTATTGTTCATGAGATTGTTCCTAATTGTTTAGGAACAATGTCTATGCATCTCAAAACTCTCTCGAAGACAAAAAGATATTGATTTTCTACTGTCATTAGACATCAACTTACTTTGTTAGACTCATATGTCAGTTTTAAAAGATAAACAGAAGGATAGATAAGGTAGACAATATTTAAGATTAAATGAGAGGTGACCTAGAATAAAGAATTGTAATCCTATAAGACCAGAAGCCTAATCCATTAGGCATGGAGTCTCATTCATTAGAGAACAAAAAGTTGAATATGTAAGACTAAAGAAAATAAGAAAACAGTTAAATCTCAAGTAATATAGAGGGAAAGAACAATCTCTACAAATCTGAGATGAATAATACTTGATTTGTTGGGAATTTTAAACAATGAATCCAACAAAGGAAATCAAGTGCATGCAATAGGGTTATGGATAATGTTATATATATATATATATATAAAAGTGAAAACTTCACCTCTATCTCACAAAGAAAAATAATAACGACATGTAAGTCAATGCTCACAACATATATATATAAATTTGCATCCTTTGGATGATTCCTTTATAATAAGCAACAATGGAAGTTGAACCAAATTGTTACACTTCTAACCCAAATATATAAATATTACAACAAAGATATAAAGAAAGAAATAGTTATGGCATTTAGAGAAGCTTAATACAGAAAAAGAAAGAATAGCAAGGCTCTAATTGAAATGATCAATGAATCCAATGCATTACTCCTTGATATCTAATAGAATTACAAATGCTCTATGGGGTTCATACAAAAACACAACCTATAGCTGCCATAAAATTCCAAACTTGCAAAGCCTAATTTCACAATAGTGTGCCTCTAGTTCTTCCAAAATCCACCCTCTTTTACACTAGCTTCATGCTTCTTATATAACATTTGAAAGTTAGTTTTCTTCGTGATCTTGTACCTTAGAAATTTCCTTAATCCCAAATCCTTATACTTAAAATATTCATCTCCAACCTACAATCCAAACAATAAACTCCTTTTAAAATTAATCTAATCTAATCAAATCCAAATATAATAATTAAATCTAAAATGAAATTTTATTAAACAAAAGAAAATCTAACAAAATTAAATTAAAACTCCAATCAAAACACAAATTAATACAAAATAAAGTGAAACTAATTTAAAAGTTAAACTAAACTAAATAAGATAAACCTAAACTAATGAATTAAAATCTAAAACTAAGAAAAATTAATTCTAAAAGCTTGGACTGCTTTAAATAATTAAATTAAAACTTAACCTAAACTAAACTCTACAAATAATAAAACAAAACTATTTAAAAAAAAAAAAAACAAAGTTAGTAAACTATTAAAAATAACTTAAACAAAATGTAAAACTGAAAATTAAACTAGAATTAAAATACAAGTAAAAACTAAAGAAATAAGACAAAACTAAATAAATAACCAAAGTGAACTTAAACCAGACAATGAAATTTTAGTATACAAAGAATCTACATAATAAAATCTATGACAAAAGAAATATGACGTGAAAGGTGAAATGGTTTTCACTGTCTAAATGGTAAAACGTGCTGATAACTATTATTAATACACATAGATCTCCGTTCCAACTACAACCTGAATGTGGAACTTTTTCACGGCTTCCAAGAGTTTTTAAACTTTATATATGCAACCTGCTAATTCTTTCTTTTACAGTGAATTTTATGTCGTTGTGATGAGCGATTCTGGTTCATGCGTGGTCCTCTTCCACTTGATTTTTCCTTTGAGTACACTTTGTTATTCATTTTGAACTTGCATCTTGGACATGGAAATTTAACCCAACATTAATAGGTGAAAACAGATAATGAAATCTTCTTAAAAGAATTATAATAATAATAAATTTTAAAATCACTATCAAGCCAAACATTATGAGACCCTATTACATTATAAAAATGTAATGGATTATCTGTCTTTTGCAAACATTTTCTTTCTCTATGACTTAGTATTTCAATAGATCATGTATTTTTTATTTAATCAAGTTGTTTTGGCCAACTTTAACGATTCGGTGTGACTGCAAATCTATGAAGATTGTGATTGCCATATCGTGGCACCTTTCCATCGAACATGTGTATAGTCCATCTTTGTGACATCTTCAGTGATCTAGGGATAAGAGCCTTCATATCGTTAAAACTGTATCACCGTGATTCGAAGCTGTTATTGTTATCGGACAATAATCATTTCACCGCCGCTTAATTTTTGTTAGTATAAATACCTGAGACGGATTGTAATCTAGATATCATGAAAGCACATTGAATATGAATATAAGTTGCGATTTTGTATTAGGAGGTGTTTTCTCCATTGAGCTTTAAGCATTTCTAGCATCATTATTCGTTGGAATGCGTGGAGTTTTTCTGTTTTCAAAACTTCGAACCCAAAGTGTTGGGCCCATAGGCTGTTCGCTTTTCGTGATTCGGGAATAGTTGTTTTGTTTTATTTTTTTTGTGTTAACTGTTTGTAAACGTCCATACCCAAACTCCGATGTGCCTTTGTTTTTCACATTTGGTATCAAAGCCTGCAGTCCATCCTGCTATTGCTTAGTTCAGTGCATATAGTTTCTGTTGGTGTCCAATTTTACCTTCTTGTTTGCGCGAATGTTTATTTGATTTCTTTCAAATTTTTAAATAAATGGCTGCGTCTGGTAGTAGTTCTTCTCAGGTTCAAGTTCCTGTTGTGAGCAAGAAGTCATATGACTCTTGGTATATTTGAATGAGGACGATTTTGCGTTCTCAGGATTTATGGACCTATGTTATTCATAGTTATGTTGAGCCAATTGATGCAGCAACAAAATTGACTTTCTCTAGTGTTGACAGTGTTTTGCTAAAGGAAAACAAGAAGAATGATAACAAGGCTCTTGGATTAATCCAGCAAGGATTAAATGAAACCATTTTTATGAAGATTTCTAGTGCTGCATCTTCGAAGATGGCTTGGGACATCCTTGAAACCTGTTATCAAAGTGTGTCCAAGGTGAAGATAGTCAAGTTGCAAAACTTGAGAAGGGACTTCAAAAATCTGAAGATGAAAGATAATGAAAGTGTTGATACTTTCATGACTCAAGTGATGAGTGTTGTGAACTAGCTCAAGCAATATGGAGATGATGTTGAGAATAAGAGAGTTATTGAGAAAGTGCTGAGAAGTTTATCCAAGAAGTTTGAACTTGTAGTTGTACCCATAGAAGAATTTAAAGATTTAAGTCAAATGCATATTGATGAATTAATTGGTTCTCTTGTTGCTCATGAATCTAGGATATCTAGATATGAAGAAGGATCAATTGAGCATGCTTTCAAATCCCAACTGCATGTTACTAGAGGCAGAGGCAAAGGAAGGTTTTATACTAGTGGAAAAGGAGGTCAATCTTTTGGTCAAAGAGACAACAGAACTAAATCAGAGTCTGAGGAGATGTCATAGCAGAATCCTCGTAATTTAAGAGGGAGCAACAATAAACCTTGGTAGCAAGAAAATCAGAGGTATGATAAATCTAAAGTACAATGTTATTATTGTAAGAAGTTTGGGCATTTTGCTAACAAATGTTGGAAGAAGCAGGCAGATGCTGGAAAGAACTCTGCACATATTACAAATGAGTTTGAGGATGATCAAAATCCTGTGTTCTTGACTTGTAATGTCACTCAGGAAAGTGCTAATGATATTTGGTTTTTGGATAGTGGTTGCAGTAACCACATGATTGGTAATAAGGATTTATTTTCTTCTATTGATACTAGTATTCAGTCTGAAGTAAAACTGAGAAATGACTGTAAGGTTACAATTAATGGTAAAGGGGTAGTTTGAGTTTACACTAAGAATAATCAGAGAAGAAATATTGACGATGTTTATTTCGTGCCTGGTTTAAAATGAAATCTTATTAGTGTTAGACAACTGATGGAGAAAAAGTACAGAGTGTTATTC
Source organism: Picea glauca (assembly GCA_000966675.3). Classification (NCBI taxonomy): domain Eukaryota; kingdom Viridiplantae; phylum Streptophyta; class Pinopsida; order Pinales; family Pinaceae; genus Picea; species Picea glauca. The sequence continues at coordinate 49,368 of JZKD02S1949707.1, forward strand.
AAGAACAAGATATGTATAATCTATAATAAATTACCCAACAAACTGTTGATTGCAAGAGTAGAGATGACCAAGAATAAAATGTTTCCACTTGTTATGAGAAATGATTTGAGTGGTTCTTTGAATGCCTATAAAGCTGGAGGTTTAGATGAATCTTGGTTATGGCATTTGAGATATGGTCATTTACATTTTGGTGGCTTAGATCTATTATAGAAGAAGCAAATGGTAAAGGGGTTGCCCTATATTCAACAACCTGCAAGCACTTGTGAGAGCTGTATACTTGGGAAGCATCACAGAGAGAAATTTGTTTTAGGTGTTTCCTATAGAGCAAAAGCTCCATTGGAAATTGTCCACTCGGATTTATGTGAACCTATGCAAACACCCTCTTTGAATGGTAGTGTTTATTTTATGACTTTTATTGATGATTTCAGTAGGAAGACTTAGTTGTATTTGTTGAAGAAGAAATCTGAATCCTTTGAAGTTTTCAAGAGGTTTAATTCTATGGTTGAGAATGGGAGTGGTCGAACCAATAAGATCCCGAGGTCTAACAGAGGAGGTGAGGATAAACTAAATGAATTCATTGAATTTTTTGTTTTTCATGGAATTAAAAGACAGTTTACTGCTCGATATACTCCACCGCATAATGGAGTGGTTGAAAGGAAGAATCGAACCATCATGAATATGGCTTGAAGCATGTTGAAAGAGAAGCATCTTTCAAATGAATATTGGGGAGATGCAGTTGTTTGCGTTGTTTATATCTTGAATAGAAGTCTGACCAAGACCATGAAGAATCACATACCTCAGGAAGCCTGGAACAGTAAGCCTTGCAATGTTTCTTATTTCAGAATGTTTGGAAGTGTAGCATATGCGCATGTACCTGAAAAAATGAGGAGGAAGTTGGATGACAGAAGCGAGAGATGTATCTTTGTTGGATACAGTGAAGAGTCTAGGGAATATAGACTCTACAATCCCATCACCAAGAAGTATGTAATCAACAGAGATGTTGAATTTAAGGAAGAGGAAGCCTGGGATGGAAGTATTGATAAATTTGTTTAAGAGGGAGTTGTGTTACCCCATGAAGATGATGATGGAGCTGAGCAGGCTGAAGGAGGTGGACAATTGGTTCCACATGCATATACTCCTACACCGATAAGTCCTACAAGAGAAGCACCAGATATCAGCCCATCTCAATTTATAATTCCCAGAACTCATGAGCATGGTGAGCCATCTGGACATGGTGGACATCAAACAGATTCACAGGTAAGTAGTGAATCAAATCCTACTTTAGCTTCATTGAAAAATATATTTAAAGGTCAAAAGGTGAGAAGTTTAAGAGAATTATATAATCAGAATGAAGAAGTAGATCAAGTTTCAAATTTTGCATTAATGACATGTGATCCTGTAAGTTTTGATGAAGCTACTAAAGAGGATGTGTGGATAAAAGCAATGGATGAGGAGATTGATTCCATTGAAAGAAATAACACTTGGGATCTTGTCAATTTACCTGAAGGTAAGAACAATATTGGTGTTAAGTGGGTTTATAAGACTAAGCTGAATGCAGAAGGTGAAGTTGAAAAGTACAAGGAAAGACTTGTAGCTCAAGGGTTTAGTCAGCAACCCAATATTGATTACAATGAAACCTTTTCTCCTATAGTAAGAATTGACACAGTGAGGATGGTCTTAGCTATTGCAGCTCAGAATAAATGGATCATGCATCAGATGGATGTTAAGTCTGCATTCTTGAATGGATGTTTGGAAAAAGAGGTTTATGTAAGACAACCTCCGGGTTAGGAGATGGATAAGCATAGAGATAAAGTTTACAAGTTAAGGAAAGATTTATATGGATTGAAGCAGGCATCCAAAGTTTGGTATAGAAGGATTAATGTGTACCTGATTAGTCTTGGATTCAACAAAAGTCCAAGTGAACCAAATCTGTATACAAAGGTAAACCAGGAAGGTAAAATTTTGATTGTCTGTCTATATGTTGATGACTTGATTTTTACTAGAGATCTATCTGTAGATGATTTTAAAAATGCTATGAAAATAGAGTTTGAGATGACTAATTTAGGATTGATGAGATGTTTTTTTGGAATTGAAGTGGATCAATCTGATGATGGCATTTTCATTTGTCAAACTAAATATGCAAATGAAGTATTGATAATGTTTAGAATGTTGAATTGTAAACCAGCTGCAACACCAATGGCAACTGGTACTAAACTTAGAAAATATGATGAGGGATCATATGTTGATCCAACTCTGTATAAAAAGTTGGTTGGAAGCCTTATGTATTTAACAGAAATGAGACCTCATATTATGTTTGTTGTAAGTTTAATTTCCAGATTCATGGAGACTCCGAAGAATACTCATTGGCAAGCAGGAAAGAGGATCCTGAGATACAATGCTGGAACAACTGATTTTGGTATCCAATACACATCAAACTTGAAATTTGAGCTGATCGGATATACTGATAGTGATTTTGTAGGTTGCATTGATGACAGGAAGAGCACATCTGGTTATGTGTTCAGTCTTGGATCTGGAGCAGTGGCATGGGCATCAAAGAAACAACCCATAGTGACTTTATCTTCTACTGAGGCAGAGTATGTTGCAACAACAACAACTGCATGGCAATTTGTATGGATGATAAGAATCTTGAATGAATTATTGCATGAGCAGAATGGTTCAACTCAGATTGTTTGTGATAATAAATCTGTCATGGCATTGTCAAAGAATCACGTTTTTCACAAGTAGATTAAGCACATTGATACAAGGTATCATTTCATTCGAGAGCTGGTAAATGGTAAAGAAATTTATCTTCAATTATGTAGGTCTGAAGAACAATTTGTAGACATATTTACAAAGCCTTTGGGAAATGAATTGTTTAAAATTCATAGAGATAATATTGGGGTCTGTAAGCTATAATGCATTGTTAACAACAATCTTGTATTGTATGTTTTTGGTTGTTTTGTTTTGAAATGATTAAGAGGGAGTATGTCACACAGTATTCATTTCACTGCCTAAATAATGGCGCAACGGTGGCTGCCTTAACCTTTGAAGGCCATGAGATACCATCACCGCCTCAATTAAATTTTTTCTAAGATCGAAGGGGCAATTTTTTGTTCTATCTTATTAATTACAGAATTTTTGCTAGTATAAATACCTGAGACGGATTGTAATCTAGATATCATGAAAGCACATTGAATATAAGTTGTGATTTTGTATTAAGAAGTTTTTTCTCCGTTGAGCTTTCAACATTTCTTGCACCGTTATTTGTTGGAGCATGTGGAGTTATTTTGTTTTCAAAACTATGAACCCGAAGTGCTGGGCCCACAGCCTATTCGTGTTTCGTGATTCAGGAATACTTGTTTTTTTTTTTGTGTGTCAAGTGTTTGTAAACGCCAATACCCAAACTCCAATGTGCCTCCGTTTTTCACAATTATTTGATATCTCTATCAATTTGGTGAGACTTTGCTTTCAGTAAATCGCTGCATAATTTTCTCTTCAATTTGTGGCGTAGTTTTCTCCTAGGAGCTTTGAGTTATACTAACAGAAAATAAAACAATATATACATCAACTAATCTAAAACTTAATATAAGATCAATTTTTTAAAAGACAAATTAATCTATAAAATTTACACCCAGAAAATTAAGAAGAAACATCTAGCAATTTTTTTTTAGCATATATATATAAAAGAGAAAAACTAAATTGAATCTAAAATTTAACCTATGTTACAACAGAGGGCGTTGCACGTTGCATGAGAAGACACATACTTCTTCTAAATATATATTTTGGGTTTTGGTTTTGTTCAATTCAAGTGTTCAGCTTTGGATTATTTGGGAAGACACATGTTTCCGTGAAGTTATTATTACCATTGACATGAGTACCTACAACACACAACTACCATATTGCAGAGGTAATAAATTTGTACAGAGGTAATTGATTTGTAGACAATTTTTTACAGAGGTAATTGATTTGTAGACAATTTTTTTTTAACATGGAATCTCTAACGTAGAGATTTAATGGAATCAATTTTCATACATGGAAAGTTAAAATATAAATGTACTTGATGAATAAGGGTTTATGGAATTGTATAGAGGTAATTGATTTGTAGACAATTTTTTACAGAGGTAATTGATTTGTAGACAATTTTTTTTTAACATGGAATCTCTAACTTAGAGATTTAATGGAATCAATTTTTTAAAATACAAATGTACTTGATGAATAAAGGTTTATGGAATACAGTTAAAAGAACCTAAAAAACACTAACATAATCCAAGTTATTAATTGAGTGGCAGAAAAGGGAAGATAAAGCAATGGCTATCATTGGATTGGGTCTTTGACACTCAGCTACATCTTGTTGATTTAGAAAAATCATCTAAAGAATTTTGGGAGCACTTGAGTAGGTTATTTGGTGAAAAATCTAGAAATGCAAAGTTCTCTTTAAAATTATAGCTATTTTGTCTTAAAATGCATGGTGAAACATCTCTCTAATCATATAAATTATCTAATGTCTCTAAATTGGTACTATTGTAGATAAAGAAGATGCTAAAGCAATTCTATTAAATAGTCTATGTTCCATGTATAACAATGTTGTATTTACATTAAGCCAAATGTCCTCTCAATCATTAAAAGAAATGATAGCATTGCTTTTAAGAGAAGAAAATAGGATAAATGCATGAGACACTGAAAATGTTGGTTCTCAAACTGAAATTGCATTATTTTTTAAGGAAAGGTTGAAAAAAAACAAAGAGTTCAATTGAATGCTTCTACTTCCACAAATCTAGACATACAAGGTGGAATTGCAGAGTGCCAATGATCTTTTAAATGGAAAATGGAAAACTAAAAGAATCAAAAATATAGTTTACTTTGAAGATTCACTAGAATCTAATGAAGATAATCTAATGAAGATGATGAATTCAATAAAGAGGCTCTCAAGCTTTTTAGGTTCTTTGAGTGTTTGTGAGTTTGTGTGTTTGTGAGGTTGAATAAAATAAATGTTGGTGAAATAGGTCACTTTGTAATATTGATTGTTGGGTATATAGATAACTCTTCTATTTATGGTGAATACAACGGAAGACCATGTACTTCGACATATAGTAGCATGCCAATAGAATGGTTCAGTATCTATATTGTTTTTCTCACAAAAACATCATGCTCTGTATTTTGGCAAAGAAGCATATAGATTTGTTACTCATTACAAATACTTTACTTATAGCAATTGTAACTACAATGAATGAAGTGGTAGCTCGAATTAATGGGAGAGAAAAGAACATAGTCTACTAAATTTTAGAAGTGGATAGAGGCACTAATGAAGACTATACCACACAAATATCTTATTTCTCATCATATGCAAGTGTTGAATTTATTATTGTATTTGGTTATTGTAATTTTTATGTAAGTTGTGTGTTGCAAAGAATTCATTTCTTCATTAAAAGAGAGAATTGAAATAATGTAGAAATTAATTATAATGAGTTGTTATTGGAATCACAAGAAGTTAATGTTGGAATAAGGTTCAGAGTAGGTTACTAGTTGTATCAATTATTATTAGAATCCTAGATACACTATAATTTACGATCCCCGAATCTAGAGAATTCTACTATTCATATAAATATAAATAAATATGCAAGTTGTGTGAAGCAATAACATAATAAAAAAATATTTTGTGTGTGAGAGGAAATGCCTTCTCCATTTTTCTAAGTTTACCTTTGTCCTTAAAGGTTTTGGGAGGACTCTTTCTTGGCCAGTCTGTAGTGTACTGCAAGCGGCAGGTGGAAAAGTTCTCTACAATCCTTCCCCACGATATAATAAACCCATTAAAAGTGTGTTACGAAGCTCTGGATCCTGTAGAGAAGGAGGTATTTTTGGACATCGACTGTTTCTTAGTTGGAGAAGAGCAAGAATTAGCGATTCGAGTCTTGGAGGGATTATATGAAAACAACAGAATTGGGGACTATCTTGAAAGTTTCCGTCAAAAATGCCTTGTGGACGTTCATCGTGACGGGTATGGAAGTGTTAAAATTACAATGCACAGTCAACTTAGGGAATTGGCAAGACATATTGCCCGGGAAGAGTTTCGTGTGTTCCCAACGCCTCACCCTCTACGCCTTTCTTGCTCAGATGATATCTGGAAAATGATGCTCTCGCAGGTATGTGTATTTGAATTTGTATTATTTTTTCTTTTTATTATAAAGAAAAAAGACATTTTAACTTGCAGGCTGAAACTGATTGTCAGGCCGGACCACACTTCAGGATACGGGGAATTCGGTCCTCCGAGGATCAGCAGACACCTCATTTCCTGGATGAAATTAGGGTTGATGGTGTGCATCTTTTTGTAATCGAAGGTTACAAATGTCGGTCGTCCATTTTTGGCTCGTGGGATATCTTTGGAGACTTGGTATGGCTTCGCTTGCGGAATGTTTCATTCCACCTTCCACGTTCGATCTCTATCCGAAGATTAAGAGCTATGGAAATTGAGGGTGACGGTAAATAGGTATCTTTTTAAAATTAAATTTGTCCTTCATGCAATCAAATTAACATGTTATATATGTGCTTTGTAACTTCCCTCGCACTTAAATGAGTTGAATATTGTCGATAAAAGTTTCTCCATGCAAAGGCCTTCTTCTATTTTCCAATTTCTAGGACGGAAGGGAATGGCCGTGAGAAACTTGACCAAGGTCGTATTAAAAAATCTAGCACTCCTACAATCAATTCCAAATGAGTTTTCCCAACTTCAAAACCTAAGACATTTAGATCTACGTGGCAACTCTAATCTCACTGACTTTCTCTCATTTTTTGCAACTTCAATATCTATCGTTGCGAGGATGCATATCTCCTTCCACCCCATCCGATATTTTGGGAGAAATTTCCATGCTCGAGTATGTAAACTTCAAAGACTAGACTGTAGAAACCTGGTAGTTATGTAGTTCTGCCAGGAAATCTCATATCAAAGGCATTTAAGATACCTGGATTTACGAGGTACTAGTTTATTACAACTACTGTTTCTTGCGGTCCCATATCAAAGGCATTTAAGATACCTGATTTTATTAGGTACTAGTTGTTAGAATTGTCAATGCGGAAAACATAATTCACAATGATAATTAACAACCACACACAGATATTAGACACAGAGATTTCACGTGGTTCACCCAAACGTTGGGCTACTTCTACCAAGCATAGGCATCAGTTGTCTTATTATTCAGATCATGGAGATTACATCAGATTTGCAAGTTCTCACTTTGTCTCTCACACTTAGTTGCCTTTGCCTCTATGGGTTTACATGAATTTATACATTCACACAAGAAACTGAATATTAAATGCAATCCCTATCCATATTCTAACTTGGTCTATTTGGTTGTAACCAACGCAAAATAATAGGATCTGAATCCATCATTTGAGTAATTCATTTTCATCAAATCCCAACAATCTCCACCTTGACAACAATTAACCTGATACCTTTCTCCTTCCTTTTGTTCATCACCCTTTCTGCAAGCTAGGAGAAGCCAAGCACCAGTGCAACTTCTCTAATAAACTGGTTTCATGATCTTGCCTATGTGACTTGCACAAGTTTAGATTTTCTGAGGGATCACTCCACCTCCAACATGTTTTCCACAAGAGTGTTGTGAGACATATTTAGTGATATATCTCCTTCTATCCAAGACACTTGTAAAATATACATTACAATTATCACAAACCATCTCAGTGTAACCATTATAGGTGACATTTGTGCTTCTCAAACGCTGAAGCACCTATTTCACTACAACACTTGAATCTGTCATGTATCTGAAAACATCATTAACATGTGAAACATATGATCTTAACCATTTCATCATATACAATAGACCTCCTACTGAACTTGCATGAGACATAACCTTTTCTTCTTTATAGACAAGCCCTATGCTTGAAGAAAAATTTAAATGGAAAGCAAGAGGGACAAAAACTGGTTTTACAATGTTCATACTGAACTCCAACCACATCTTACCATTACCATCTCTATGTACTTCCATGCCCATAATTTGTTTTGTTGCTCCTTGATCCCTCATCTGAATTGTCCTATCCACCTAAGTCATTTTCTTATTGATTTTATCCATGCTTCGGCTTGCATCGAGCATATCATCAACAAATAACATCAAGATTGTGAATGTACTATAAAACACATAGTCATTCCTACGCTTTGAAAATTTTTGACTCACTATGAAGGATTCAAACCTCTTGTATATTTGCCTGGGTACCAATAGGCCATACAATGAATTATCTAGCATGCAAAAAAAAATTCCATTGCGATCTTGAATCAACCCTTTTGGTTGTTCCTTACATACAATATCTCAGTCAATGATGACCTTGTGAGAAGTAGGATCCCACACACAACATCCCTTTATACCACCATCATAACTTGCAGAGATATAAAACAAGCAAGAATTCAGAAACAAAGATTTTAAGTCTAGAAATGATTTATCGCTTACGAGTACCTACAATTCTTTCTTGATCTTATGACCTTGATGCTTCTACCATAAACAATAAGATACATCTATCACTTCAGATACTACTTCAATACTACCTTCCAGCTTATAAAGGTTATCAACCTTTGTTGCCTTCATCACTACTAAATTACCTTTCAACATTGTAAGTGCTCCACCTTGACCTGTATACTTATATCCATAAGAATCCAACACTCCCAATGAAATCAAATTTGATTTAAGCTCAGGTACATATCTAACATCCGTTAGTTCCCTAGCAATACCATCGAACATCCTGATTCTAATACTGCCAACCTCAACAGTTTTACAACGACTACCATTTCCCATAAACACTACACCGTCATCAACAGATTGGTAAGGAAAAAACCAATTTCTATGTGAGCACATGTGGTGGGAAGCACCTGAATCTAACTTTCATTCTTCTTAATATTGTAAATTACTAGAAATAGATAAAACTTGATCAATTATACCTGAATTTGTTACAACCAAATTTGCTTCCTTCGTAGAGTTTTCCTCGGATTCCTTTCTCTTCCAACAATCTTTCTTGAGATATCTTGTTTTGCCACAGTACCAACATTTTTCTTTACCCTTTCTATGTCTTGACTTAGATTGAGAAAAACTTCTCTCATTATTCTCTTTAGTTCGACCTTTGACCAACATCGCTTTTGAAATTGAGGTTTCTTTACTAGATTTTCTCCTCATCTCCTCAGCCAACAAAGCTCCCATAACAGAGTCATAATCTAAAAAATCAGTTGAGCTAAAGCTAATAGAGGTGACTAGATTATCCCAAGACTCAGGCAACGAACACAATAGTGTCATAGCCTTATCCTCATCTTCGAATTTAACTTCCATACTAGTCAATTGAATTATAAGGGTATTGAAGGTATTTAAATGGTCAACAACTTTTTTACCTTCTTTCATCTGCAAACTGTACAACCGTCTCTTCAAGTAGATTCTTCTTATCAAGGGCTTTGTCATATATAGACTTTCCAACTTGCTCCATAAGCCTGATGTTGTATCCTCTCCTACGATATTAAACATAACCTCATCTACCAGACATAAACAAATGGTACTAATATCTTTCACATCTAGATCTTCCCATTCCCATTTCGTCATGGTTGTTGGTTTCTTTGACTTGTCTGCCAATGCTTTTTGCAACCCTTGTTGCACCAGTAAATCCCGCATCTTGAGCTTCCAAAGCTCAAAGTTGTTTTTATCGCTAAAATTTTCAACTTCAAACTTCAAACTTTTCATCTTAGCCATTAGCACAAAAAATCTCATAATATCCACTGCTTATAAAAAATCCATGTGGAGGAATAATAGTATTAATCCAAAATTCTTAATAAAAAGTTTATTTAAAAACTCCTTTTACCAAACTCACCTTTTATTTAAAAAATAGAATTCACCTTTTAAATTCACTTTATACCTTTTTACATACTATATTCCAAATAGTAAGTCCTTTTATACCTTTTAAAGCCTCCATGTGAATTGACTTCTTGACTTCTTGTTCACTTTATTTAAAAAAAAAAGAAATTTAATTTTAAAACCCATGTGACTTCATACCTTAAATCCGTGACAATGCTTTAAAATTCCTTTTACTCCATAAAAGACATGCGAATAAATTTAAGAATATTGTGGCTTTTATTTTAAAGGGGGTTGCCGCACCTCATGATATCACTTGAGTGTGGCGATCTCAAAAAAATCTGCACCTCACGCCACCACTGGAATGTGGCGAGTCCGCACCTCATGATTCACTTGGAGTGTGGGTATCTTCAACGATTTATGCACTGTAATACACAGCTGGACTGCAGAAATTCCATGTTTTCAAACATGCGTAAAGTGTGAGTAGTATGTTGTCACACCCTTCTAGAGGAGGGACCTGCGACGATGTATAAATAGATGCACCTCACTTCTGCGGCTCCTCCGAGAATTTGAAGCTCCTCCAACCAGCTCTAACCATCTCTGATACCACTTGCTAGAATTGTCAATGCGGAAAACACAATTCACAATGATAATTAACAATCACACACAAATAATAGACACGGGGATTTCATGTGGTTCACCCGAACGTTGGGCTACATCCACTAAGCATAGGCATCGGTTGTCTTATTATTCAGATCATGGAGATTATATCATATTTGCAAGTTCTCACTTTGTCTCTCACACTCAGTCGTCTTTGCCTCTACGGGCTTACATGAATTTATACATTCACACAAGAAACTGAATATTAAATCCAATCCCCATCCATATTCTAACTTGGTCTATTTGGTTGTAACCAACGCAGAATAATAAGATCCGAATCCATCATTTGAGGAATTCGTTGTCACTAAATCCCAACACTAGTTTATTACAATTATTGGACAATTTGGAAATACTAGACCATCTGGAACAACCAAAAATAGGGAGCCCATCGTTAACATAGTTACTATTTTCTCTGACCAATTTGAGGGGTTTAACTAATTCTGTATGATTGCTCAGGTTTACTACGCATCTTACCAGAAGAAATTGAAGCACCCAATATCAAAATTTTGGCCATATACAGAAGTCCAATAGTCAACTTTATTTTTGTTGGAAATATTAATTACAAGTCATGAGCATCATGCTTACGCAGACTTTGTCTTTCACGGAAAACATAGATGTTTAGTCTGTCAGATACATCAAGCAAGAGTGTTAGCATGAGTTTATTTAGTGCGCTTATATTTATCTTTCTCGAGCTCTGTTATGCATATTAGAGTCAGTCGAAATTTATTGTTATCTTAATTGTTTGAGTCGGTTTTACTTCTACAAGAAGTCTTAGTCTTATCTATATATGTAGGTAGTAGATATAGAAGTCAAGAAGTATGAGAGCACAAGCTCTGGTTTTGCAAGTTTGCAAAAGTCATTAAGAAGTCATTGGAGCCGAAGCTTGTGATAGTTATTGTATTAGTGCACAATGCCAAGTTCTTAATATATAATAATTTTTGTGTGTTGACAAATTCATGAGTATTTCTAAGCTTTTGTTGTGTTTGTGAGTTGATGTGTTAAAGATTAGCACAATTCAAATAAATTGTTTTATTAAGTATTATTATCATAACACATAATAAATTATGTAGTCTGTGATCTACGCTATAAGTCCTGAGAGTTCAAGAGACGAAGAGTTTCACCACGTGGTCTTTGTAACTACGTTACGCAGAGTTTGTCTGTGTGTTGTAGATTTGAGATCTGGTATCAAAGTAGGTTCTATTAGAGCAAGTTTATCAGAGCAATAGCTCTGTTGAAAAGTGAAATCATGTCTTCTACTTCAAATTTGGAACCTCCCACCTTTACAGGAAAAAATTATGAGCTATGGTCCTTGACCATGAAGGCGTTATTTCAGGGTCAAGATGTATGTGAGATAGTTGAGAATGGCTATGTGGAACCAACAGATTATGGAGTGTACAATGCTCTCACACAAGCTGAGAATGATGCTTTCAAAGATCAAAGGAGTCTTCCTCCTAAATCGTAGAGAATAAAAAAGTTGTTGAGAAGGTACTTAGGAGTCTTCCTCCTAAATTTGATACCCTTGTTGTGACCTTGGAAGAGAACAAATACTTAAGTCAGTTTAGTCTAGATGAATTGCAAGCCTCCCTTATTAATCATGAACACAAATTAAATAGATCAAATATGTTATTAGAGAATGCATTTTCCACGCAATGATCTATAAGTTGTGGAAGAGGAAGGGGGAGAGCTAACTCTAGAGGAAGAGGAAGCAGTTATGCTAGAGGTGGACACCATAACAGTCCTGCAAATACTAGTGGAAGAGGTCAAATTGAAAATAACAGTCAACTAAGTAATCATAAATTTGATAAATAAAAGATTCAATGCCATTACTATAAAAAATATGGACATTATGCATATGAATGCAGAAAGAGACAATATAATCAAAACAAGAAAGGTCAAGATGAATCACACAGTGAAAATATTCCCTCCAGTCCTATGTTTATGGCGCGTGTTGAAGCAATGCCTATAGTCTCACCAGTTGAATGCAATGTTGCTCAAGAAATTCCATGTGACACATGGTATCTAGATTCGGGCTGTAGTAATCACATGACATGAAACTTAGAGTTTTTTTCTAGTTTGGATAAGTCAGTCCAAACTAAAGTGACATTTGGAACATATATCCAAGTTATTGTCTTAGGAAAATGAAATAAAAACATTTTAACTAAGTAGGGGGAGAAAATTTTTATACATGATGTATATTATGTTTCTGGTCTAAAGCATAATTTGATGAGCACATGACAATTGTTACAGAAAGGATATTGAATCTACATGGAAGATAATCATTGTGTGATGATGGAAAAATATCCAAGTAATCAACTTATTGCAAGAATTCAGATGATAAGCAGCGTAATGTTCCCATTGACATTGAAACCATCCATAAAAGGGAAAATAACACAATTTGTCTATAGCAAAAAATATGTGTAGTCTAACACTACATTCAAATCAAAATGTGAAGAAGTAAGTGTACGCAGTTCTAAATAAGAAAAAGGCAGTGCGTGCAGTTTCAAGAAAGAAGGTGTGGAGATGCAAGAAACATTCCAATCTGAAGTAGATGATGATTCTTGGTTATGGATTTTCAGATTTGGACATTTAAACTTTGGAGGTCTAAAGATGCTACATACAAAGGATATGGTGAAAGGTTTACCATTGATTGAAAAACCAGAAAGAATATGTGAAGGTTGTATTTTTGGAAAGAAACATAGAGAATCATTTCCAGCTGGCAAGTCATGTAGAGAAAAAGCTCCATTGGAAATAGTATATTCAGACATTTGTGGACCAATGAAAACACCATCTATAGGAGGCAATACTTACTTTCTTACAATTATTGATGATTTCTCAAGAAAGACATGGATTTATTTCCTAAAACATAAATCTGGCGCATTGGGTTTGTTTCAACAGTTCAAATCACTTGTGGAGAAGCAAAGTGTTTATTACATTAAGGTTCTAAGAACTGACAGAGGAGGTGAATATATTTCAAGATATTTTCATAACTTTTGTAAAGTTCATGGCATCTACAAGTAATTCACTACATGATATACACCACAACAAAATGGTGTCATAGAAAGGAAGAACCGAACCATCATGGAAATGGTGCGTAGTATGTTGGAAACCAAAGATTTGCCAAATGAATATTGGGTTGAAGCAGTAGCAACTGCATTATACATCTTTAATAAATTTCTGAAAAAGAGTGTGAAAACCAAAGTTCCTCAAGAATCCTAGACATGTATGAAGCATAATGTGGTGCACTTAAATTTTTTTGGTTTTGTCGCATACGCATATGTTCCATATGAGATGAGAAATAAGTTAGATAACAAAGGACATAAATGTATATTTGTGGGGTACTTTGAAGATACAAGGCACTGTCTGATCCTATTGCAAAGAAAATCATAATCAATCATGATGTTCAATTTGTGGAGAATGAAGCATAGGATGGAAGCATAGAAAGGATATTCAAAATTGTTGATGCCATTGGGCTTGATGACACAGAAGAAGAAGTGGTTCAAACACCAATTATAAGTCAGTGCGCAGTTCCTTCCACTGCTGGAACTGCGACACAAATCCCAACACAAACTACTCCAGTGAGATTTTCAGGTGCACAGTCCACACCTAGAGTGAAACAAACTCCAGCAAGCAGTCCAAGTAGTTCTATATCTCCAGATCCAACATTAGAAAGTATGTTACCAAGGAATAAAAGAGGTCTCCGCGACATTGATAATGTTGAAACAACAAATTCATTTTCTATTTTTTCTCTGTTCTCACAAATAGATTATTCTTTAACTTTTGAAGAAGTTTTCAAGGATGATGTATGGGCACAAGCCATGGATGAATAAATTAAATGCATAGAGAATAATCATACGTAGAAGTTGGTAGATGTACATGAATACATGGATGTGATAAGTGTGAAATAGATTTATAAAACCAAGCAAGATGCGGATGTAAATGTGAAGAAGCATAAGGCAAGGCTAGTTGCAAGAGGTTTTACACAACAACTTGGAATTGATTTCAATGAAGCATATGTGTCTGTTGCACACATGGACACAGTTAGAACTGTGTTGGCCATCGCTGCGCAGAACAAATGGTATGTTTATTAAATGGATGTAAAGCCAACATTTTTGAATGGACATTTAGAGGAAGAAGTGTATGTGGAACAACCACAAGGCTATGAGATTCCAGGATAGGAAAACAAAGTATACATATTGAAGAAAGAAATGTATGGGTTAAAGGAAGCTCCCGGAGCTTGGTAAAGTCACATAGATTCATACTTCATTCAAAATGGATTTCAGAGAATTGAATGTGAACCAACATTGTAAATCAAATAAAATCAACAAGGTAACATGTTAATTGTTTTCTTATATGTAGATGATTTGATTTTTACAAGTGATTTGGCATAGAAGAATTTAAGTCACTCGTGAAGAATGAATTTGAAATGACTGATTTGGGGCTTATGAATTTTTTTGGGTATTGAAGTTCACCAGTCCAAAGCTGGTATATTTATTTCACAATCTAAATATGCACATGAAATTTTGAAAATATTCAACATGATAAACTCCAAAGCATCCCCAACACTTGCCATAACAGAATTGAAGTTAAACAAAGAAGAAGAAGGGTCCAAAGTGGATCCCACACTGTTTAAAAGGATGGTAGGAAGTATTATGTATCTAACAACAATAAGGATCGATATTATGTATGGAGTGAGGATAATTTCAAGGTTCATGGAAACTCAAAAAGAATCTCATTGGAAGGGAGGAAAAATAATTATGAGATATGTGAATGGAACAAAAGATTTGTGTATTATGTATTCTACTTCATAATATTTCAGACTTATTGGATACACTGACAGTGATTGTGGAGGCAACATAGATGACAAGAAAATTACCTTTGGGTACACATTTCATTTTGGAATAGGTATGGTGTCATGGTAATCAAGGAAGCAACCCATTGTGACTCTTTCTTCAACAGAAGTTGAGTACGTCGCAGCTACAAGCACAGCTTGTCAAGCAGTTTGGATGAGAAGAATGTTAAAAGATGTGTTGCAGGAACGACATGAACCAACTACAGTATTTTGTGACAACAACTCTACCATCATATTATCCAAGAATCATGTGTTTCACAATAAAACTAAACACATTGATACAAGGTATTATTTTATTAGAGAATTAGTGTATAACAAAGAAATTTGCTTAGAATTTTGTAGGTCTAAAGATCAAAGTGCAGATATTTTCAAAAAATATTTAGCAAGGGATGCATTTCAGAAACTACGTAGTTGTCTAGGAGTCATTGAAGTAACAGATGTTTCAGAGTTCATGTCAAATCAAAATTTTGATGTAAATTTTGTATTTTGTAAACTTACCTACTTATAATTAAGGGGGAGTGTTGGAAATATTAATTACAAGTCATGAGGTTCACACTTACTCAGAATCTATCTAGCATTTAAAACATAGACGTTTAGTCTGTTAGACAAGTCAAGCAAGAGTGCTAGCAGTAGTTTATTTAATGAGCCGATCTTTACCTTTCTCGAGTTTTGTTATGCAGATGAGAGTCAGTAGAAATTTATTGTCTTCTTAATTGTTTGAGCCAGTTTTACTTCTACAGGAAGTCTCGGTCTTATCTATATATGTTCAAGTCTGTAGGTAATATATATAGAAAAAAAATAGAAGAAAATAAAGTCAATAGCAAGCAATAGTCGCTGTAAGGAGTCAAGAAGTCTGAGAGCACAAGCTCTGGTTTTTTAAGTTTGTGGAAGTTGTTCAGAAGTCATTGGAACCGAAGCTCGACATAGTTATTGTATTAGAATGTAGCGCCAAGTTCTTAATATATAGTAATTTTTGTGTGTGTTGACAAATTCATGAGTATTTTTGAGCTTCTATTGTGTTTGTGAGTTTATGTGATAAATATTAGCACAATGAAAAGAAACTGTTTTATTAAGTATTATTATCACAACATGTAGTAAATTGTGTAACACGTGATCTGCATGGTGAGTCCCGGGAGTTCAAGAGAGGAAGAGTTTCAACGCACAGTCTTTGTAATTGCACTACGTAGAGTTTGTTTATGCATTGTAGATCCGAGAATTTTCTAGGATCCAGGGAGCATGGATGTTGAAAATATACATTTGAAATTTGGCATGAGTGTTTTAATAGATTTCACTTTGAACTCCACATACATATCCGAGATATGCATTCTCGAAGGTGTTTTTTCTAAGCTCGGAACTGTTGATCTTTCACAAAATAGTCTGCTAATGAAGGTTAATGCCTTGTCATCAACACTCAGAAAACTAGACCTATCATTCTTCCTGAAATTGAAGACATTAAGAATCTCAAATCTAGCAAACCTTAAATTCCTCGACGTGAGTAATTGCATTGAACTAGACAACCTGAATATCCAAGATATGCATTCTCGAAGGTGTTTTGTTAGATTGAAGTGAAGGGATGTTGGGAGATAAAAATGATAGAAGGATTGATTATGTGTGGACGTTTCAATTGTCTCAACATTTCAACCGACACTAGAATTATCTGGAATGACATTTGCAATTTTTTGGTGAGTATATCTGTCTATCCATGATATCGAATATTACTTCATATAAAAACTATCTATATTTTATGTGGTAATTAAAAACCCTAGAACTACTAGTCCGTGGTGATGAATGGGTGTTATTGTAATCTTATTTATTTAATGTAATTGTTGGGGATATAACAATTTGAATTTAAAAACACTACATTATACTTGTTATAATAAGTTAAAATTCAAAGTTTTGTGCAGACATCACCTTATCATGAAAACTTATCAAATGCAAGAATTATTGGACTAGTGAATGTTAGGATGGTGGGTGTTTAAATTTTCTTGTATACTTTGGATTTTAGATTAGCCAATTGAAATGAATTTATGCAAAATAATATTGTATACTTTGGATTTTAGATTAGTCATCAATTGAAATGAACTTATGAAAGTTGTTCATATGTTGGATGAGGAATAAGTACATTGTATTTTGGGGAGGTTTATGACCAAAATGGTGGATATGGTGTCTTCTCCAACCAGATTTCAGTTTTATGTGAAGTTATAAAATTTCCATTCACGAAGTGGTATATTTCTATGCTTTATTACTAGTGTTTTCAGAATCAATTTGAGTCTCCTCTGTTGCTTTAGTGTAAAATTGAAAGTGGGTAATTGTAATTATGGTGGCCTTGAACACGAGTACATAAACTCCCATCGAGAGGTAGGTGGAAGAAGGATACATATATTTTTATGGAAAAAGGACTCTCAGTTGTTTATGTTAGAAGTTGTAATTATTTCACCGCCCATATTTGCGCCATTTCCTTGATCGCTAAGTTCTAAAAGTTTATCACCGCCACACAGTTTCATTTTTGACCGATTGAAGTAGCAAAGGGGAATCCACTGTTTTTTTATCTCACCTCAACGTATTTCAAAGGGGAAATGAACCATCAATTTTCCGAAAAGACAAATACGATTTAGGCACAATAGAGAGGAAAGTTA
>JZKD02S1949707.1:81376-106107 GCA_000966675.3 Picea glauca
GAGGTATTTAAATTGAAACCACTAGAAGTCGCTAAATATTCAGTCGGCCTGCACCAAGCGGCGGAGGATTTTCAAAATGCAATTATGAAGCAAAGAGGTTCAATAGTTGTGGGGATCGTGGGAATGGTTGGCGTAGGAAAATCAACTCTCGCTAGACATCTCTACGGGTTGAAACGCTCCGGCTTTACCCGATCATGTTTTTTATGTGACGTCAGAAAAAGGGATTTGCCATCCCTGCAAAAGAAGCTCCTTTGTGATCTGTTGGGAGTTCATTTCAATAATATTGACAATATCTATGAAGGGAAGAGTATTTTACGACGTTGTCTACGAGGTCTTCCAAGATTTTTTGTGGTTCTGGACGATGTTGATCATATGGATCAATTAGATTGTCTACTAGATACTAATGACGTGCCCTCTGGCAGTCTGATATTGATCACATCTCGTGATAAGTATTTACTGAGACGCTCGTCCGCAAGAACTATAGTATATGATGTAAAGCCGTTGCATAAAAATCATGCCCGAGAGCTCTTCTGCCGGCATGCTTTCCCTGAATCTAAACCATCCGAAGAATTCGAACATCTAGTCGAGGAGATTCTGAAAATTTGTGAAGGCTTGCCTTTGTCTTTGAAGGTTTTGGGAGGACTCTTTCTTGGCCAGTCTGTAGTGTACTGGAAGCAGCAGTTGGAAAAGTTCTCTACATTATTGCCCCACGATATAATAAACCCATTAAAAGTGTGTTACGAAGCTCTGGGTCCTGTAGAGAAGGAGGTATTTTTGGACATCGGCTGTTTCTTAGTTGGAGAAGAACAAGAATTAGCGATTCGAATCTTGGAGGGATTATATGAAAACAACAGAATTGGAGATTATCTTGAAAGTCTCCGTCAAAAATGTTGGACTAACCGCCGCACCTCTTGGACTAGGGGTGTTGCACTAACCGCCACGCTGGGAACATGGATTAACCGCCCATTCAAGGTGTCAAGGTGATGTTGTTGATTTGAAAGTTTACTAATATCTGTGGATTTTGCTATATTGGCGAATCTTAACATCCGCCCATTCAAGGTGTCAAGGTGATGTTGTTGATTTGAAAGTTTACTAATATCTGTGGATTTTGCTATATTAGCGAATCTTAACATCATGGTATCAGAGCCTTAACCCAGATTCAATTCCCTTTATTTTGCGGGAAGAGTTTCAGGTTTTGGTGTAATGGCAAATCTTAAAAAAAAAATGCCTTCCCGAGTATGAAAGTACTAAAATTACAATGCACAATCAACTTAGGGAATTGGTAAGGAATATTGTGCGGGAAGAGTTTCGTGTGTTCCGAACGCCTCACCCACTAATTCTTGCTCAGATGATATCGGGAAAATGATGCTCTCGCAGGTATATGTATTTGATTTCGTATTAATTTTTCTCTTTATTATAAAGAAAATAGGCATTTTAACTTGCAGGCTGAATTTGATTGTCAGGCCGGACCACACTTCAGGATACGGGGAATTCGGTCCTCCGACGGTCAACAGACACCTTATTTTCTGGATGAAATTAGGGTTGAAGGTGTGCATCTTTTTGTAATCGAAGGTTACAAATGTCGGTCGTCCATTTTTGGCTCGTGGGATATCTCTGCAGACTTGGTATGGCTTCGCTTGCGCAATGTTTCATTCCAACTTCCACGCTCGATGTCTCTGCGAAGATTATTAAGAGTTCTGGAAATTGAGGGTGACGGTAAATACGTCGAAACGTTGTTCGACAATTATGACCATGACGTAAGCACATCATAGTAAGTAGTTTTAAAATTAAATTTGTCCTTTATGCAATCAAATTAACCAGTCATTATGTGCTTTGCAGCTTCCTTCGCACTTAAATAAGTTGAATATTGTCGGAAGCGATACAGGAGTCTCCGGGCAAAGACCTTCTTCTATTTTCCGCATTCTAGGATGGAAGGGGACGGGCATGAGAACCTTGACGAAGATCGTGTTAAAAAATCTAGCATTCTTACAATCAACTCCTAATGAGTTTTCCCAACTTCAAAACCTAAGACATTTAGATCTACCTGGCAGCTCTAATCTGACTGAACTGCCCAGTACTTTCTCTCAGTTTTTGCAACTTCAATATTTATCATTGCGAGGATGCATCTCTCTTTCCATCCGACCCGATATTTTGGGAGAAGTTTCTACACTTGAGTATGTAGACTTCAAAGACTGTCGAAACCTGGTAGTTTTGCCTCTGGCAATCCCATATCAAAGGCATTTAAGATACCTGAATTTACTAGGCACTCGTTTATTACACTTACCAGACAACTTGGAAATACTAGACCATTTAGAACAACTAAAAATAGGGAGCCCAACCGTTAACAGAGTTACCACATTCTCTGGCCAATTTTAGGGGTTTAACAGAGTTGATTCTGTATGATTGCTCCCCTCTGATGCGCATCTTACCACAAGAAATTGAAGCACCCAATATCAAAATTTTGGCCATATGCGGAAGTCCAATAGTCAACTTTATTTTCCAGGATCCACGGAGCGTGGATGTTGAAAAGATACATTTGAAAGTTGGCATGAGTGATTTAAGAGATTTCACCCTGAACTCCACATGCATATCAGAGATATGCATTCCCGGAGGTGTTTTGTCCAGGCTCGAAACGTTTGATCTTTCACTAAATATTCTGCTAACGAAGGTTAATACCTTGCCATCAGCACTAGTAAAACTAGACCTGTCATCCTGCCCGGGATTGAATACATTAACAACTCTCTCAAATCTAGCAAACCTTAAAATTCTTGAACGTAAGTAATTGTTTTCAACTCCACACTCTGAATCTCGGAGGTCTGATATCTCTACAAGAGATTGAAGCAAAGGAATGTTGGAAGCTAAAAAGGATACGAGGATCGAGGAAGTGTGGACGTTTGAATGGTCTCAACATTTCAACTGACACTAGAATTATCTGGAATGGCATTTGCAATATTTTGGTGAGTATATCTCTCTGTCCATTATACCGAATATTACTTCATATAACAACTATCTATATATGTGGTAATTAAGAAACCGGAACTCCTGGGTGTTAGTATAAGCTTATTTATTTAATGTAACTGTTGGGGATATAGCAGTTTGAATTTAAAAACACTACATTATAGTTGTTCTGTTAAGCTAAAATTGGAGGTTCTGTGCAGACATCGCCATATCAGGAAAAATTATCAACTGCAAGCATTACTGGACTAGCAGATGTCAATACGGTGGGTGTTTAAGTGTACGGATGAGCTACCAATAAGAACAAGTGCTGCATGGCAGCAGTGCCTGCCAGGTAGGAATGGGAAGTAGTCTCTGCCAGGTAGGAATGGGAATAAATGCGAATAAAGGGCTGGTGGATAGAAAATAAATTGAAATTTATCAAGTTATAGGGTCTTGGATAGCAAAAATTATACATATGAAACTTGTAATTTTATAAAGTAGATATTTACTTTTATAGATAAGAAATATGTATTTTTATAAAGTATGGAAATGAGATTTCATACTTGGCATTTTTTTGGATCACCAATTGGATCTTCCGTGGGCTACAAATAGCACCCAGAGTTCCGCAACATAGAAATTGACAAATTGTGGACTAATTGAAATTTAAGACTGTAGGACAACAAAAATTATACATATGAAATTTTAAATTTTATTAAGTAGGTATTTATTTTTATAGACACGAAATATGTACTTTTATAAAGCATGGGAAAGAGATTCCATACTTAGCATTTTTTTGGATCGCGGGTTCTCGGGATGGTGCGCTAAAAATCAGGTTCTATTGTTTTGTGGCCTACAAATAGCACCCAGAGTTCCGTGACATATAAATTGACAATTGGAGTTGTGGACTATTTGAGATTTAAGGGTCAATGTCTGTAACATAGGTTCGTGAACAAAAGCATAAGAAGACTATGAATAGTGAATTAGTTTTCTTTAAAACAAGGGTTGGTGGACATAAGAGATTGAAATATATGAAATTATAGGTCTGTGGACAGGAGAAATTATACATATAAAATATGTAATTTGATTAAGTAGATATATAGAGCATGCACAGAAGCTTCATTTTGGGGTTGTCGGGATGTTGGGCTGAAAATTGGGTTTCTGTTGTTCCGTGCCCTACAAATAGCACCGAGAGTTCCGTGAAATAGAAATTGAGAAGCGGTCTTGCAGACTATTTGAGTTTTTGGATCGCGGGTTCTCGGGTTTGAGGGATGAAAATAGGGCTTCTGTTGTTTCGTGGCCTACAAATAGCACCGAGGGCTCAGCGATATACAAATTGACATGAGGTCTTGTAGATTGAGTTTTCAAATCGTGGGTTCTTAAGCTGATAGGATGAAAATTGGGCTTATGTTGTTCCGTGGCCTACAAAAATTAAATATGTAATTTGATTAAGTAGATATATAGAGCATGTATGGAAGCTTCATTCCTGGTTGTCCGGGTTGGGGGATGAATATTGGGTTTCTGTTGTTCCGTGGTCTACAAATAGCATCGAGAGTTCCACGATATACAAATTGAGAAGTTGTCTTGCGAACTATTTGAATTTTTTGTATGACAGCTTCTCAGTCTGGTGAGCTAAAAAT
The DNA here is from genome assembly GCA_000966675.3 of Picea glauca. NCBI lineage: Eukaryota > Viridiplantae > Streptophyta > Pinopsida > Pinales > Pinaceae > Picea > Picea glauca. The sequence continues at coordinate 85,951 of JZKD02S1949707.1, forward strand.
TGGGCTTCTGTTGTTCCATGGCCTACAAACAATGGCTAGAGTTCCGCGATATACAAATCGACAATCGTACTTGCATAGAATACCATGCAACCGCACATGCATACAATACCATAGATAGAGGAGGAGGAAAATGTTGAAACAGAGGGAGAAAATGTCGAAATAGGGTTAGATTTGATATATAGAGTTCTTCCACCTCCCTTTCAACTGATAGATAGTTTATTTCCTCTACCTCTCTTTCTTCAGTTGACTACTCAAGCTTTTAGTTTTTATAGATTCTTTTTCAGTTTTGGTTCATGCTTTTTTACAGTTTCGAGTTCACGCCGTTTAAAATTGTTTTTTCAATTTTGGTTCATGTTTTTTTCTCAATTTCGATGGATGCTTTTTCAGTTTTGGTTCATGCTTTTTACTGTTTCGAGTTCATTCCGTTTAGAATTGCATTTTCAATTTTGGTTCATGCTTTTTTCTCAGTTTCGATGGATGTTTTTTCAGTTTTGGTTCATGCTTTTTACAGTTTCGAGTTCATGCAATTTTTAAGGAATTAGTTTTCCTTTTTACATATGGTGGTGGGCAAGAAAAAAAATAAAAAATTACTGACGTCTGTTACATAGGTTGTTGGGCAAAATTATGAAAAAAGTAGCATTTTGGAACTAGTTTTCTTTAAAAAAGTGGGTTCTGGACTTAGCCAGTTTTTGGATCGTGGGTTCTCGGGCTGGGGACCTGAAAATCGGGCTTTTGTTGTTCCGTGTCCTACAAATAGCAGCGACAGTTCCGCAATATACAAATTGATAATCATACTTGCAGACTATTTGAATTTTAAGGAAATCGTTTCCAGAAGATTCAGCATTCGCGAATTAGTTTTCTTTAGACAGGTTTTACATACGCTGGTGGAAAAAAGAACAAAAAGTATACTACCAATGTATGTTACAGAGGGCGGTGGACAAAAGGACCAAATAAATAGCATTCCAGAATTAATTTTCTTTAAAACAGGGGCTCCTGAACAGAAGAAATTGAAATTTATGAAATTGTAGGTTCTTGGAGACCGTAAACTATATACATACCAAATACGTAATTTTTTAAGGTAGATATTTATTTTTATACATACGTTGATTCCATACTTAGGCAGTTTTTGGATCGCGGGTTCTCGGGCTGGAAATTAGGGCAAATTCAGAAGCGCAGTTGCAGACTATTTTAATTTTAAGGGCCTTTGTAGCAAACATTATGAAGGACATGTGGTAAAGATGCAAGAAATGACATACTCTCTATATGTTTGAGTAGAAAGAAAGTAGTGAACACAATTTTATGACATTTATATAAAAAAATAATAAAACATGTTACATATTCCTGGAAATTTAAAGAAACATATATATATGTGTGTGAAATATGATATCTCAAATTTGAGTGAGTGATTTATGTCATGCTTAATTTTGAAAATGTCAAAGCAGGAGAAAATATGCATGAGAAAAAACAGAATTGAGATAAAATAAACAGAATGACTTGGCATTCAACATAACTGAAGATAAAAATCTAGGAACACATAAAAGCAGGGAAAAAACTAGCATTCCTGAATTAGAACATGGATGGAACCCTCATTCCATACTTCGCCAGTTTCTGGATCGTGGGTTCTCGGGCTGGAGACCTGAAAATCAGACTTCTATTGTTCCATGTGCTTCGAATAGCACCAAGAGATCCGTGATATACAAATTGACAAAGGGACCTGTGGACTATTTGAATTTCAAGGGGCTTGTGTCCCAAAAATTTAGCATTAGCGAATTAGTTTTCTTTACATAGGTTTTACATATGGTGGTGGATAAATGTACAAAAAACATAGTACCAATGTCTATTACACAGGGCGGTGGACTAGAGGACCAAATAAATAACATTCTCGAATTAGTTTTCTTTAAAACAGGGGCTCGTAGAGCATAAATTATACATAGCAAAAACGTAATTTTTGAAAGAGGCAATTTTTGGATCGTCGGTTGTTGACTTGGCGGGCTGAAAATTGTGCATCTGTTGTTCCATTGCCTAGAAAGAGCACCCACAGTTCCGTGATATACAGATTCATAAGCGAACTTGCGGACTATTTTAATTTTAAGAGCCTTTTTGGAAAAAGTATGAAGGATAGGTGGTAAAGATGGAAGAAATGACATATTACTATACGTTTGAGTACAAAAAAAGTAGTGAACACAATTTTATGACATATATATAGAAAAAAATGAAACGTGTTATATATTCCTAGAAATTTAAAGAAACATATATGTCTGTGTGTGTGTGTGTGAGAAATATGATATGTTAAATTTGAGTGAACGATTTATGTCATATTTTATTTTGAAAATGACCAGGCTAGAGAAAAAATACATAAGAAAAAAAGAGAATTGAGATGAAATAAACATAATGAATTCACATTCAGCATAGTTGAAGATAAAAATCTAGGAACACATAAATATATAAGGAGACAAAAGAATAGATTTATTTCAAATATATGAAAAAAATAATATTTTGTTACATATACTTGGAAATGTAAATGCATTTGTCATATAGAATGGGATTGGGGCTCCCATGAACCATAATAGATGTATGTACAAGAAATAGGACTGTGAAAATAATTTGGACACGGTAGAATGTAATACTTGAAAAGTAGAAATGGGAAGATTAGTTTTTTTCTTTAGATTTTTACTTTGAAAAGTTGGAATAACTGAATCGATAAAGAAATGACTATCACTATACACTTACAGGGATGGTATGTATAAGTAATTTTGGTATTTGCTTGGTCATGCCTTTCCCCGTTGGTTTTTGTGGGAGGCCTGCCTCAATAACTGGATTGATAAACAAAGGATTTATGCATTTGGATGTTGGATATTGTCGGTGACCCACTTCAAGTTCTCTTCAATATAGCTTCTGCAGGGGGCGACGTTGATGTCATTGCGGATTTGAATGCTGAAAAATTCATTTTCTAATTCACTTATATCAATTGAAAGTTTACACAAAGATTCATGAATGTCTCCATTCTGTATCAAATAGCGGACTAGCTAGTTGTCCACCTCTTCTTCATGATATTCAACAATCCTGTAAAATTTTTATAAAGACAAGGCCTTCAAATTATAAACTTGTTTATCGAAAGCTTGGTTGGTTAACGCCAGAGAGTTGAGGATTAAGCTCCGGTCCTGGAAACTGTTTGTCTTTCCTGCTAAGTCTATTTTGGTGAGCTTTGTAAATAATGTTTCTTTCTTTGATATTGCTTGCTCACATGATTGGACGATGAGATACAGGTTCTTCACTTTCTCTTTCTAGCATGCTTCTAATTGAGTGAGTCATTTTTCAGACGTGAGATCATGTTGTCTTCTTCTCGTCTCTAGCATGTTGTTGACATGAAAGGCAAAAGGAATGCCCCTGTGCACATAGAAAGTTTCTTCATTTTTTAAATTTGTCCGCAGAAGTAGGAGCAAGTTACGTGCTCTACTGCCAAGGGAATCCATATTCTGTAATGTTTCCTAGGCCTTTGTAATCAATTCCATTCTTTTATTGATATTTTTCTCCACATATCCTCTACAGGATGCAAGGAAGTTGGAGGAACCTTTTAGATTTGTTGCAGGGGTGCACGTAGTTGCAGGCATGGCTATTTCCAAAGAATTGGCAAGCAATAGCATAGGAAACAAAGCTTCCTCCAATTCCTTAATCTGATTCTTTAGTCTGGCATTTTCGGCATCAATACTCGAACGGAATTATGAAGAGCATCTTCGGTTGCTATGTGAAGTTCAGATATTTTGGACTCCTGCATATTGGGAATGTCAAGTTCTGAATGATGTTTTATTTTCTTATTTTTTACATCTCTTTTTTCAATGATTAATTTTTTTGATTCGATTTCAAAAGCAACACTCTGGAATACAAAGGATTCATCTTCGTCAAAAAATTCAGCATCAACCATGTTCATTGAGCATGCATGCTGAATTGCATCTCTGGGCTGGTCAAGGTTGCAGAGCATGCTTTTCAGATCAGTGTCAAGATCCATGTTTTCACTGTAAATTTTGGGTTGCTTCGCCTCCCCTAAAATTTGTTTTCCCTTCGTCTACACAGGAATCTCGTGAGGAAGATGTTCACTGTATCTCTACAAAACTGTTGTGGAGTTGCTTCTAGTAGTTCATGGAAACATTGGTTTGCTACAGAGGATGCTTGAAATGAAGAAATGGAGACGCCAATATAAACCCTTGAAAACATTGCTTCAATGCGTGCGAATGGAAAATCTCTTCATTAATGACAATATCTATGCGTCTTGTATAATGACCTATTAGAAGTAAAGTGTAATTATTGCATACTTAGAAGTGCGAAAGTGGGGGTTACGACCAAGAACATTTAAGGATTGGAGGTTTGGTGAACGAAGCAAGTTGGCGGCGTCCGAACGACATTGCATGGTATTTGACATGACGACTGGGAAGAGATTGGAGGTTTTGTGAAGGAAGCAAGGTGGCGGCATGCGAATGACATTCCATGGCATTTGAAATTAGAACTAGGAAGGGATAAGAAAAGCCTTCGCAAAAAATGCATTGATGGCAGAACTTCTCAAGCCTTGCACACATCAATGAAAATTTAGACGATGCCTTCACGATGACCTGTCAGCATTAAAGATTTAGAAAGAAGGCACACACACACACACACACACATATAAACATTATTTATTATTATGCACATGTGCGAAGGTGATGGGCACGGGGAAGAGCAAGAAAGGAAGCAATGGGCAAGTCTGAAAGTGCATGGTGAAACTGCTAAATGTTCAATGCTGAAATTGCATGAGTCGGAATTGTTTAGCTAAGCAAACCAAAGTGCTCAGTTTGACTGCCACTGCATATTTCATAATTCATGTGCAATACCAACTCTATGGTTAACAGATCAATATGTGTAGAAACGAGGCAAAACTAAAAATGTACTTCATAAAGTATGGACAAAAGATTTTATAGAGCATGTACAGATATGGCATTCCATATTCGGGCACTTTCGGGATCGCAGGCTCTCGGGCGGGCGAGTGGGTGGGCTGAAAAGGTCTCAATTGTTCGGTGTTCTACAAATAATACACATAGTTCCGCAATATACAAATTTAGAAGCGAACTTGCGGGGTGGCTGATATTTTATAGACCATCTACAGTTTTTGGATTGCGGGTTCTCGAGCTGACGGGATAAAAAACGAGGCTCTATTGTTCGGTGCCTTACAAACAACTTATGATAATAAATTGACAAGTGGATTTGTAGGCTGGTCGGCTCAAAATTGTATTCCAAGGCCGGCGGGCTCCCACAAACGAGCAATACATACTTGCGGGTTGTACATCGGGCCAACTTTTGTCATATAGAAATTGGATTATTGGGCTAGCGGTCTCAAAATATCCCAAGCAAAGAAAAGGGCTATGTCCGACTCCCAATGCACATTTCATAATTTATGTGCAACGCCAACTTTGTGGTTACCAGATCAATGTGTGTGGAAACGAGGAAAAACTAAATAAGTACCTTTATAAACTATGGACATCATATTTTATAGATCATGTACCGATATCGAATTCCATACTTGTGGGTTCTCGGGTGGGAGGGGTCAAAAAATAGGCCTCTATTGTTCTGTGTTCTACAAATAACACATATAGTTCCGCGATATACAAATTGATTAGAGGATTTGTGGGGTGGCTCAGATTTTATAGACCATGTACAGTTTCTGGATCGCGCATTGTCGGGCTAGCGGGGTTAAAAACGAGCCTCTATTGTTCGGTGCCTTGCAAATTTCTTACGATAATAAAATGACAAGCGGATTTACGGGGTGGCTGACTCAACATTTGTCAATTGACAAGCGGATTTGTGAGCTAACCGGCTGAACATTATACCTCTACTGATATCCGCGATATAGAAATTGACAGACTCCTGGGCTAGCGGGCTCCCAGAAACGAGCACTACATACCAAGTATGCACATATCCCTTATTCCATACTTAGCCACCTATTTGGATCGCGCACTTGCAGGTTGTACATTGTGCCTCTAATGTTTTGTGTCCTGCAAATAACAGTCATAGCCGGGCAATATACATATTGACAAGTGGATTTGTGGGTTGGATGGCTCAACATTGCATTTCTGTTGGATGGTGGATGTGCATCATAGCAGCCTCTCAAAGCACAAAAAAAATAAAAATAAAAAATAGCTACAAACAAGTTTGACAAATACAGAGAAAGTAAACGAGAAACCGTTTACTATGGAACACGGGCAGAAAAAGAATGCACCTTTGCATGGATTCCTCTACATCTCTAGATAGGAGTTATTTGCTCCCTCTAGTTTTCCTCTCTGTTTCTATCAACAAAAGTACAAAACAAAAGGGATATGAACATACGTTTAGATGTTAAGAAAAATGAAACCTCTATGTAGATATACAAAAAAAAAATAGAATAAGATGAACAGAGTCACAAATAATTTTTTGGGAGGATGCAACTTTATTTTTTTTCGCACCATGTATATTTTATAATTCGAGTAGAACACCGTCTGTATTCTCACTAGAATGATATGTGTATAAATTAGGGATACAAATATGCTTTGAAAGATAGAAATATGAGTTTGGAATAAGTTTGATGTATATGTCATAATTGAAGTGCAATACCAATTGTATCGTGATCAGACCAATATGTGTCTAAGAAAAACATATTGTATTGAGGAATGGGCACATTGGACCAAACATGGTCAATAAGTGCATTTTTTCAATGGCCTGTTTTGTTCAAAATAAAGCGGAGAATGTATTTGCACATGTAGTTTTCCAATTCTTTTGTTCTGCCAGTATTTTGTAGCATGTCAATATTGAAGTCTCCTACAAGTACAATGGATTCGTTCAAATGGAAAATGTTGCATGGGGAGCAACATAGAGATTGAGTATTGCAACTTCTGTTCTATGGGAAAAAAAAATTGCAAGCATTAGTTCAACATTCTTTTCTTCGATATGTATATTGTCCAAAATTGGTACATTTTTTTTTCACTAGTATCATCACTCCATGTGTAATGTAACTTGATATGCAATTGTGATTTGGGAATTGTTTGTTCTGCATGCATAATTCCATGTGTGTTACCTGCAAGCACAGAATATTGGATTGCATTAAATCACAGTCATTTAGTATATCATCTATGTGTGCATTTAAGCTGCATGTGTTAAGGAAGATAATTGATAGAGATGAATTTGTTTGTATGGATTGGTAATCATAATGCAGTTGCCATTTTGCGGTGGTCCTCAGTTGTTCCATATCAATATCAACTTTTTGTTTCACTTTGAAGTTATCTTTTGTGAGAGGACTTAGTAAATACAAGGAGTCTATGCTTCTAACATGGGACAATGTTGTGTATACAAGTCCATGTATCCGAATTCCAACAGGCTGAAATGCAACATTATCAAGTGTTAGTCCTTGTGATATGTGGATTGTATGTGCACATGAAAGTTTAATCGGAAACTATTTTTGAATCTTCAATCGACTCGTCTTTGCTGATGTTGATATTGGCTTCGATATTCGCAAAATAGGTGTCCAATAGCTTCCAGTGTTTGAATTATATAGATAACACAACTTGCTTTCTTGTCGCTTGCCTATATGTGGTTCATGGAACTTAATCCAAAGGACATACACTTTTTCTGTCTTCATATATCCTTTCAGTATTCCATCTGCACCATTCACCAAGCCATCCTGTGAATCATAGTTACAAGCATATATTTAAACCAACATTTCTAATTTTAGTAGAAGCTGCAAAGGTAAAGTGGTTGAATGTTCATGACGTGGAACATTTCCATGGTTGTCTTCTTCCAGGTCAATCGAATTGATGATGATATCATTGCCAAGCATGAGCGACAACATGTGGTTGTTATGCTTTGCAATATCCTTGTTTTTGTAGAACATGTAAGGGAACGTTGGGTCTATTGGTGCAGGCCACAAGCATCTCAAATTGATATAGGTCAAGTCATCAGATGTTTGGTTGTTTGTGCGCATTCTATTCAGAATTGCAATGAATGTTTCATCTATTTGGCGCATTGTAGTATGCAACTCAAATCATTTAATAGTGTCTCTCTAGAAGTCATGGGTGATTGTTTCCATGTTAACGGTAGGTTGTTCAAATATCAAAGAATCTTTGATGGGTTGTGCCTGGTAAAGATCCCCACAGAATATCATGTCAATGTTTCCAAAGTATTTCATCTACACATGTTTTATGCTTCTTAGTCGATTGTCAATGGAATAAAAGAACTGACTCCCAATCAAAGATGCTTCATCTATAAAGACAAGTTGGAGTTCCTCATAAAGCTTAGATAATGTATCCAACATTTCCTTGCTAAGTGGAAGAAACTGTGACTTATTAAAAGGCATTAAAAATGCAGAGTAGACTGTTGCTCCACCAACGTTGTATGTAACTTTTCCTGTGTATGAAACTATTAGGCCCTTTGGTTTCATAGGATCAGAGGAATTGTTTGAATCATAGATTCGTATAAGCATTTGGAACAATGCTTTCGCTGTGAATGTCTTGCCTGTTCCTGCTCCGCCTGTAAGGAACACATGCACAGGGTTGTTCATGTTCAAGCATTTTTTAAGAGAAATGTCCTTTACAATTGTTTGTTGTTCGCGATTCAACAGATGTCTTATTTTGTGGTATTCATTTTTTTCAATTAGGAAAGGATGTTTTGTAACTTGAAAACCAAGATTAATACGTTTTTCACTTCCAGCCGCTGGAGGGCGAAGCAAATCCGCTCATAAGTCATAGGACACAGAAGGAGTTCTGGTTGTTTTTGGCTTTCTTAATGTCTCATTGTGATCGCCAAGGTTTCCTAGGTCATTAAGTGCAACTTCTAGATCGCCCCGTGTTGGATTAACATTGTAGATAAATCTAGCTTCGTTAATGTGCACTATAGTCTCAAAGGCAACATATGCAACCTCCCATGTAGAGAATTTATGTATTAATGTCTCTTCGTTTTCATCGAATAGAACGTACAACAACATTTTTTCTCTACAATAGTTTTCATAGTCACAATGTTTATTGTATTTGGCAAATCGTATCATAGAGGGGTTTTTTCTATTTGATATGGGTGCACCATTTTTTTTGTAATGCGATATGAATTCTTCTAAGAAGATATGCCTAATAGGAGATGGACGTTGGAGGTAATAATCAACAATAGAGTGACATAACACGTCTTCTGAATTGTCAGGCTCTTGTTGCAGCAAAACTGGTGGCTTAAGCAAAAATGTGCATTTTTCAAGTGGAGATGTGTTTATGAAGACACATTTTCTTAAACTACAAGTGAGGGGCAAGGAAAGGGCAATGTGAACTGCTTGCTTAGTAGACATTTGTTGAAGATTAAGCAATGTATTTCCAAGTGTGTGTATCATTTGTATAGCATCAATATGACTTCTTTCATGTTCTTTGTGTATTCTTCTAAATGCACTTGTCATAGATTTGTCAATCTTTGTCATATACGAGGTACAATAGGATGTTGCAGCATATGCATTCAACACATACTGTGCATCTATATTTGCATTCCACATAACTGGCATGTCCTTGGAGAAATTGTTGCTCCAAATATGGGAGAGTTTTCGTTTAAGTAAAAGTGTTGGTTTCCTAAGCGTACATTGTATGGCTTGGATGTACTCATCTTCTCATAGATTTACGTGTGTCAAGAAGGCATCAAAGCTCATCATTTTGTCAAACCCTCCTTTTTCTAGAAATGAGAACAAGGATTTAGATTTCTCGACAACAACATTGTCCTCTAAACTAACTAGCTCTATGATTCTTGTAGCTCTCATTGGCGGCACGCGAAATTTGTATCTACAATGTGAGTTTTTTCATTTTCCACAACTTCTTGTATGGTAATGTCTATGGAATTTTGAAAGTTCTGGATCCAAATGATCTATGTTGCATGTTATGTATTTATCCACAAATTGTTCGATGTCTGAATTGTTATCATCTCCATAGATCGGTGCACCCTCTATCAACAAGAGTGCATCGTCATGTTCATTTCCCTTATTCTGGAATTCAGTCACAAAAAAGTAGTCCGATATTTTTCCAAAAAACATTTCATCATGGCATATCAATTGTCTCAAAGCATTTATTATATGTCTATAGTATCGAGTGCATGTCACCAGGTCTTTTCTTATGAGGTAGTCAAGGTTGTTATTTTCCAGTGTATCCATTTATTTTTTACGTTTCCTGTTCCTATGCAGGTCAGATATTGCAGCCACCAATGGATCTCAGCAATGCTCTGCACTTGTAAATGTGATGAAAAATGTTGGCGGGCCCAGTTGCCGGATCATTGCAATTTTTTTTTTTTGTTTTGTTGCAAATAGTCAGGAGAGGTGCAGGTGTTCTTGAAATCTATGTATCCAATATTAGATTTCATAATTTTTTCTAGGTTTACTTTGTACTTCACATCCTTCACCAACAAATTTCTTCCTTGTAACTGGCCTTTCCTTCTTCGGACCCACATACAAGACAAAACTTGCTCTATTATTATGCACATTGTTTTGAAAAGCAAATTTGTTAGATGACAGGAGAAGCAACCGCTTAAATGTAGCAGCTCCTATTAGACTATTTTATGATAAATGAATCATTCTATAATATTAGTGCCACATGGATCACCGTAGAAGAGTGTTGGAAAGTTAGTTTCCTCAACGAATTTGTCCTTGAATATTCCAAGTGGACATTGCCCCTCGCCAAGTGCAATTTCAACAATTTTGTTTTGCAAGTCATGAATGCACTGTGAATCATTGAATCCATGCACCAATGTTTTAGTAGGTGTTTCATTCTTTGATTCATCACTTGTATCAAAATCAGTAGGATTTTTTAGAGTGTCTGTAGAGTTTCCATGTTCTTCTGCAAGAACATTGTTCCAGTTTCCATTTATACAAATGTTCTTTGCTTTTTACAAGGCCCTGGAACATAATTCCTTCAATGATTTTATAACAACATGCACATGCACTTTGCCTGTCTGATACACATTTTTGTATCGCAAGCGTATTTTCAGAGAGACAATGATTGTAATTGTATTGTTAATGAATTGTGGCAACGCTTTTTCCAAAACATCTAGCTGAACAGGCACATTAATAATTGATCATGTTAAGCCCATCTAGGGTCGTTTATAGCCCTAAGGTATGATTTGAGAAAATGCAATTCACAAATACACAAATCTCTCCTCAAGTTTCGTGAGTGCACTTACATCTGCTAGTGGTGTATTACATCTTATTCAGTCAGGGGTTGCAAACTGTGACAATTTTCCATTTTCAAGTGATCGTTTGCATGGAAGACAAACTTTCCCACTGGAAAATGGTTTATCATGCGCTGTCAACCAGAGGTATTCTGCTTGCAAATAAGGCATGAAAGACTTACTATTTTTTGAAAAATTCAGCTGTTCACAAATTGCACATACAATGGAAGGAGTGTCTTTCATTTGTTTCATGTAGGTCTGTCTTGCATTTTTTTTTCACAGGGAAGTATGGGCAGAAATTGTTTCTTGGTTTTCCTTGCTACTACTGCATGGTGTTGCTTGTAGACCACGAATTGACACAGTTGCATGACCATTCTGGGATATGCAATCACACTTGTTTATGTTTTGTTTTCCATGAACAAATTTCTTTACATTGTGATATGTGAGTTTCTCTCTAAAAGAAAGTGTACCAATGTATTTTTTTCTCTCATGCATAACCTTTTCCAAGTTGTGATAACTTACTGGGATAAATTTCACTCTCACCCAGCTTCTCAAAAACTACTTTACGTTTTTTGTTCAAGGCCTCTATAGCCTTATCACAAGTCGAACGAATATGACAAATAATTTTTTTCAAATTGTGATAACATACTCTACGTTTTTTGTTTAAGCCCTCTATGGCCTCATCACAACTGTCATGAATTTTACGCATGTTTTTTTTGTTCAGGCCTTGTCTGCCCATATCGCAATCGGGAGGAGTCTCATTTTCACTAAAAAGCATTCCACGCGTATGCATATTCGATGTCATTTGGGTGGAATGGTCATTGAATCTTGAACTATCGATATGTCCAAGCAAAGGTTCATAATGGATATGTGTTGTATCTGTTTTAAATGAGAGCATGTCAATTGTTCAATCGTAATTTGAATCGGTAACCCAGGAATGGATAGTGCCATCTGGCAAGGGCGACCAGACCTGGATATTCACCCTGAATATCATAGAGAGCCATTTCAAATAGAATCTGCAACCCTCCATATTCCCTTTTTCATATGGAAGCGCCATGTTCACAAGGTATTCCTACCAACTACCAACTGACAACATATTTTCTACGAGATATGGGCAAAGGTGTTGATCCAAGAACATAAAATCATATTGGCTACCACCTATAATCGCATTGCAAAAGGATTGTACAATGTAAAGACGCAATGACTGAACATTGAACTTGGCTTCCACCAAACAACAAATTGCATTGAACAGACTATCTCCACAGGTAGACACAACATTTCTTGCCAGGTGTAAACCATGGCAATCTATGCCATGCAAAATCTGTTTCAATTGTGATTGAAGTTATTTGCAAACAACGAACAAGTAAATACGAGGACCTTCTATATTGCAGATGGACATTTTTTTGTACAACAGTGGTTCATAAAGGCCACTGAGGGCATTGACATCATGGAACAAGATGCAATATGGATTGTCAGATGCAGTTTTGTTGAATAGTAAGCATCTTGTTTTTCTTGTCATTGACCATATGCCAACTGATATATTCAGCCAGTTAGACAACCACTGTATACAAAAGGTATCTCCCCAAAGTCCCTTCCGATGTGCAGGCAGAACTGGAGATGCAGATAACCGCATCTTTGAAAAATACATAGTGGCATCATCTATTCCATGCAACTGCCGAAGAAAATCATATTCCATTTCGTATTCATAGGACTGCAAAGCCTCATCATCGCCATTTTCAAAACAGGCCAAGAAATAATCTATCAATCCATTGCGCAGTTCAGTCGAGGAATACCAAAAATGCAATAGAACCTAGAATGTATCGAAAAGGCAATCCCCAACAGTATACGAGAATGCATCCAATCTAAAAATCCCATTGCTATGCAAAACCATGTCAATGCTACCATGTATAATGGACGGTGTATCTATTTCATATGACTCAACATCTACCACTTCTTTGATCTTTTCAACTGTCATTTTCAAGCTATTTGCTACATACTTTTAGTTTCTATCAAAACAGAGAAAAACTGAGAAAAATAAATAAAAGGTAGCAAAATAAAATAAAAAAAGGAAAGAAAAATAGCGCACCAATCCCCGTATGTATCTTTCAACCTTTTTTCTTATCAAATTCAATTCCCCCTAATCCCCATAGAAGATGAGAAGAAAACAAACCCACACTGGAAACTGAACCAAACAAAAGAAAGAACGCAAATAAATAAAACCATAACTTTACTTAGCAGAAAGAGAACAGGCAGATAAAGTTTTCTGACCCATAAAATAAAAGCATACCCTGCATCTACAGCCCGCCCTATGGTTCCCTCTTATGATATCTCCCAACTACTTTTCGTAAAAGCCTCTGCATTGCAATTCTCGGAAAACCTATGCACGCAACAGTCGGCATATGAAGAGGCATGGTTTCCAGGAACATAAACTAAGAGCACAAACAAATATGGTATGCAACAAAATCTGGAAGCAGGAACTCCCACCATTGAAAAACAACAAGAACAGGGAAACTTACCCGTCAACAAAGAATAAGAAAAGCTCAGCCCCAAAAAAACTGCAAACCGCAACAATAGGTCCAACAACTTGCAAAGTTGAAGAACAACAAACCAGTGAACAACCACGAAGAGCTCGAACTGCAAGTGTAGGACCTCAATTTTGCAAAGTTGAATCAAAGAAGAACCAGAACCATGGAACGAAGCAGCAAATAAGGATGGAGCACTCGAGCAGCGATGCCGACCATGAACGAAACTGTATTGCAACACATTTTTACAATAAACATTCAAGACTACCAAAGCTGTTAGGTGAACAGTTAAAACTGTCAGGACCGCCGAATGGCGTGGGCCTATGCAAGCATTTAATAAAATATGCAGCGTGGTAGGCATGTTCTCTCAAATCACGCAACAATAACAAAAAAATCATACATAGCAATATGGTAGAGAATGTATTCTACCCAACAGAAAATGCTAAGGGAAACATTCGAACTAATGCTAGCATTAATCCACCTTCAACCAATGCATAATAAAATATATTATTCAAAAAGACCATATACTACCAAATACTTTGGATATGCCAACATATTTAACATTGGGAATAGCGAAGGAAGAAATAAGACCTCCAATCCATTGTCCAATCAGATCTTAACAAACATGACACTTTTTATTATATAAAAATCGATGTTTTCACTTCCCTTGTTCCAACAATAGACAATATGGAAATATTTCTGGTCAATGCACAATCTAATACCAGGTCAACGATTTATCGATCACTATAGTCCCTCTATGCCTACGATAGGGACTAATAACAATAATAATGTATAATTTGGATTTTAGATTGGCCAATTGAAATGAATTTATCAAACTTGTGAAGATGTTGGATGAGGAAGAAGTGCGTTGTATTTTGGGGAGGTTTAACACCAAAATGGTGGATATGCTGTCTATTACAACCCCATTTGAGTTTCATGGAAAGTTACAAAATCTTCATTCACTAAGTGGTATATTGATATGTTTTATTACCCGTGTTGTCAGGATCGACCTGAGTCTCCTCCGTTGCTTTAGTGTAAAATTTAAAGCTGGTAATTGTAATTATGGTGGCCCTGATCACGAGTACATAACCTCCCGTCGAGAGGTAGGTGGAAGAAGGCTACATATATTTTTATGGACAAAGGACTCTCAGTTGTTTAGAGACTACAAAATGCATCATAACATCGTTGTACATTGAAATTACGGAGAGAGTGTAGAATAGGGACGGATGGTGATGGTCAATGAAGGGGAGGACATTTTGAAGTATGCAAAGAGATCATAATTGTATTTGCATAAAATGTTTAAACTATATCAACTTTAAAAAGAAAACATTCCATGTTGGTTTTCATCATTGTTGAGATGTGATAGAATGGGTTAAATGGAGAATAAAGCATGGTATTTTCATTAATTTTGAATTTTTTATTAAAATGGGACAGTGTTGGTTTTAAAATGGTTGATCTTCATAAAATGGTTTTTAATTTTGAAATTTTTATTAAAATGGGACATTGTTGGTTTTAAAATTGTTGATCTTCATAAAATGGCTTTTCCATAAGTTATAGTAAATAATTACAATAATATATTTTCAAGATGCACTATCCATTTACTCTATTAGAAAGATAATATATTGTTATTAGTCTCTACCAAAGGTTAGGCCTTCCATTTGTTGACTATTGATTAATATGTTGTTATTAGTCTCTACCAAAGGTTAGGCCTTTCATTTGTTGACTATTCATTAATATGTTGTTATTAGTCTCTACCAAAGGTTAGGTCTTCCATTTGTTGACTATTCATTAGTTTTTCTTTGAATATAAATAATTTTCTTATTGTCTAATGTTGTGTATATACTTAAAAAATAATTATTTTTTCATAATATTTAAATTACTTTTATCACACATATGATTGGATGACCAATTCGATGTCTTTTGGTGAGGCTTTAAAACCTAATGCTATTTTTTCAATCTTAGGTTATACCTAAGTTTGGAGCTTTAATTATCTAACATGCACATAATACAATTTTTTTCCAAACATAGATAACCTAAGTTTGGAGTTTTAATCTTATATAACTACAACATCTATTCATTGAGGTCATTAAATTCATGTTAGTGGGATAAATACATGTGATGCCATATATTGGATGTGAAGTGCAATGCTCCCTTGTGTTTATTTTTTTTAAACAATCTTGTAAACAAATTTATAACTTTTTGAGATTGTAACCAAATTTGTAACTTTTTGAATGGTCTTGTAACCAATAATTTACACTTATCAACATTCCACCGCGCAATCTTTGTTATCTCTAACTATTTGGTAAACTGGTTTGATGTCTCCTTTCTCGTCAAGCCTCTTTTTTCCATCTCCACATTTGTTAGCTCCTAATATATTTTTGGATTTTCCTTATGTATATACCCTAGCTAGATTATTTCTATAACTCGCATAGATGTTTGTGCATACAATCAGAAATCATATCTACACTTCCCAGTAGACCATCCATGAACAAAGTTCCATTCCTTCCTTCTCCCTCTCCCAGGGGTTGTGATATCCTTAACAATAATCTGGACATATGATTTAATGTTGGGTGCCATGAGGCAGGTGGAGTGTTGGGTTGTGACAACATATACCCTTCTGGTTACATCAGTTTGGAGGTTTCTCAAGCATTTGGATTTATGGATGTCTGAAAATGTTTGAGATCTCTCTTGGTTAAGAGTAGAAGGAATAAATATTAGCATTGCACCCATATATTCATCTTTTTTGTGTGTGATGTTTTATATTTCTTTACTTTTGTTTACAGACATGAAGTGCAACAAGTGGTATCAAAGCTAAGGTCGGGTGAAGGTCTATGACACTTGAGGGAATATTGTCATTCACACACAAAGAGGAGAGTCCACTGCAAGGGAATCGAGGGTTTGGCACTCTTTCCATAAGGAGGAAAAACCCTATGAGTTCGAAAGGTTGCTAGATAAAGTATAAAGTTATCCTACAGAGTAATTCCTAAACAAAAGGACTAAAATGTATGTTTACTTAAAATTTGCATAAGTTTTGATTGGAAGATTGAATTAAATTGATTGAAAATCCATTTTGAAAGATAATTTACATGGTAATATATTGCATTTTTTTTTTAATAATTTAGAACCACTTTTAAGGTTTGAAAAATTGGAACACAATAATATGCCAACTTTTAACCCTAGTTGTATCCAAGTTGAAAGGGAAAATAAACAATTGGAAAAAAAATAAAATTGAACTCCTAAATATGATAAGTGAAATAGAATTCCAACAAAGTTGTGAACTAGGCAAAGGGAGCCACTATTGGATCTTTATCATAAACAGCCTACAACTATATGCTAGCGCTTTTACGAGTGATGATTTTAGATAAACTTAGTAAATTAAATCAATTAGATCGACTATAAGGCCAGCCATAACCTTTACTCCCAATACTATAAACGAAAGGGCGGTAAACACCTAATTTTGATATCAAATCTTAAGATAAATAATAAAATGCAATCTAAAAAACTGAAACATATAAAATTAATTTATTTTTAATAAAATCTCGTTGAATACATTAAAAATTAGGTTGATTTAGTGTGATAACAAATTTAGGGGTTGATAAAGGTCCATGTCCACACAATGACTTAAACTTAATAGAATTTTTACTTTACTTACATACTGTACAGCTTAATTGAAACAGTGATAGCAGCGGATGCAAGAAAATATGACAACGATAAGAAAACCTAATAACTGGAGCGAGGCAGAGAAGGAGAGAACAAGTTGTGGCGCTGGACGGTGTGAACTGAGTGGAGTAGTTGGAAGATGATCAAATATTCTTGTTTTGGGAAACTGTTAGTTTTAAAACATTTTTAAAGGTTTTTTGAAATATTTTTATAATACTTTAGCGTTTATACCACAAAACATAAGACTTTATCGTAGTTGAGCATTTCTCAATTCTAAAAGAAATTTTATACTAGTTTTTGAGAATGAAAATTACAGTTTGTAAAACAATTCATGGGACTTCGACTATAAAAGTATTACACTTAAGTTCATCATTAAAATCAACTTTATTTATTGCATAATTAGAGGACGACAAAAGACATCAATTAAGATGATGTAGTCATCACTAATAAGTGTTAGTGTGTTTTAATGGTTAAGATTACGTGTTTTTTCCATGAAGGTTATAGATTCAAATCCATAAGATGGTAGAGTATGTTTACCTCCATTTTTCCATGAAGGTTATAGATTCAAATCCATAAGATGGTATAGTATGTTTACCTCCATAAATTCTCAATTGTTGATGGATTTTATGCCATAAAATTTTTAGGATTTACTTTGGTACCATCTTTGAAATGAAAGAAGTTTTCCCAAACTTTATATTTAAAAAAGAAAAGAAAAAAAATACCTTAATAAATTTTAAAGGTTTTGATATTTATGAAGTCATGATATATTATAATTATAATTAAGAGATTTATAAATTCTTTAATATATTTATTAAGTCTTATTTCTATAAATAGATAAGGTGTTTTCCTCTTATAATTTAAAATAAGTAAACTAAACTATATTATTTTCCTTTCATTATGAATGCTCATATATATCATGCCATAGCATCTTGAGAAATTTTAATATTTTCATAGTAGTTTAATTTTGTATACAAAATAAGTTAATAAAACTATTAAATGTAAATTTTAAAAAGGGTTTCTATTTTTTTATTAATATTGGACATCGCAATGCAACATAACCATTGAAAACCATGATCATTCGACATAAATCAACTAAGATGAACATCACAATGCAACATAACTATAGTCAATCATGGTCAAACATAATCAATATGGTCAACCAAAGTAAATCATAGTAAAACATGGTCAACTAAAGTCAACCATAATGAACCATGGTCAAATGGTATACATATAAATCAGCCATGATAAATATTGTAATATGAAATAACCATTGAGGAACATGGCAATCCAACATTACCCTTGAGGAACATTGCATTACGACATAACCATTTAAGAACGTTGTAATTTAACATAAGTCAACCAAGATGAAGGTCACAATGCCGCATAACCATTAAGGAATGTCACATTCCATCATATGCCTTCATGAATGTTACAATGTGACATAACCCTTGAGGAACATCGTAATTCAACATAAGTCCACTAAGATAAACATTGCAATGCAACATAAACATTAAGGAATATCACAATTTTGACAAAACCCTTGGTGAGTGTCACAATGTGATATAACCATTGAGGAATGCAACAATTCACATAATTTGAATACAAAGAATATAAAAATGCATCATAACTATTTAAGAACATCGTAATGAATCATAGCCATTGAAGAACATCACAAGGTGACATAACCATTGGTGAACATCACAATGTCATGCAACCATTAAGGTATGTAGCAATTCAACATAACTCAATGAAGAAGAATGTCACAATGTGACATAACTACTGAGGAATGTCTCAATCCAACATAACTTTTGAGGAACATCACAATACGACATAACCCTTGATGCATGTCGCAATGCAATGCAATCATTCAAGAACATAACAATTCAACGTAAATCAACCAAGATAAATGTTGCAATGGGACATAATCATAGTCAACAATAGTCAACCATGATCAAATAAGTCAACCATGGCCACCCATGGTCAACTAAATTCAACCATAATGAACCATTTCCAACCAAGGTCAATCATAGTAAAATTTGGTTAAGCATAGTCATCCATAATTAATCATGGCCAACCATGGTCAATAAAATTCAACCATGATCAACCATAGAAAAGTCAACCATGATCTATCATGGATCACTAAATGGATCGACAACGATCCAAAGTCAACTCGATTTCTTCATTGTAATGGAAGTTGACAAGATATTTCCAACTTTGTATCCCTCGCGATCGTCTTTGCAAGATTATTCATGTTGTCATTTCTTACGATACTTATGAGTTGAAATGCATTATTACACGCCTTCACTGTCAACTATGATGTTGGGTTTGAACCGTGAAGAAGATAATCCATTGTTGACCTCAGTAGGGACAACGATAACCCAAAGGAAATGATCCATAGCAGAATGATGCACTATTACATATAGGCTAAAAAATCAACAAACTATTACGACGATTGTGATCAAATCAATTTTTTCATCGAAAAAAATTAAAAAAAAAACAAAATTTTACTATTTTTTTTTAAATTAGTCCCGATAATGCCAGATTTTTGACATATTCTAAGGTCATCGAAAGTACGACGCCCAGTTCCGAAACTTTAATATAGTCATTTGTAGGTCAACATAAGATTCATTGACTTCGAAATGGTCAACCTTAATTTAGGGTTATAGTCGTCGAAATTCCGACGACGACGAATCTATAAATTAGTTAATTTGAACCGAATTTCGACTAATTTGTTATAGTTGCGACATCTTTTATGTGTTATAGCTCTGCTAATCTTCATTTTTATGTGAAGGTTTGCTTG
>JZKD02S1949707.1:139772-172061 GCA_000966675.3 Picea glauca
TGTGTAAATAGTACACCAAGGAATAATTCAACCTGGATGCCCAATTTGTCACTAAATTATGTGTGCATGGAACTAAATTGAAATGGTTTAAGTTATTAATAGATGAAGTCTTTCAAACATGTGCTAATCCCCACACATAATCCACCTAATTCATCTTTGGCTATCCATTGGTTGCTTTTGGGATGTGGAAATGGAATACCCTATAGGGAAGATAACTTCATCCCATGCCCAATCAAAAAATTACTTCATTGCAATTTGATGCTTGGAAGAGTTGGAAGGACACTAAGAGTTTTGCATTCAATGAGGCCACTTTCAACAAATGGTATGACTAGATGATTAGAGTTACTAAACCCATTTTGTGAATCCCATAGGTGCTACAAGTGAATAAATTTTGGTTTGGTATGAACATGGAAAATACATTTATGCGACCATGAGGGACTAATGTTGATAAATTCCATGCCATTTCTTTGCCCTATTACTTGATAGAATCATCTTTTGATAAATTCCATGCCATTTCTTTGCCCCATTTCCAATTACAACAACCAATCCATCTCTACCTTTGCTGAAGCTTGAGCCAACTGATGATTTTCTCTGGGATCTTGTAGAATTTGGCAATCAGAATGAGCTGGTTAGTGTTGAAGAAACCTTATGTGCCTTTTATGAACTTGAGAAAAATAATGCCTCGCTTCTTTTCAACAATTTTTTTTTTTAAAATATTCAGGTCTATTGGTCTTTCGACTACTACAAGTCAGAATTTCGACGGGAAACTCTCCCAGAAAAGAGTCGTAACTACATTACGCTCGTTGGTCACGTCGACGAGATAGCGTCAAAATATTCGTCGGTAGACCGACGGACGTTGTTGGTAGTTTTCCAGTTGTCCTTTGAAATTAAATTTTTAAAGGTCGTCGGTCGTTAGATGTTAGGGGAGTCGGAATACCAACGATTGTCCAACATCATAAAAACCACGGGAGATTTTCCGACGCCTATTGATCCCTCATAAATGGAGGTTGAGCGATGTCAAACGTTGGAGGTGCGGCAATAGGGCATCAGAAATTCTTTCCATTTATAGTAGTGAGGGAAAGGATTGAAGAGGACACTCCAAATTGTAAACGAGGGTGTCGATTAGTTTGAATTTGATGACATGGACTTATTAAAGTGCATTTCATGGGCCCATAACCCACATGTTTCATAATCGAAACCTTCAGAGAATTGAATTTGATGGACCCATGTTAGCTCTGTCACCATATAGGCTATATAGTATATAATAGAGGCCCTATGTTATACGCATGGCTTCACCAAGTTTAGTGAATCGTAATTGGTTAAAGCTTGAAGAAATAAATGAAAATAAATGAGTATGCATGGGTAGGTAGAGACGATGCATCACTACAAGTTAGATGAAGCAATAAATGACAATAAATGTAACTTTTCCTAGACTCTAGCACATTTTCATTTCAATTTTGTTTCAACGAGGAATCATCATATCCTATCCCCTTCATTGGTCACCTCCATAGGCTCTTCTACATGGCACAATGGGTTTCTCTACTAGTGTTCATGTCCCATATCGACTGTCGGATGTCCAAGTACCACAACATGTGACAAGAAGATTAGAGGGAGGTGAAAAGGGTAGGAATAGTTTCTCAAGATATGTTCCTTCCCACAGACATAGCTTAGGAATGATTGATTGATGGTATAAAATGTGGTCTTAAAACATAGGGATATAACCTCTAAATTTTTCCTCTCCAAGCAGTAGTGGATCACCTGACCCATTGTATAGACATTTTCTAAGTGGTAGTGAGTCACGCTCACGAAGGAAAGGAAGGAACCCACTTAATGTGTGCAAGAAGGGTTTAGTTATGCTCTCCTATGTTAACTTCCAAGGATTTAGTTTTTTTTTGCTTCGATGGGTATCCTCCTCCACTCCATTAACTTCCAAGATTTTTACATACATCCAAGTCCACTCAAGTCTAGTGAAGGAAATTTGATGGCTAACGATAGGTAAGTTTGGATTTCAAATTTTGAATTAAGTTAGAATCATGCATTGTATGGAATAGTCTTTTAGTTCCTCATAATTTTTGCATATTTGTAGCTTCAAGTAATTAAATCCATTGTTTTTTTTATGGGTGGGGATCATTTTGTGAAATTTGATTGGGAATTTTTTGGATACAAATAAGTCCATAGCTTCATAAATTTTAGTGTTGTTTCTTAGAGCTATGGCTCTCGCCTACTCATCTTAGGGTTTACAGATCACTTCCTACTACTACCTATAGCTCCCTTTGTTTGCTATAACTAGATCATCCCTTCACCCTTCCTTATCTATCAATATTTAACTCAAATTAATGCTTTGAAAATCACCCCAAAACAATAAAGTAATAAGTGTTCTACTCTAAATTTTATAAATATAAAAGATTTCCTACCAAAACAACTGTAAGCTCTCACTTCATGTTACATATATGTGTGAAACCTGTGAAATACCTCTTAATGTTGGTTGCCATAATTACATAAAACACCCCATTCATGAAGGAATGGCCACGAATGATGACCTGGAGTAAAGTATATATAATGGTATATACCCCTTTAATGCATTTTTGTATTGTGATTAATGACAATGTGTGAGTCATTATGGACTCTCAGGAGTTTTTTTTTGCTAAATCACCTCCAAGAAACAACTATATCTTTGTTTTGATCGAGCCCTTAAAAAATCCTTGCTAGGGGTGTTTAATTAAGGAATGGATTCTTGCTTGGGAATGGGGAAAGCTCTCTTTTGCATAGAGAATAGGAGTTGGCTAAGAGATTGAGTCTTCCATTGAATCATTTTTAAAAAAAATTGACACTTATAAATATGCATGAAATGTTAAAATGACAAGCATGAAAAAAAAATAACTATCATCAAATTTTTAATTGACATGAAAATTAAATTTGAAATTTCAAACCTAGCTACAGATTAGAGGTTAAGTCAATTAAAACATATTTTTAATGGGTGTCTAATTGTTCTATGAAATGGTTTTTTAGCTAGAATTTAGTGACATGAATCTCCACGAAAATCAATTTCTGAATGTAGAAATGGATTCAGCATACTAAAAAACTCTAAAAAACTTGGATTATATAAAAATAATTATTCAAATCTGCGACAACATTTCAAGCAAATATCCCCTGAAAATATAGCCGAAGAAGAATATTTTTTAAAACATTTAGACTAGACATTTTAATTTTATATTCACATCGCTTAGTTAAAGCGTAATACAAAATAATACATACAAGTATGAATTAGCGTTCTAAGTGATGCAGGAGCATCTCAAGCGAGCCAGCGCAGAAGCAAAAGACAGCTGGACAAGCGCCATCGCAAATTTTGAAATTACCTTGAAGTTGATGCGCAATATTAAATGAAGCCATTAAGAAGAAGCGCACTTGTATAATGTAAACGTACCTTGAGCAATTTGCTCTCGTCCTTAGTAGGTAGAAGGCATTTATGATAGTTAATGTAAAGTAGATAGAATTCAATTCTAGATTAGACAGTTTTAGAGTGCAAGAGGGAAACATGATATAGACACCCTCATTGTGTATTGTATCATTAGATGAAGCAACATTATTGAGAAGAGCAAGAGCATGCAGAGAGCTATGTAAGAACACCCATGTACAGACATTTGGATTAATAGAAAGAGGTTGATTCAAGTTCATGGTTTCGTGTTTGTTCTCTGTGTATTGATGTTGAATGATATGCTCATGAATGTTTGCTTCCTATTATACATTTTCTTTATATGTTGTGTATATGATTTCATGTTTTGAGTTGAAGTCTGAAAGGAAGTAGGAATGAGTTTCAATTGTTTCTCTATCTGAGCAAGAGTTCCTGGAAGGAGTGCAGTTGAAGTGTCCACAAGGAATGCGTTGACAAAGGGTTCAGATAGGGTATCTTTTGTTCTCATTCATTCTGAAGTGTAGACAGGCACAGGAGCCGTGCAAGGAGTGCGCAGGCCAAGTGAAGTCTCAGGGTTGCGAACCTGAGAAAAGAATTTAGAGACTGCTGCTGCAGGAGTGCGTAGAGTCGAAAGATTTCAACACTTGGACATGTTTGAAAGTTTGCCGCAAGGAGTGCATGCAAGGGGTTTTCTAAAAGACGCAGAAGCATGAAAAATCTTAGGAAGGGTAAGGCCTTCAAAACTGCTGAAGAACAGTGCAGAGAAGTTGTACCTGTAAGAATTAGGAAGGCGTCATAAGTTCGCACCGCAGGTGGACAAGTTTGTGGAGGAACACTTGGTCATTCGCAGAAATCACCAAAGAAGGAACAGACGGTTGGAATTCTTTGAGGAGGATTCACGAATTTTCGTGAATCGTTAGATCTCATAGAGGAATAGGGGAGATACGGCGAAGTATTCCCTAAAGGTTCAAAGCTCAGGAAGGGTAGGACCATAGATCCGAGCCACAAGGACCGTCAGATTTACACGTGGTTTTCCATATCGGGGTTTTGTAGGTTGAAGTCCCGTAAACATTGCAATGGGAATCGTGAAATCATGAAACGCGAAATCCCGATGGCTAAGGGAACAACGTGGGCCACAAGGGTCAGTGGGTGGACAGGTGGAAAGCTATTTCAGATTTTCGTGGGGTGAAGTCCCGAACTCATTACATCAGGATTCACGATACTGCGAAGTCCGAAGTCTCGACAGGGCTGAAGTAGCGTTGAAAATTTAAACTCGCGTGTGTATCGAAGTTTCGTCATATCGGGATTCGGGAGTCGGTGAGACGAGTTGCTCGATATCGCGATCGCCGAAATCACGATAGGGAAAATCCTGAAAGGGTAAAGGAAAGTTCAGCGTTGACTAGTTTCGGGGATTCGTGACACCAACGCTCAACCAACGGATTCACGAAGTTGCGAAGTCTGATCTCCCAAGTGTAAAGAGGGAATTCCGTGAGAGCTTTGTTGTGGGTGCAGATTTCCTGATAGGGAAATAGAAGAGCCGTTAGAGTTCTTCGGGCCGGTAAGAAGGGAAGATCCTATGCTGGCGTGGACCTTCCAACTTGCGGGTTGAGGGCGTTGGCATCAGTCTAGTATCAGAGCAAAGAAAGGTTCCTTGCTTTCTATAGCAGAGAAGAAAAAGAATTCACCATGACGCCAAGGAGAAGGGACAGGCAAACACCCGATCCACCAGAGGATAGGGAAATGCCGAGAAGAAGAGGTAGGCAAATGACAGATCCAGTCATGAAGAGAGAGATGTGTGATCTACGAGCTAGACTCGAAGACATGGAGACAACGCAAAGGCGTACAGTCAGTGTTGGGGATCTTAGTGATTCCGAAAGTGAGATCGAGGCTGAACGTGAAGAAGAAGTTGTAGCTGAAGATGCATCAAACGAATGTTTGATCAGAGCTATTGCAAGGATGGCTGCAAGAGCGAAGATGGACATTCCAGTTTATGAAGGAAACTTGGATGCTGAAGAGCTTCTAGATTGGATTAGAGCTCTAGACACATACTTTGACTATGAAGATGTCGAGGAAGACAAGAAAGTCAAGCATGTTGTCACGAGATTGAAGGGACATGCAACATTGTGGTGGGATGAACTACAAGCTGATAGATGCTGCAAAGGCAAGCAGAAGATCAAAATCTAGGATAGAATGATCATGAAGATGAAGGCGAAATTCATTCCCAGAGATTATCAAATTACTCTGTTCAGGAGGATGCAGAACCTGAGACAGAAGCTAATGACAGTGAAAGAATACACTGAGGAATTCTACAAACTAAACATCAAGGCAGGTCATCGGGAGAGCGATGATGAAAAAGTTGCCATATACATGAATGGCCTGAGATATGATATCCAGGATGAGATGAGCATGGTAACCATCAGAACGGTGGAAGATGCTTATCAGATGGCTCCGAAAGCGGAAGAGAAGTTGAGTCGAAAGCAGGGTCAGAGAGGCCGAGGCAGAAATCATCCCAGAGGCAAATCAATTGCCCAGGACAAATATCAGAAGCCCAAGGAGGACTGGAAGAAACCTCAGACTCAAACTGAGAGAGGTGGAACCACACAGAGAGGAAAGCATACTGAGAAGAGAGGAGATTATGTTGATAACAACAATTTTCCTCGTACCATAGGTAGAGGAAGAGGAAGAAGTGGAGTAATAACCTGCTTCACATGTGGAAAGAATGGGCACAAGTCTTACGAGTGTCCAGATAAAAAGAAGGAGATTGTAGAAGCTCACATCGCCGAAGCACAAAGGCGGGATGTTGAGGCAGAAGACGTTGAAGGTGGAAGATCGTTGATGATGCGAAAATCTCTTTTGACACCAGAGAAGGAGGTGGAGAGTTCATTCCAAAGGACCAGACTTTTCCGGACTGCTTGCAAGACCAAGGACAGGGTATGCAAGGTCATTGTAGATAGTGGTAGCATGGATAATCTCGTTTCTACAGAAATGGTAGAGAAGCTGGAGCTGGAGACGATTGATCATCCAAGCCCATATAGAATTTTGTGGCTACAATAAGGACATCAGGTAACTGTCACTAAACAATGTTTAGTTGAATTTAAGATAGGAGGATATAATGATAAGATATTATGTGATGTCATTCCTATGGATGTTTTTCATCTATTGCTGGGTAGACCATGGCAATATGACAGGAATGTGATTCATGGTGGGAGAATGAACACATACACCCTGGAGAAGAATGGGAGGACTCACATGTTGCTTCCAATTAAGGATAAGGAGGTGAAGCCTGAAGTAAGAAACACTGTACTTCTCATGAGTGGGAAGGAACTTCTTACATAAGTTAAGAAGAAGGAGGATCCACAGTTCATTTTGGTCAGGAAACCGAAGATTGTTTTGACTAGCACAAGGGTGGATGATTTACCAGAAGAGATTCAGGAACTGCTGGAAGAGTTCGTTGATATAGTAGTGGACGAATTACATCGTTCGTTGCCACCGATTAGAAGTGTGAGTCATCATATTGATCTCATACCAGGAGCCATTTTACCAAATAAGGCCGCGTACAGATTGATGCCGCAAGATAATGAAGAGGTCAAAAGGCAAGTCCAGGATTTGTTGGACAAAGGTTTGGTCAGGGAAAACTTGAGTCCATGCACTGTTCCAACAGTACTCGGTCCGAAGAAAGACGGAGGCTGGAGGATGTGTACTGACTCGAGGGCGATTAACAAGATAACCATCAGGTACAGATTTCCATTGCCAAGGATGGATGATCTGATGGATTGCTTGAGTGGAGCAACGTATTTTTCAAAGATTGATTTGAAAAGCGGTTATCACCAAATCCGCATGAGAGAAGGTGATGAATCGAAGACAACATTCAAAACAAACGAAGGGTTGTATGAATGGCTTGTTATGCCATTTGGCTTCACAAATGCGCCAAGTACCTTCATGAGGTTGATGAACGAAGTCCTGAGGGAGTTCATCGGAAAATTTGTTATCGTTTATCTAGATGACATACTGGTTTACAGTAAAACAGTGGCAGAGCATCCGAAGCACTTGGCTACGGTGATGCAAAAGTTACAGCAGGAGAAGCTGTTGATAAACATGAAGAAGTCCTCATTCATGAAGACAGAGCTCATTTACTTGGGATTTGTTATTTCGGCAAATGAGTTGTGGATGGATCCAGATAAGGTGGAGGTAATCAAGAGTTGGCCATCACCGAAGAATATCTTTGAGGTGAGAAGTTTTCATGGATTGGCTAGTTTCTACCGGAAGTTCATTAGGAATTTCAGTGGAATTAGCGCAACAATGATGGATACAGTGAAGAAAAGACATAAATCTTTTCATTGGACTGAAGAAGCTTAAAAGAGTTTTAATTCGTTGAAGAGGAAGATCACGGAACAACCGGTTCTGATGTTGTCGGATTTCCAGAAAACATTTCAAGTGAAATGCGATGCAAGTGGATTCGCAATCGGGGAAATCTTGAGTTAGGAAGACAGGCCAATAGAATACTTCAGCGAGAAGTTGAATGAAGCGAAAGTAAAATACTCCACTTATGACAAGGAGTTTTATGCTATTATCCAGGCATTGAAGAAATGGAGGCATTACTTGATTCCGAAAGAGTTTGTCTTATACAGTGACAATCATGCACTACAGTTTGTGACTCAACAGGAGAAGTTGAATCAGAAGCATGTCAAATGGGTTGAGTATATGCAGAATTTCACTTTTGTGATTAAACATATTTATGGTACTGCTAACAAAGTTGTTGATGCTTTGAGCAGGAAGTGTTTTCTATTGCAGGAGTTCAGAGTCAAAACGTTGGGTTTTGATGATCTTAGGAACATGTACACAGAGGATCAGGATTTTAAAGAGGCGTATGAAGCGACTGAGAATCCAATTCTCAGAGATAGAAGCCAATGGGTAGAATACATGATCCAAAAAGGATTGTTGTTCAAGGGAAATCAATTGTGTATTCTGAAATGCTCCATGAGGGAGAATCTGCTGAAGGAGAAACACAGTGGAGGATTGGCAGGGCACTTTGGTCACGACAAAACATTCACAAAGTTGAATGAGTCATATTTTTGGTCGAGAATGTGAGCAGATGTTAAGAGATTCGTGGACATATGCATAATTTGCCAGCATTCAAAGGGAAAGAGGAAGAATGCAGGATTTTATCAACCATTTCCCATACCAGAGAGGCCGTGGGATGCAATTAGCATGGATTTTATATTGGGGTTGCCAAGAACGCAAAGAGGTTTTGATCCAATATTTGTGGTGGTGGATAGATTTTCCAAGATGGCACACTTCATTCCATGTCATAAGACCAGTGACGCAACACACATTGCGAACCTGTTTTTCAAGGAGGTCATTCGACTTCATGGTTTGCCAAGGAGTATAGTTTCGGATCGAGATACTAAATTCATAGGTCATTTTTGGAGGACCTTATGGAAGAAGATGGGAACTAATTTGTCATTTAGTTCGGCTTATCATCCTCAGACAGATGGAAAAACAGAAGTGGTGAACAGAAGTCTGGGAGACTTGCTGAGAAGCTTGGCGACAGAACACGACAGCCAGTGGGACAACATATTACCACAGCCAGAGTTTTCTTATAATGACTCGGTTAACAGGAGCACAGGGCAAAGTCCATTTCAGATTGTTTATGGAATGCATCCAAGAGGAATTTATGAACTGAGAGATTCAGAACAGACTACGACTAGGAGCGCTAGTGCAGAAGAATTCGCAGAGGAGATGAAAGAACTTCACAGACAGGTGAAGGAGCATTTGCAGAATTCAAGCCAGGAATACAAGCGCAGAGCAGATCAACACAAGAGACAACTTCAGTTTGAGGTTGGTGACTTGATTCTGGCACATTTGAGGAAAGAAAGGTTCCTGAGAGGAACATATAATAAGTTGAAGATGAATAAAATCGGGCCATGTAGGGTCTTGAAGAAATTTGGGGCGAATGCTTACGAGATTGAATTACCCGATGGGATCGGAATTTCTCCGATATTCAATATCTCAGATTTGTACCCATATAAGGCTAAGGAAACAGGGACTAGAAATGAGCAGCCAGTGATCCAGTGGGCAAAACAGATGCCAGTTGCAGATAAGACGCAGATAGAGTGCATACTGGATAAAAGAATTGGTAAGAAGACCAGGCTGAAGGAATACTTTGAGTATTTGGTCAAGTGGAGAGGCCATCTAGTTGAAGATGCCAGCTGGGAAAATGAAGCGGAGATCCAGAAGCATGGAGAGATTGTGCGTGAGCTCATGGACAAGAGCCCATGAAAATTTTCAAGCGAGGTAGTATGATGCAGGAGCATCTCAAGCGAGCTAGCACAGAAGCAAAGACAGCTGGACAAGCGCCAGTGCAAATTTTGAAATTAACTTGAAGTTGATGCGTAATCTTAAATGAAGCCATTAAGAAGAAGCGCACTTGTATAATGTAAACGGACCTTGAGCAATTTGCTCTTGTCCTTAGTAGGTAGAAGGCATTTATGATAGTTAATGTAAAGTAGATAGAATTCAATTCTAGATTAGACAGTTAATGTAAAGAGGGAAACGAGATATAGACACCCTCATTGTGTATTGTATCATTAGATGAAGCAGCATTATTGAGAAGAGCAAGAGCATGCAGAGAGCTGTGTAAGAACACCCATGTACAGACATTTGGATTAATAGAAAGAGGTTGAATCAAATTCATGGTTTCATGTTTGTTCTCTGTGTATTGATGTTGAATGATATGCTCATGAATGTTTGCTTCCTATTATACATTTTCTTTATATGTTGTGTATATGATTTCATGTTTTGAGTTGAAGTCTGAAAGGAAGTAGGAATGAGTTTCAATTGTTTCTCTATCCGAGCAAGAGTTCCTGCAAGGAGTGCAGTTGAAGTGTCTGCAAGGAATGCGTTGACAAAGGGTTCAGATAGGGTAGCTTTTGTTCTCGTTCATTCCGAAGTGCAGACAGGCACAGGAGTCGTGCAAGGAGTGCGCAGGCCAAGTGAAGTCTCAGGGTTGCGAACCTGAGAAAAGAATTTAGAGACTGCTGCTACAGGAGTGCGCAGAGTCGAAAGATTTCAACACTTGGACGTGTTTGAAAGTTTGTCGCAAGGAGTGCGTGCAAGGGGTTTTCTAAAAGACGCAGAAGCGTGAAAAAGCTTAGGAAGGGTAAGGCCTTCAAAACTGTTGAAGAAAATCGCAGAGAAGTTGTACCTGTAAGAATTAGGAAGGCATCATAAGTTCGCGCCACAGGTGGACAAGTTTATGGAGGAACCCTTGGTCATTCGCAGAAATCGCCAAAGGAGGAACAAACGGTCGGAATTCTCTAAGGAGGATTCGCAAATTCCGGTGAGCCGTTAGATATCACAGAGGAATAGGGGAGATATGGCGAAGTATTCCCTAAAGGTTCAAAACTCAGGAGGGGCAGGACCGTAGATCCGAGCCACAAGGGCCATCAAATTTACACGTGGTTTTCCATATCGGGGTTTCGTAGGTTGAAGTCCCGTAAACATTGCAACGGGAATCGCAAAATCACAAAACGCGAAATCCCGATGGCTAAGGGAAGAGCATGGGCCACAAGGGTTAGTGGGTGCACAGGTGGCAAGCTATTTCAGAGTTTCATGGGGTGAAGTCCCGAACTCACTACATCAGGATTCGTGATACTGCGAAGTCCGAAGTCTCGACAGGGCTGAAGTAGCATTGAAAATTCAAACTCGCGCGTGTATCGGAGTTTCGGCATATCGGGATTCGGGAGTCGGTGAGACAAGTTGCTCGATATCGCGATCATCGAAATCGCGATAGGGAAAATCCCGAAAGGGTAAAGGAAAGGTCAGTGTTGACTGGTTTCGGGTTTCGGGGATTCATGAGACCAACGCTCGACCAATGGATTCGTGAAGTTGCGAAGTCCGATCTCCCAAGTGTAAAGAGGGGATCTCGTGAGATCTTTTCTGTGGGTGCAGATTTCCCGATAGGGAAATTGAAGAGCCGTTAGAGTTCTTCGGGCCAGTAAGAAGGGAAGATCCTGTGATGACGTGGACCTTCCGACCTGCGGGTTGATGGCGTTGGCATCACTAAGGCCACTAATAATACATAGAGGTACAAATTGGCACGCCAAGGCCACTAAAATATATTTTAAAATATTTTTTTAATGTGTTATTCGCATAGCTTAGATGAAACATCATACAAAATAATACATAGAGGTATGGGAATCCGACAAGAGTATTAAATGTTTTACATGTTTTGGTGTGCGTCATGATAATCTGCCATTTTAATATTTATTCACCAACTATATGTTGACCAGCCTACCATAGATCTTTATCATGATTCAAAATTCTTTATTTTATTTTATGTGTCACAAAATTAAATTTCACCATAAACTTTGGTGAGTTTCTTCATGCTACATGAAAAACTTTGGAAAACCCTAAAGTAACTTAAGCAGCATAACTTAATACTATGCACTGTATGAACTTTTTTCTTTTCAAAATTCTAACCAGAATGAAGTTTTCGGGGATCTCTCCGTACAAGTAGCACAGTTCCTGTCAGGCTGACAGGTTAAACATGTTCTCTTTTTCAATTATTTTTTATAGGCGTTTTCTTTTATCCATCACCCCACATACAAATACTGCAGTTCCCAGTAGACTGACAGGCTAAACGTGTTCCTTTTTTCAATTAGTTTTCATAGGCATTTATTTTCTCCATCGACCCACGTATAGCTAGTGCAGTTCCTATCATACGAACGAGCGTTTGGCGAAGGCTATCCACCATTCAATAGCCCAATGATTGGGAGGTTGCTACATGGTATATGTGATGGTTGTGAGATCGAGGACCATGCAAAAACCTACCAATAATTGGACTATTTTATGGTGGATATCCTTTTCCCGGGCTAAACACGTTCTGTTTTTCAATTAATTTGTATAGGCGTTTACTTTTATGCATATGTTGATCGACAGATTGAATGAATATAAATACGCTTCTACTCCTTTCCCAATTTTATCATATTTTTGTAGTTGCATTCATCCTTCTTTGTTTGGAGAATCATTCCCCTCATCTTGTATTGAATCCCATGTCATATATATCCATTTGTAGGAGGTGATAGCTATGGAGCAAGCACCAAAGATAGTGTTGGTGCAGAAGCCAAAAATATTCCAAGTGTTTATAAACCATAGGGGACCGGACATGAAGAAGACGTTTGCCAGCCTCATATACCATCTCCCAAAAAACTACGGGTTAAGTGTCTTTCTTGATAAACACTAAATTCACATGGGAGATACTATCTCACATGCAATCCACACCTTGATTCATGTTGCTTCCATTCATCTTGCCATTTTTTCTGAGGGCTATGCTGAATCGAGTTGGTCTTAGAAGAGCTATATTCAATTTTGAGATCACATCATGAGCACAACACAAAGATTATTCCTATGCTTTTTGACGTTGAGCCTACCAACCTTCGTCACATTGAGAGTGGACGTTATGCAAAAGATTTTGAAAATCGCCAACTCAAAGGTAGAGTCGTCATAGAAGCCATTCAAAAATGGAAGACAACCCTCAATAAAGCCTCATCTGGATTTATAAAAAAATGTACTTACTAAGCATATATATGTGGCTTATTAGTGACCTCGATGAGTTTTTGGAGGACATTGTGAAAAAATTAGTAGAAAAGGTATTTAAATCAGAACCAATAAAAGTTGCTAAATATCTAGTTGGCCTGCAGTGGCGGAGAATTTTAGATAAAATTCGAGAGAGTATCCATAGAACACAATTATACACACAAATAATAATTTCTATTAGATATATTACACGCAATATTACAAATATATATAGTTGGAATCAGATCGAACTATCTTCAAACATAGATGTAGTTGTTGAGATAATCTCTCAACAACCTCCAACAAATCTCCAACCCATTCAAACCGAATCCAAACCAATTCTATTGTAAGCATTATTCCAACACCCTCCCATAATGGTTACATTACAAATGTTATATCATAATTACAATACTCAAATTTCAACATAGATATTTGTTTTGATATGGTCTTCATTAACGCTTCTATCCACTCTGAAATCTTCCGGTGTACACTCTTTATTCTCCACAACTTTGAGCTTCCATTTCAACTCATTTAAGATAACACTGCTTCTGACCATCATTTCTGAATTTGTAGAATTGGCTCTTCTCAACTTCCTAAAGGACAATCTCAATACTGAATTATCCTATGGATACACGACCATTTGTGGAATTCCCCCGAAGAGCAAATTTCAATAGTTATATAGGATAGTGAACTAATTACTGGATATTTTCAACAGTCAATCATAAAACTGATCTTCTTAAACACACATACTTGGACAACCTATAATTGAAGATAATCTTGAAGCCCGAAGCACAACAAGATCCACCACGCAGTGGTTTTGAGAACTTCGTCGCGTAGCCTGTTTGGTGCGCAGTATTTGAAATTGTGTTGTGCAGAGTAGAATGCATGCACCGTTGACCCATTGACGCAATCCAAGACCTGGTATCAGAAAAGGTTCTATCAGAACAAGCTTAAGTGCAAAAACTCTGTTGAAAAGTGAAATATGACTTCTACCTCAAATCTGCAACCTCCCACTTTTACAGGAAAGAATTATGAGATGTGGTCCTTGACCATGATGACACTGTTCCAAGGTCAAGACATATGGGATATAGTCGAGAATGACTATGTGGAACCAGTAAATCAGGAAACATACAATGCCCTCACACAAGCTGAGAAATATGTCTTGAAAAAACAAAGAAAGAAGGATGGAAAGGCATTGTTTTACATACATCAAGCCATGCATGAGAGTATACTTCCAAGAGTTGCATCAGTAAAGAAAGACAAGGAAACACGGGACATATTAAAAACCTCTTATCAGGGTATGGACAAAGTAAATAATACAAAACTACAGATTCTTAGAAGAGATTTTGAAACTATGTCAATGAAAGATTCAAACACAGTAGATTCATTCTACACCCATGTCATTGGACTAATAAATCAGATTAAGTCTCATGGTAAAACCATAAAATACATAAATGTTTTTGAGAAAGTACTTAGGATTCTTCCTCCTAAGTTTGATACACTTGTTGTGACTCTAGAAGAAGGAAAAGACTTGAGTCAGTTCATCCTAGATGAACTGCAATCTTCCCTCATAAATCATGAACACATATTGAATAGGTCAAATATATCATTAGAAAATGCATTTTCCGCACATTCATCTATAAGGCATGGAAGAGGAAGAAAGAGAGCTAACTCTAGAGGCAGAGGAAGAAGTTCTGATAGAAGTGGATGCAGTAGAAATCCTGGAAATACTGGTGGAAGAGGTCAAAACCCAAGTACCAGTCAGTCAAGCTGTCATAAAAATGACAAGTCAAAGATTCAATGCCATTATTGTAAAAAGTATGGACATTATGCATATGAGTGCAGGAAGAGACAGTATAATCAGAACAAACAAGGTCAAGATCAGTCAAACAATGAAAATAACCAAACTCGCCCTATGTTTATGGCGTGCGTTGTAGCAATTTCTAGCACCGTAGAAATGCCTAGTATAGTGTCACCAGTTGAATGCAATGTTGCTCAAACAAGTCCATGTGACATATGGTCTTTAGATTCATGTTGTATTAACCACATGAAAGGAAACATATAATTGTTTTCTAGTTTGGATGAGTTAGTCCAAACCAAGGTTACACTTGAAACAAATATCCAAGTCACTGTCTTAGGCAAAGGCAGTAGAAACATCTTAACCAAGAAAAAAGAACAAAAAGTTATGTCTGATGTATATTATGTTTCTTGTTTGAAGCATAATTTGATGAGCACAGGAAAACTGTTACAAAAAGGATACAGAATCTACATGGAAGATAATCATTGTGTGATCATGGATAAATGCCCAAGCAAGTAACATAATGTTCCCATTGACATTGAATCCAACCAAGAAGAAGAATGTGGAGAAAACCGTTGATAAAGGAAAAAGTGTGCAGTTAGACATTGCATTTACTGTAGAAAGTGGGCACAGTTCTAATGAAGGAAATAGTGCGTGTAGTATAAGGAAGGCAGAAAATGGCGCATAGATAAAGGAAACATTCCAATCTGGAATATAGGATGATTCATGGTTATGGAATTTCATATTTGGACATATGAACTTTGGAGGTATGAAGCTGCTACACACAAAGGATATGGTAAAAGGTGTTTCATTAATTGAAAAAATAGAAAGGATATGTGAAGGATGCATATTTGGCAAGCAACATAGAGAATCATTTCTAGTTGGCAAGTCTTACAAAGAAAACTCTCCATTAGAAATAGTACACTCAGATATTTATGGACTAATGCAAACTCCATCTATAGGAGGCAATACATACTTTCTGACATTTATTGATGATTTCTTAAGAAATATGTATGGATTTATTTCCTAAAGAATAAATCTTATGCATTGAGTTGTTTTTAGTAGTTTAAATCACTTATGGAAAAGCAGAGTGGCTATTACATCAAGTGTCTAAGAACAGACAAAGGAGGAGAATACATGTAAAGATAATTTCATAACTTTTGTGAAGTTCATGGCGTCTACAGGAAACTACACGATACACACCACAGCAGAATGGTGTTGCAGAAAGAAAGAACAGAACCATCATGGAAATGGCACACAGTACATTGACAACCAAATTTTTTTCAGAAGATTATTGGGATGAGGCAATAGTAACTGTAGTATATATATTGAATAGATGTCCGAAAAAGAGTATGAAGAACAAAGTTCCTCGAGAAGCCTGAACAGGATCAAAGCATAATGTGGCACACTTAATTTTTTTTGGATATATCACATACACACATGTTCCAGATGAACTCAGAAGAAAGATGCACAAAAAAGGACATAAATGTATATTTGTTGGGTATTCTGAATAAACAAAAAGATACAAGTTGTATGACCCTGTCACAAGAAAAGTCATAATCAACCGCGATGTTCATTTCGTGGAGAATGAAGCATGGGATGGGAGTGTAGAGAAGACAGTTAATATAATTAATGTTATTGCACATGATGATACATAATATGAGGTGTTTCAAACACCATGCACAAGTCAGTGTGCAGTCCCTTCTACATCTAGCACTGTGATGCAAATTACCACGTAGAGTACTCTAGTAAGAACAACAAGTGCAAAATCTACACCTAGAGCGCAACAAACACCAACAAGAAGTCCGAGCATTTCTTAATCTCCAGATCCAACTTTAGCAAGTCTATTACCAAGAAAGACAAGAAGTTTGTGTGACATCTATAATGAAGACGCAACAAATTCATTTTCAGTTTTTTCTCTATTTTCACAAATAGATGATCCATTAACCTTTGAAAAAGTTGTCAAAGATGATGTATGGGAATAAGCCATGGATGAAGAAATCAAATGCATAGAGAGAAATCAAACATGGAAAATGGTAGATGTACCTAAAGATAAAGAAGTGATAAGTGTCAAGTGGATTTATAAAACCAAGCAAGATGAAGAAGGAAAAGTGTAGAAGCACAAGGAAATGTTAGTTGCAAGAGGCTTTACACAACAGCCTAGAATTGATTTCAATGGAACATTTGCACCAGTTCCGTGCATGGACACAGTCAGAACCGTGTTAGCAATTGTCACACAGTATAAATGGCCAATTTATCAGATAGATGTAAAGTCATCATTCTTGAATGGAAACTTAGAAGAAAAAGTATATGTGGAACAACCACAAGGTTATGAGGTTCCAGGACAAGAAGAAAAAGTATACTGATTGAATAAAGCATTGTATGGATTAAAGAAATATCCGAGAGATTGGTACAGTCACATTGATTCCTATCTCACACAGAATGGATTTCAGAGAAGTGAAAATGAGTCAACATTTTACATCAAATAAAATCATCAAGGTAACGTGTTAATTGTTTCTCTATATGTGGATGATTTGATCTTTACAGGTAATTTTTGCATAGAATAATTCAAGTCAATCATGAAGGATGAATTTGAAATGACTGATTTGGGGCTTTTGAGATATTTTCTGGGAATAGAAGTACATCAGTTTAGAACTTGTATATTTATCTCACAGTCTAAGAATGCGCATGAAATATTGAAAAGATTTAATATGGTGAATTCAAATGTCATAACAGGATTGAAGTTAAGCAAGGAATATAAAGGGTCCAAAGTGGATCCCACACCGTTTAAAAGACTAGTAGGTAGTCTTATGTATCTCACAGCGACAAGACCTGATATTATGTATGGAGTGAGCCTAATCTCAAGGTTCATGGAAACTTCAAAAGAATCACATTGGAAGGCGGGAAAGAGAATAATGAGATATGTGAATGGAACAAAATATTTTTGCATTAAGTACTCCACTTCAGAAGATTTCAAACTCATTGGATACACTGACAGAGAATGTGGAGGCAACATTGATGACAGGAAAAGTACCTCCGGGTACACATTTCATTTTGGAATAGGTATGGTATCATGAGAATCAAGGAAGCAACACATAGTAACTCTTTCTTCAGCAAAAGAAGAGTACGTCGTAGCTACAAGGGCAACTTTTCAAGCAGTATGGATGAGAAGGATGTTAAAATATTTGTTGCAGGAACCAACAACAATATTTTGTGACAACAATTCAACCATCATGTTATCAAAGAATCATGTGTTTCACAAGAAAACCAAATACATTGATACTAGGTATCATTTCATCAGAGAATTGATGAATAACAAGAGATCTGTTTAGAATTCTGCAGGTCAAAAGAGCAAGTCATAGACATTTTCACAAAGGTTTTAGCAAGAGATGCATTTCAACATCTATGCAGTAGTTTGGGAGTCTGTGCAACAACAAATGAGTGACAGTAAAATGAAAATTCAAAATTTTGATATAATTTTCTTTTGTAATCCCACCTACTTATAATTAAGAGGGAGTGTTGGAAATAGTAATTACAATTCAGTGAGATCTTCACATCTCTGTCGATTTGTCTGTCAGTCAATTTGTCAGTAGCCAAATTTTCAGTCAGTTAGTCTGACAATCTGCAAGTGTAAAGTCGCATGTTTACTCAAAAGTCAGTCGACAAGTAGGAGAGCTATAAATGGAGCCAATTTCTATCTTCTCGAGTTTAATTAAGTGGTTGAAGAGTCACTCGAATTAATGGTATTCTTTAATGTTGAGTCAGTCTTATCTTCTGTACGAAGTCTCAGTCAGAGTCCATATAAGTTCGATTTGTTTAGTTAGTCGATGATGCATGATGTAGAATGCAGAGAAGACAAGAGAGGTAGAGAGAACAACCGAGAATGAGCAACAGCTCAGGAGTGTAAGAAATTTGAGCATAGGCTCTGTGTCTGAAAAGTCTATACAAGAAGTCATTGGAGCCAAAGCTCATCTTAGTCATTGTATTCTATAACCGCACACATTGCGCCGAAGTTTATTAATATCAAGCATTTTGTGTAATGACAAGTTTCTATCTTATTTCTGATTTTATGTGCTAAGCATAACACTGTTTTATTCCACATTCATAAATCATTTCATTAAGTGTGTGTATTCACAGTGCGCAGCAAAACAAGTAGTCTCTGTACCACGCAGTGGTTTTGAGAACTCTGTCGTGAAGCCTGTTTGGTGTGCAGTATTTGAAACTGCATTGCACAGAGTAGACTGCGCACATCGTCGACCCATCAAAGTGATCCAAGATGTTGTTTGTCTTCACACATAAATACTCACAATTGTTGTTGGGTAGATTTCATGGATGACGGTAACGATGTCTCCCGTGCTTAGATGGATTGCCATCTAATTATTCTCATAACTTCTCTCCGAATGCGGCCCTGAAACTAGATCGATTATTTTAAGTTTATGGAGCCCTGTGTTTGAACGTTGTTTTGACGCAGAAGACTTCGAAACAATTGGTTGCAGATTTGAAGTTTGAATCCACTTTGTTCAGATTGCTTGACATATCACGACTTGCCTTTTGAAAGCTCCAACAATCTTTGGCAGTGATACCTTTTGTAGTGGATTTCATTCGAGCAACGGTCCCTTCATGCAGTGACACTCGGTCAAAAACACAATCCCACACATATGTACAGAGAATCAGTTTCAAGCACATCTTCCTCGGCACTCCAGTGAGGGATTAAGCCCATCCAAGCTTTGATACCAAGATAAAATTCGAGAGAGAAGCCATAGCACAGGATTATACACACAAATAATAATTTCTATTATATATATTACACACAATATTACAACTATATATAGTTGGAATCAGATCCAACTATCTCCAAATATAGAGATAGTTGTCTCCAAATATAGAGATAGTTGTTGAGAGAATCTCTCAACAACTTCCAACAAATCTCCAACCTATTCAAACCAAATCCAAACCAATTTTATTGTAAGCATTATTCCAATAATTTTCAAAGTGAAATTGTGAAACAAAAAAATTGAATAGTTGTGTTGATGGCTGGAATGGTTGGCGTAGGAAAATCAACTCTGGCTATATATCTCTACGGGTTGAAACGCTCAGGCTTTAGCCGATCATGTTTTTTATGTGACCTCGGAAAAAAGGATTTGCTATCCTTGCAAAAGAAGCTCCTTTGTGATCTGGCGGGTGATCATTTCGATCATGTTGACAATATCTATGAAGGGAAGAGTATTTTACGAAGTTGTCTACGAGGTCTTCCAAGAATTTTTGTTGTTCTGGACGATGTTGATCATATGGATCAAATAGATGGTCTGCTGGATACGAATGCCGTGCCCTCTGGGATTCTGATATTGATCACATCTAGTGATCAGGATTTACTCAGACGCTCATCCGCAAGAACTATATTATATGATGTAAAGCCGTTGCATAAAAATCATGCCCGAGAGCTCTTCTGCCGGCATGCTTTCCCTAAATCTGAACCATCCGAAGAGTTCGAAGGTCTAGTTGAGGAGATTCTGGAAATTTGTGAGGGGTTGCCTTTGTCCTTAGAGGTTTTGGGAGGACTCTTTGTTGGCCAGTCTATACTGTACTGGAACCGGCACTTGGAAAAGTTCTATAATAAACCCATTAAAAGTGTGTTGCGAAGCTCTGAATCCTGAAGAGAAGGAGGTATTTTTGGACATCGGTTGTTTCCTCGTTGGAGAAGTACAAGAATTAGCCGAGTCTTGGAGCGATTATATGAAAACAACAGATTATATGGAGGAATTTGGGACTACCTTGACAGTCTCCGTGAAAAATGCCTTGTCGACGTTCATCGTGGTGGCTATGGATGTGTTAAAATTACAATGCACAATCAACTTAGAGAATTGGCAAGACATATTGCCCGGGAAGAGTTTCGATTGTTCCCAACGCCTCCCCGACTACGACTTTCTTGCTCAGATGATATTCAGGAAATGTTGCCATCGTAGGTATGTGTATTTGATTTTTGTATTAATTTTTCTGTTTATTATAAAGAAGATAGACATTTTAACTTGCAGGATGAATTTGATTGTCAGTCCGGATCAGACTTCAGGATACGGGGAGTTCGGTTATCCGAAGGTCAGGAGACACCTCATTTCATGGATAAAAGACCTTTTGGTAATCGAAGGTTTCAAACATCCGTCATCCATTTTTGACTCGTGGGATATCTCTAGAGACTTGGTATGGCTTCGCTTGCGTAATGTCACTTCATTCCATTTTCCACGCTCGATGCCTATGCGAAGATGAAGAGTTCTTGAAATTGAGGGTGAGGGTGAATACGTCGAAGCGTTGTTAGACGATTTTGACCATGACGTAAGCACATCATAGTGAGTAGTTTTAAAATGAAAATTTGTTTTATGCAATCAAATTAACAGGTTATATGTGCTTTGCAGCTTCCCTCGCACTTAAATGAGATCCATATTGTTGTGCAATCAAATTAAATTTGTGCTTTATGCACATCATAGTTAGTAGTTTCAAAATTAGGTTATATGTGCTTGGCAAGCGATGGAAGTTTCTACTGGCAAAGGCCTCCTATTTTCGGAAGCTATAAAAGTTTGTCCGGGCCTTCTTCTGTTTTCGGAAGCGATGAAAGTTTCTCCGTGCCTTCTTCTGTTTTTGGAAGCGATAAAAGTTTCTCCGGGCAAAGGCCGCTTTCTATTTTCCGCTTTCTAGAGGGAACGGGCGTGAGAACCTTGG
This sequence comes from Picea glauca, assembly GCA_000966675.3. Lineage (NCBI taxonomy): Eukaryota > Viridiplantae > Streptophyta > Pinopsida > Pinales > Pinaceae > Picea > Picea glauca. The sequence goes on from JZKD02S1949707.1 coordinate 161,270, forward strand.
CCAAGCTCGTATTAAAACATCTACCATTCCTACAATCAGTTCCAATTGAGTTTTCCCAACTTCAAAATCTAAGACATTTAGATTTATGTGGCTGCTATAAGCTGATTGAACTGCCCAATACTTTCTCTCAGTTATTGCAACTTCAATATCTATCATTGCGCGGATGCGTCTCTCTTTCCATCCCACACGATCTTTTGGGAGAAATTTGCACACTTGAGCATCTAGACTTCAAAGGCTGTCGAAACTTGGTAACTTTGCCACTGGGAATCCCATCTCAAAGGCATTTAAGATATCTGAATTTACTAGGTACTGGTTCATTACAATTACCAAACAATTTGGCAATACTAGACCATTTAGAACAACTAGAAATAGGGAGCCCGTTGTTAACAGAGTTACCACTTTCTCTGGCCAATTTGAGGGGGTTTAACTGAGTTGACTCTGTGTGGATGCTACTGTCTACGGGACATCTTACCAGAAATAATTGAAGCACCGAATATCAAATTCTTGGCCATGAACGAAAGTCGAATAGGCGACTTTATTTTCCAGGATCGTGAGAGTGTTTTAAGAGATTTTTCTTTGAACTACACACACATGTCCGAGATATGCATTCCCGAAGGTGCTATATCCAGGCTCGAAACTATTGATCTTTCATATAATAGTCTGCTAATGAAGGTTAATGCCTTGCCATCAGCACTAGTAAAACTAGACCTGTCATTCTGCCTGGAATTGAAGACACTAACAATTTCAAATGTAGCAAACCTTGAATTCCTCGACTTAAGTAATTGTGTTAAACTGGACACCCTGAAAGTCGGTGGTCTGATATCGCTACAAGAGATTGAAGCTAAAAAGGACAGAAGGATCGAGTAAGTTTGGACGTTTGAATTGTTTCAGCATTTCAACCGACACTAGAACTATCTCGAATGGCATTTGCGAATTTTTGGTGAGTATATGTATCTGTCCATTATCCCGAATATTAGTTGATATAACAACTATCTATATTTTTTGTCGTAATTAAGAAACCTGGAACTACTGATCTGTTATTATTATACTGCCTCGCACGATATATAGCAATTGATTGCTAGACAAAGGCCATTGACTTAAATCAATTTTTTTTTTTAAGATTTCAAAAGTTTTTTATAAAATTGATTTTGTATTAAATTAAATTTTTGTAAAATAAAAAAATAATTTTAAATTTTAAAATATCTTATTAATGATTTTTGATTGGTGGAAACAATTGATGTGATTAATTTCTTCTACTTAGATGTGACATTTACAATAAAAATAATAATAATAAAATATAAAAATTAAAAAAATAATTAAAATATAAATATAGTTAATATGAAAATACATGATTAGTTAATACGAAGAGACATGCATGGCTGTGGAAGTAGTTAATACTAAAGAACAATAAAATATAAAAATTAAAAAAATAATTAAAATATAAATATAGTTAATATGAAAATACATGATTAGTTAATACGAAGAGACATGCACGGCTGTGGAAGTAGCTAATACTAAAGAACTTAAATAATTTGGAAGACATGCGTAGTTATACAAAGAGACATGCTTACTTTTGACTGTGGAAATAGTTAATACGAAATAAACTAGCATATTCTCTAAACTAGAAAATGAAATAAACTAGCATATTCTCTAAACTAGAAAATGAGAATAATATTTTCTAAAATAAATAAAACTTAAAAATAAAATTTACAAATTTTAAAGTATAATACATAAAACCTGAGCTATCTTAAATCACAATCTAACTAATATAAAATATTATTATACATAATATTATTTTGATTTTATGAATTAGTTTCAATTTTTTTAAAACCTTTAAAATGTATTAAAAAACTTTTTTTTCTATAAATCTTAATCATATTAATTATGAATTTATAATTTAAATGATTTTATTGTCATTTTCAATATATTTAAATTTTTTAAATTTATTGTCTATAAATTTAAATATCTTTATGTAATCGTGAATAATTCTGATTTAATCTTGATAAAGATTGAATATCTAATCTTAATACAAGTTTGTAATGTATATAAACTCAAAAATATTATTGTATGACTTAAAATGATTACAATTTATTTATTTTTATAAATCTAAATATATGTTTTGATTTATTCTTGATAAGGATTGAATATTTAATCTTAATACAAGTTTGTAATGTATATAGACTCAAAAATATTCTTGTATGACTTAAAGTGATTACAGTTTATTCTTCTTTATAAATATAATATATGATTTCCAAAGAATGAATGATTTGGTTTATGATGCACACTTATATTGTTTATATATCTAAATAGTATTTTCTTTGCATTGTTCTTTTATGATGAATGTTTTACACTCAATATACACATAAATATCATTGTGTCTCAATCAAAATTGTTTGTTTGTGATGCATGTTTTTCATTGTTTATAAATTCAAACTATGTATTTTGGTTAGTTTATGTTCCTTTCATTTGGCTACAAATCAACATTAATTTAACTTAATGGACGGAGCATCTTAGATTGGATTCACTTAGTTTAATGTAAAATATTATTATCACAATTTATGATGTAAAAGATGTCAAAGTTAGCAATAATATCATAATATCATTGATAGGCATTACTTATTTTTGTATACCTTCTACACAACTTACAAATTGTTTTAATCCTCAAAAGCACTAATTAAAATAATAATCTTTCTATCTAAATCCCATCAAATATGAAAATTTAATCTTTTAATACAAAATTATTAATAAGTTCTATCTATATTATATGATATAAGTAACTAAAATTATGAAAATATGGCATTCTTTTATTTTAAGTACTTATAATATAAAAAAACTATGTTTGGTCATATAAAGTATTTGGTGGACGAACTTCTTTAAGTATGCATAGTATAAGAAACCATGTTTGGTCATATAAATTATTTGGTGGGAAAACTCCAAAATCCTTGTCAACCTCTTCTTATACACCTTATCCACCTTCTCTTCTTATAATGATAAAATAGAATAAACAACAATGTTCCTTTAAGTGATCTATATATCAAATTAATATAAAAGACACCATAAAATAGAACCAGGGTTTGAAAGTGTCTGGGCCTTGTTCTGCAGTGCAAATACGTCGCGGAGTCGCAGAGAGTCTTGATCTTCGACACTTTAATTTTAGCAGCATAGATGATCATTCTGATGAAAACCCTGTCGATGAAGCTCAGTGTGGAGGCATTTGATGATTTGGTGAAATGTTGAGTATTTAGGTTCGATCTTCTTATAAGATTTTAACTGGATGAGTGTAAACATTTCATATTTTGAATTTTTAGTTATGTACTATTATGGATTTTCATGCAAGGTTTTTTCTTAAGAATCTTGATCTCTCTTAGCTTAGTATCTTCGTGAATATCTCTCTCTTTGAATGAAGAAAATTATGCACTTTCATTATTCTTGAATTGTGAAATTTTGATCTGTAATACATTAAATTCTTAGTTGTTTGCAACTCCTAATGTCATATGTTCTTAGTTGTTTGCAAATCCCGATGTCGTATGTTCGTAATTGTTTGCAACTCCTAATGTCGTATGTCTCCATGCCTGACATATCGACTGTAGTGTGGTTGTTATTCTTCAAAAAGGACGAGTTATGTTTGAAATTATATGAATGAAGTTTTGGAAAGTATTCCTTTGTAGGTCTAGTCTCAATCCTCTACAACCTTTGCGGTTGGGGTGCAATCTCTTCGGTCAGGACTCGACGGTCATTACTAAAATCTTGGATAAGATAAGAATTTAGATTTATTGATATTTTCTGGGCGAAGTCCCATTGGCACTGCATTTGAGCTAACAAATTACAAGGTTTTTTACCATTAAATACCACCAAAAGATGTTAAAATAGTCATATTGCAACCTGTAATCCCTCTGAAACTTGCATAATGTGCCTAAAATGTTCTAGTATTTTTTATAGTTGAATCCTACTTTAAGATGTAAAAAATGTCGTAGTGCATTCCATTATCCATGCAAAACGTGTTAAATGTACTGTGTTTATTCATTTTTTGAAGTGAAATTCGAGTTTGGGTTTCATTCAACCAGGGGATTCACCACAAAATCCTCATATAGAGGTTTGTTTTTCCCTGCTTTAAGCACTTGGCCACGATAATATCCAAAATAGATATATTTATATCTTTTGAGGTCTAGAACATTGGATTTCTTGGAGAACACGTCTCTGGACCTAAGTATGGGGTCGTGCTTGTCCACCTATAATGAAGTTGCTCATACCTTGCTAGGAGATAACCTATAGAAAAAGAGGCCTTAGAAGCTTTAGAAATAGAGGAAAAGAAGGATGAGCATATGGCTTGTATTCCCTGTAGAATGTGTGTAAACAGATCGAGTGATATTGCATCAACTTACTCACAGCAAGGGAAGAAGGGAGTCAACCAGGATTGCATGGTTGTTTGGGCGGGGTATTTGGCTATAATATCCACTTGTTTTATACTCTTGGATGCAAAATTCAAATAATTCTTTGAGTTAAGCAATTAAATGAAGCAAAATAGTTTCATAATCATTAAAAATGTATATTTAACTAGTTGAGTGATAGATGTTTGTGTCATGACCTTGTAAAAACATGTAAAGAATTTGGTTATATTTGACATGTTGGGTTTTAAGAACTATTGGGCTTATGCTTCATCATTGTATGTGCTTATCGTAATTCCAGGGTTTTGGATCTCGTGAACATACAGTCTTCTATGGTGGTTTTGATGGCCAGGGTCCATATGGAGATTATTTGTCAAGAAGAGTTAGAGACTCATTACCTTCAACTCTAATAGATCAATGGCACGAGCTTATTTAGAGGAATATAACTTTTCCAAGGGGAGCATGTCCGAGATCGTGATGAAGAGAGAGAAAGAAAATGAAAAGATGATTATGGTTCCTGTAAGGATGAATCACAAATGTTCGCCATATGGAAGGAGTCACATCTGAGAGATTTTAAAGTTATGGATAAAGAGCTCAAATTGCATCCTACTTTGGATTGCTTTTGCAGTGGAACAACTGTTGTAACCATTGTTAAGCATGTAAGACATTAGTGAGTTGAATAATCATCAAATAGAACATACATTTTATTGCATTTATGGAGTTTAATCTCAAGAACTGTTTTTTTTCGTTGATATTATGTCATTGATAAGGGGGTGCTTAGATATCCTGTGTCGAAATCGGGAATGAAAAAAATAAATCCACTATAATAATGATTTCCCATAAAGAACTCTTTGAAAACACATAGTTAGTTCCATCGTACTTATCCTTTGGCATTTCCACAAAAGGTGCCAAAGAAAAAGAAAAGAAAAGGGAAAAAAAGAGGTAGACCGACTAGCCGAATAGAAAGTTAAATGAATAGCTTAATCACCTGCAATGATTATTTTTTACCTTAGAAGATTGGTCGTATCATTTTGGGAGCTTGCCCGACAAAAAATCCACTAACATTACTAGAGCATAATTGTGCAAAATTATTCAAACCACCTTCACAAGCTCAAGGATTGTATGTGCTACTGGAAATATGCAGTGTTGTTGTGCACTCAAACCGTAAAACTCAACATAAAGTTTGACCGTTTAAGTTTATTTAAGAGTTTTTACTTTTAATTTCCCAATACGAGGGACCATGGAGCCGTCTCCAAGCATCTTTTCCAGACTTCTCAAGAATGCAGAACCAGATTTAATTTTATCTATCACAAAAAATAAATGATTCCCCTTTAAAAAGTCCAGGGAAGCTTGGTAGAGATATTGATATCGACCAGGTAACGAGAGCACTTCAAGTTAGCTTTTGGTGTATCTAGGAGAAACCCTCACAGCGGCCAACTATGGGGAAAGTTGGCTAGATGCTGGAGGGGATTTTGTTTATTGACAAACCACCTACTCCTAAATATTTGGAAACCTTTCAAAGTAATACCAGTGACAATGCTAGTGAAATGACAATCTTTGTGCTAGCAACACCCAATCATCCAGTTTCTTCTATCTCGTCTATGAATGACACCCGGTCTTCAAATCCCTAGAAAATCCAGAAGAGAGACTCTTCAGCAGTAGGTAGTTATCTTCTCATGGCCACTTAAGTTCTGAAGCTTATGAAAAGACAAGTTTTATTTTCATTCCTGTTCAATCTGCTCAATGGAAGGATCATCGTAACTTGGTTTCTAGTGTAATATTCATAAAAATGGAATTATGTTGTTAGTTTCATTGTTCCATAGCAAGTTTCAATGGCAACAATGTCATTGACCCCTATATCAAGTCCAGACTTGCCTTGTGATTGTCCATAGCATCTTAGATGGATTGTGTATACAAAAAGGAAAAATGTATATTGCAATGCTATAGAGGCAACTTTGATGATTGATCTGTCCATTGCATTTCCTTTTGGAATAGATCATTCAAGTGCAAGACAATGAATTTCAATTCTCAAAAGTAGGTTTTAACAAGGACAAGGAAATCTAAGAATAAACAAGGTCTTTGTTTGGAAATAACAAAAACCATGCCTTATCTGTGCTGGATCACTGATTCTATCAAGGTATTCATTCCTTCTAGGAAAATGCTTAGTTAATGATTTTGTTCACTCCTTGAGTAGTCTGTGGTTGCAGACCTCGTCTCTTTGTTTGTTTTTTGAAAATGCATCTTAGATTCATTTATGAAACAATGAACATTAGATCAAGAACTATGCATCTTTCTTTATAAAGGAGTTCTTTGGTCATTGTGTTGAATTCTCCAACACAATTTTTCTCAAAAATATCTTGTTAGAATAATTTTAAAATGTAAACATCTCAAGAAAGTTTCTTATCATACCAAAAATATGCTTACCAGTACAAATTATCTGAAGAGAAGACGACGATTACAATGTTGTATCTCTGGAATCCTCGTATTTTTCAGTGGACAATCTTCAAAACCCTAGCATTTCACAAGATAACTACACCTTCATAAGGTAGGTTGAGCTAGTTTTAGGTGGACGAATATATTTTAACCGTGGAAAAAATATATATTCTGGAGTTAGTAGCTAAATGTGTATTTTAACTGTGGAAAAAAATTTATATTTTGAAGTTAGTAGGTAAATTTTTAAGTAATTTAATAGTGATATGGTGTTCACATAATTAATGGAAGCTTATTAAATTTTTCCACTCTCAAAGATATATATATATATATATTCCAGTCTTACATATATTTATTAAAATATATATATATATATATATATATATTTAATTTTTTTTTATTAAAATTACTTTTACAATTGATTTTATTTTGATTTAATTTTATTAAAATTAGTTTTATAATTGATTTTTTTAAATTAGTAAGTGTTTTTAGAATTCACTATAAGAATAAACCATGACACCATTTGCCAAGAGTCTACGACCACAGAACTTACCAATAAGTGCTTTCTCGTCAAGTTTCAGATTTGACTTACCTGTAAATCTTTCCCAACCACCAACAAAATATCCCCTCTGCGAGATTGAACCGTTTTCCTCCGCATCCGCCCGAGTTTTTCCTTCCGTAACCCCAGCCGATCTGCTTGAAATTCCTCCACAACAAGTTTTCTCCCGACAAAACCCAAACTCCCAACTCCATCTTTACCACGAGAACCACGAGAAATCCCATCAGGGTTCATTGAGGCAACATGAGCAAATTTAGATGGGGAAGATGGAGCGCTAACATTGCAAAAATCAACAGACGAAAACATGTCCCAAGAAATCTTTGGGTTAGAGCCCAAGATCTGACATAAACCATTCAAAGGATTTGTCTGACAAAAGGATCTGTCTGGATCTAGAAAAGTGTCTTGAATACAGGCTTTGGAGCCCTCAAACTCTTCCTGCGAGGTGACGCAATTGAGGTACGGGTCAGGGTTAGGGTGAACGATTGGGCATGACAAAATATCATTCTTGGTCAATAGATTGTCAGAGTAATCCACCAGCTGCAATCTGATGTCAGAAATAGCAAATATCAAATTCTTCATGTGTTTGAAGGAGAAAATTCTTCATGTCAGAAATATCAATTTTTTTTACTTGGTATAAAGTCTTAAAGTCTCATTGCTCATGAGGAAAGCCAACAGAAGTTGTTTTCCAATGGAATTTTTCTCTGTGATCAAAATCTTGTCAATAACAGGTCGACCGAATCTCTTCATTTTCTCTAAAATGCCATTGCTCATAAGGAAACACAGGAAAAAAATATTCTATGCTACATTTAGTAATTTTTAGGAACTAAAGGTACTGTAACTTTCCATCTCTGACGCCGCCTCCATAACTCCCTCCAATGCCCCCTTCAATTCTATTCGCATATCCATGTTCAAACTGCTTGACATTGATTAACATTGCAACCTTATCCATCTCCATAACACCGATCAGAAGTTCTATGCTAAATCGTCTAATACTCGGAACTTCGTTTGATCGACGCCTTTAAAAGTTCCAAAATCAGCGAACTCTTTGTTACACCGCTCGATTCTTTGAACACAAGATCGAAATCGCATTTAGTTATGAACTTGAAGATCTGAGCAGTAGGTCGCCTTTAAAAGTTCCAAAATCAGCGAACTCTTTGTTACACCGCTCGATTTTTCGAACACAAGATCGAAATCGCATTTGGTTATGAACTTGAAGATCTGAGCAGCAAGTCGCCTTTAAAAGTTCCAAAATCAGCGAACTCTTTGTTACACCGCTCGATTCTTCGAACACAAGATCGAAATCTCATTTGGTTATGAACTTGAAGATCTGAGAAGCAAGTCCTATTACCCTATTACTGCTTTCTTGATGCTTGCCTCGTTTCTCCATCACAAACTTCAAAACCTGACAAAAATATCACAAGAAATTAATCTATCAGATGAAATTGTTGTTAGATCGAATTGCAGTGCAAGACTGTAATTGTAAAACGAAATACTATGAATTGAATAAACTCTTCTAGCTGTGGTGTCGTTGCACTAATTTTCCTCAATTCAATATAATCTACCTCTACATATGCACACAGATTTCGAAGAATTCTGTCTCCATGAAAACCCTGAACCGGGTCATCCAGAACAGAGATTAGGCTCGCGATCAAATTCAGGTGATCATGCAGCTTAATGCTTATCATTCTTTGGCAGTTTTGTTTATTCTTGAGTGAAAGAAGAGCCAGGGATTCTTCTGTCTTATTCACGATCTCCCTCGTTTCATCGTTTCCCAATCCAATTATAATATTAAAATTAATCATATCCATGTAAAACGCAGAGAAGAGACTACACAGAATTCCCCCATTGTCGTCGATGCTCTCTCGACCCAACTCTTCCAAAGAAAGACTCGCCAATTTGTGATGGCCAAGAATCGTAGACCATGCGTCTTTATTTCTCTGTAATGAACAACGTCTCTTACATTACTTATGGTGAAAACTATATCTGAGATCCTTTTCCTTAAGTCCTTCCATATCGAGCCTGTACTGCCTACCAGCATTCACATGAGCTGCAGAGCGAGCTTTGTTGTCTTGAATTGGGATTCGGACATATTGGGATTTGATGTTTCTAATCTTAGCGCAGTTTCATGCCCTATGGATTCCATGGACCAGAAATGGCCATCACCCGAACGTGATTCAGAAATGGCAATCACCAGAAATGGCTTCTCCTGGCCTTTAATTGTGGTTGTCAGGCCCTTCCTATAGAATAAGGCGGTGGAAATGCGGTAGCGGTGGTAAGGAAGTGGCGGTGGGAAGGCGTTGCACCAAAGCAAGGAGTTGTTAATTTATGTCTTACTGACAGACAACGGGGGACAGAGCAGGTGAATACTATATATATGAAAAGAAAAATAAGGTGGATAGACAAATACAGTGGTTTTCCAAAACATGTCAACAAAAAAATTTCTACAAATAAAGATGGTTTGGTTTTAGAAAACCTTTCAATCAGTTTACAAGTTTTCTACAAAACTTTTCAGTAAAGATGCCTTTGGCATAATTAAATAATTTGAAAGAGACATGCATACTGACAGAAATGCCATTTCCAATGTTGTTATATATTGATATTATGAGATCATGAACAGATGTGTTTCTTATTATTAATCCTAGTTTTTAGATGGACCATAAGCCCATGCATTAGAGTTTTAAAAGAATAATATTTTAAAACATGGGTGTTGAGGATTTAACTATGTTATTTGGGTGTTTATGCAACCTTGTAAACATAGATTCATTTATTTTCTTTCTATATTTTGATTGAGTAAATAAAAATTTTATACTACTTTTTCCACTTGAGTTATACTTCATTGGCTTTATATTAATTTATACATTTTTAAATTTCTAAAATTTAACATTACAATTTTGAAAAATATGTATAAATATGAATAACTATGTGGGATAAGTGAAAAATCTTCTACCAGAAATAAGTATCACTTAATATTCAATTGATTTTTTATTTCAAAAACTTTGGTATTTTTAAGAGAAAAATAGTAATAATATATTACATTGGTAGTGACTAATCTTTAAATTATAACTCTTATTTAAATATTTATACTTTTAAGGTGAGAAATTTAGTTAAAATAAATGTGGATAGTGGGGTTTAAATCATTTTCTTTATCTATGTGAAAATATGCAATTAATTTTTTATTTCAAAACTTAAAGAAAAAAAGAAATTTCAAAATCTTTTGCACCTTTAAAATAAAAATAGAAATAATATATTGCATTGATGGTGAGTAATCTTTAAATTATAACTTATTTTTTATTTAAATATTTATATTTTTTATTTATATTAATTAGATACAATATAGAACTTATTCAAATATTCAAATATTATATCTTAATTTTGTAAATATTGTATTTTTAAATATTTTAGAATTACAATTATTATA
>JZKD02S1949707.1:174587-193951 GCA_000966675.3 Picea glauca
CAAACTTAATGGTTTAGTGCCACTTGGGAGTGTATGGATTTAATCCAAATATTTCAATTTTTTTATCTGGAAATGTATTGATTTATTGATATTTTAATAACAATATTAATAATTGAATTTGAATTTGACGTTGTAATTTTTGGAAAGTGTTATTTGTAGGTTGTAACATAGTATTTATTTATATCTAAAGAATGATAGAGTGACTTAATCTTTTTATATTTTTAAGAAAACAATATTACAAAATCTTATAAAAAAATAAAAAACAAAATAATATTATTTCTTTACAAATAACACATATTTTTTTATTTATTTAAAATAATATTATCTCTTTAGCAATATTAAGTTAACTTTTAAGCCATATAATTATGTTTATATAACTTTTATAAAAATCAAACTCAAACTTAATGTTAAGCTATATAATTTTGTTGTCCCTGAGGTGTAGGACAGTCGATGACACAGTGTGCTTTTAAGGTGCTTTGTGATGTTAAGTCATCGGTTTGAAACTTGTAGGGAGACAAAATCTAGCCATGTTAAGGGTTGGTGTGGCTCAAGCTGAGTGTGATCCCCGGGTGATTTTGACGGCTTAGATGCCTTTGAGTGGTAGTTTCTTAGCCATGGGTTAGTCCCACATGTCATGGACAAACTAACAACAACAAAAACAAATAAGCTATATAATTTTGTTTAGATAAATTTTTTATTTATTGGCATAGTCAACAACTAGTCAAACATGTACTCGTATGACACATGGTCGTGTTATATGACTGCTTCCACTATAACCTACAAGCATACCAATGCGTCCCCTCACCTGACACACACGGTAAGTCGAGGGTTTAGAATCACTAACTTCACATAAGAGAGTGTCTTGAAAAATGAGAGGAAGTTTTTCTTTATATCTGCTTTTGATCTTATTTTATTCTTTGTAAAATTCATGAACCATGTGAGGGATCTGGCTCGAAGAGTGGCACTAGATTGTGCCATTTGCTTAGCTTCATCTGTGATGTCGACTATGCCCCATAATTTCTCACAAATGAAGCAATGTCATTTGGGGTCTTTGTCTCCTTCATATATGGGTATGTAATTGAGACCCATTGTGGTTTTCTTAGGGGGTTAAGAAACTTGGGTTATTCCAAGGGTTTGATTTTGTTGATTTCTTACAGGAGTCGACTAGTAAGTCGATATAGTTTTTTTTTTAGGGATAAAACTCTAAATGTTCAACTCGACTGAAACGATATGTTGCAGCCTTCATTTGTACTTTATTCCAATTCTAATTGAACTTGTTATCCTACTGTGATTATCTAATCCATTTAATAGACCCTGTTTATGTGACTATATCTATCAGTTTTGTACCATACTGTCGAAGATTGAGTATTGATATGAAGTATTTGGTGGAGGAAGTATGTAATATGTGGGCTAGGCCTTCTTATAGAAGAATGTCAAATCACAATCCCCGAGTGATCAATTTATGTACTATCAACTATATCGATTTCATATTGGGTTCCACTGGCTTCCACACTCAACTACAAACTTACATTCCTCCCAGGAACCATCAGGTCACATTCCATTGTAGCTCCAATGATCTTCCATCCCCCGGGGAGATAATTTCAATTCAAGCTTTGGGGATCCCTCTCATTTCACATGTCTTCTTTCCTTTTTCACCATTTATCCAACTTCATTTTCTGGTTGTCAGTTGAGGGCTTGTGGATATGCATTGGTCATAATTCTTCACTCTTGAATTTGATGCATCTCTAGTTTAAGTTATCTTCCTCTCAACTTAGGAAATTATCAACTTTCGTGTGGTTAACTTGACTTATAGAATCTCATGAATCATCAAGGCCCACATCACTGACCTGGATTACTCGAAGTTGGTGGTGTTTCCCATTGCAATTGTTCTCATTTATTTAGGAAGTAATCTCTGGTTTCATGTGTGTCTTTTCAATTAGCTTCTGAAAATTCTTCCCACTAATCTTGTTTTTATTACCAATTTGAATTTGGTGGAGGATTTCCAAAGAGGGGTTGATATTTTATAATGTCTTTGACTCTTTTGTCGAACATTTTTTTTACAAAGGGGATGGAATAGTGCAAATAAAATTGTCATGGAAGTTAGTGTAAAATTTGTCTTTTACAGTTTGAACTGACGACCTGTCCTCGATTGTTTATTCTTTGATGTCGTCACGAATGATTCTTTCAAACCAATCATTTAAATTTGTGCTACCTCCATTTGTTATTTTCAACATTAACTTTTCATCAGGAGTGAGGTTGCGCATTAGAGGTTTGGTTAAGATATTCAAATAATGCCTATGGAATGGCTTCTAGGAATCCTTCATTCATTTTTGTGAAGAACTGTGTGCAAGCTTCTACTAACATCAAGTGATTCCTCCTTATGTATTTTTTCATGTAATTATTGATTTTATGCTCCCACCATTCATATATGTCTTCCAATCTTAACATCTATGTTCTCTTTACTAAATACATATCGAAGTTCAGAACTATTGACAACATAACCAATGTTGTAATCTAGGGAAAAGTATGAGAGTGTTACGAGGGGTTTTTTACACAGAGCAACATATATGATACAATATTACACACACACACACAAACATACATGGAAACATACACAAAGTAGTGGGAGAACCAACAATATGCAGTTTATTAGGTACAAAACAACTAACCTTTCCTCTGTTACATAGTCACATATATATACTTGTGTTTGCAATTACCTATCAGTCACAACTTTGTAACTTCTTTGGTCGGTCGACTCTAACTGTCTATTCGAACAACTCCTATACTTGACTTATGCAATTGACTTAATTGGATGACTAGAGGGTCTAGTCGGCAGGGATAACTATCTCTTACAATAATCAGTTTAGGGTCTAATCATCGTGCTTCCTCCCATGACAATGTCAAAGGGATCGAGACCCGTAACTAATACTCAAAATATTCTAATGATTCCCATATCACTACTAGAACAAAAGGGTTCCCTTGGGATGTCCTATGTGGTATTTTGAGTCATTATTCTTCACTTTATATGTTTAGAAGCTTCCTTTATGGCCTAATTCATAGGATTCCTCCCCAAACTATATCCAAGGCACTATGACTAATAAATAGTGTTTAAATTCTCCTAATGTCACCAATATCCCCACTCATAGGCCAAGGATGTCATTGGGAGGCCATATGTGGTGGTTTGAGGTGTCATTATTAGCCCCTGATACCTATAAGCTTCCTTTATGGTCTAAGGCTCAAGTTTCCTCCCTTGACATGCAAAGGACCTCAATACCCATGCCTATTACTAAAATTCTCTTGATGTCACCAATATACCAACTTGGATATGAAAAATACCCTCATTGATGCCTCAAACCACCACAACTAACCTCCTCATGGTTTCATATTGGCCTTCTACTAGGAATATGGGCACCATTAGTGTGATTTTCACAATGAGAATGGGTTTCAGGATGGCTGCAATGGTAGAGTGAGAAAAACAAGGGCCTTTGGCCCTAAACAAATATGATCGAGCTTGATGGCCATGGACAAGGCCTCAAACCACCATGTAGATCCTTTTTGAGGGACCTCTAGCTTTTGAGTGGGATATGGCTACCAATTACATATTTCAAGCACCACATTTGGGTCTCGAGGCCTCCAAGTTGTGCCTTAGTGCCATTTGGGGGTTTTGGTGTACCATGTAATGCACTTGTGATGAAAACCCCCTCCTTCTCTCTCCTGGGGATCCCACAACCTCTCGGTCTTGGATCTTAAAACTCTCTGAACCGAATTTTTCTTCGAGCCTCCAATAGACTTTGAGCAATTTACACACTCACACAGGTAAGTTCAGACCACTTACAACTCCTCTCTCTGATGCTTGGCGACATCGATTCGTGAGTACTGGTATTGTGTTAGAATCCTGGCAACCCTTCACCACTTCAGGCTCCGACAATACTACAATCTCCCCTTCTGTTCCTTTCGAAACAAATTTGTTCGAACTCACGGGTCTCTGCCACGTGTCTCCCTGGATCTTGACAGTCCCACTATGCTTTGGGTTTCGTGACTTTGTGTAACTTCACTTACTCCACCCTTACTTCTCGCAAATCTCTAATTTCTAGATTCTCTAATCTACTGCCACATGTCTCCTTGCAACCAACGGTTAAGATTCACCTCACAAGTTTGCAACTTCAACAATCTCACCCTTTAATGCTTCAAAGTGTCCCGAGCTCCGACCTATGAAATACCTCACGCCTAACCTTTGTGCAACTCCTTCTAGATATGGAGGTATGGATTGATTCCAGTCCCTCCTGGACGGATATTGCTTTGCTAAATATGGGAAACCTCAAAGGATTTATTTCTTAGAATATTTCTCACTGTTCTCCCTCCTGAACTTTTTCTTCCTCGAACTCTTGTCTTCTTAGAATACTCCTTTCGAAAATTAGTCGAATCTCAGCGTGTGCACTCCTTGCAATAGGTTCTCCTCTGAAAGCCAACCACTCTGTGGACAACTTCTGGTACTCCTTCTAAGTTTGCGAGTCAGAAAACTTGGTCACTCACTCCTTACGGACAAACTTTCTTCAGGCTACCTCTCTAGAACTTTCTGAGTCAAAATGGACTCTGTCAACACACACTTTGCAGACGTTATGCACTCCTTGCACACATAAGGTTCACGTTATCTCTTCTAAGATTATGATTCGAAACATACCCTGTCAACGCAAACCTTGTAGACACTATGCACACTGACAATTGCTCATAGAAGATAAAAAATTGAAACTTATTTAAAATCTCACAGATTCCTACATCTAGCCATGTAAATGCATGCATAAATTAGAGGACAAGAAATAACAGAGAATTGAAAATAAAAAAAAATATACCATTCATTCATTAAGATAGACGCATCAACACTACGCATTTGGGACAATGCTCCTCTGTTATATTCATTCAACTGAAATATACATATGTTTATACACTGCTTATTGGTAGATCTTATCTCTTAGCTACAATGGCAATAAATCTCGATAACTAGAGTGCCAACAACCTCTACTGGGAAACAATACAAAAGATTTATACAAGAGGGCTCTTCGAGTTCTTCCCTCCAACGGCTCTAAACTATCCTATCGAATTAAAAGATATCAACTACTAATATTTATTACAATAAATATTTGAGATAGACAGATTGGATTGAACACCTAGAATCTGTACTGCACTCATCTACTTTAAAAGAAATACATTCTTCGATGTCTTCATGAACCATCTAGATCTACAACATTTAAGATGTCCTTTAATTGCAACTCTTTCCAAAAGATTTGAGTGATACAAATTTTTCAAAATTTAAACTTCTTCAAAATGTGCACTAGTGTGCCTAGCTATTCTCTACTTATGCTTCGTTGGCGATGCTCCTGCATCATACTCCTCTGGCTGAAAAATTCATTGACTCCTGTCCATGAGCTCCTGCACTAACCTTCCATGTTTTTGGATATACGCTTTGTTTACCCAACTGGAATATTCTATTGGTCGTCCTTTCCACTTTACTAGATACTCAAAATATGTTTTCCTTCTGGTCTTCTTACCAATTTTCCAATCTATGATCTGCTCCATCTGCGGCTTCTTTGCTACATGCATCTTCTTTTTCCACTAGATCTTCCTCTGATCTTTAGATCCTTCGGTTCCATATTCCCTATAAGGGTACAGGTCTTCAATGTTGAATATGGGTGATATACCCACCTCTTCTGGAAACTCTATCTCTTAAGAATTCTCACCAAATTTTCTTAGAATTTTACACGGTCCTATTTTCTTCAACTTTAGTTTATTATATGTTCCTCTCGAGAACCTCTCCTTCCTAAGATGTGCTAGAACTTTACCTCCAAATTCAAATTGATTTTTCCTCCTATGTTGATCAACTTTATGTTTGTATTCACTGCTGCTCTTCTTCAATTGCTCCTTGATCTAGTTATGAAGTTCTTTCATTTTTGCAACAAATTCTTCGTCTATAGCGCTCCTAAATTTTCTCTACTCCAGATCTCTCAACTCTGACACTCCCCTCAGATTCATTCCATACGCTATTTGAAATGGACTCTTTCCAGTACTTCTGTTTACTGAGTCATTATATGCAAACTCTGTTGGTGCTAGAATCTGATCCCATTGGCTATCGTGTTCAGTGACCAAACTCCTCAGCAAATATCCTAAACTTCGATTCACCACCTCAGTTTGTCCATTTGTTTGAGGGTGATATGAAGAACTAAAGGACAGTTATGTTCCCATATTCTTCCAAAATGTTCTCCAGAAATGACCAACAAATTTGGTATCCCTTTCTGAAACAATACTCTTGGGAAATCCATGGAGTCTTACAACTTCCTTGAAAAACATATTAGGAACATGTGTTGCATCATTAGTCTTATGGCATGGGATAAAGTGTGTCATCTTTGAAAATCTGTCAACTACCAAAAATATGGAATCACTTCCTCTCTGTGTCCTTGCCAATCCTAACACAAAATCCATGTTTATTGCATCCCAAGGCCTCTCTGGAATAGGCAATGGTTGATACAACCCAGTATTCTGCTTCTTTCCCTTTGCATACTAGCAAATATTACACCTGTTCACAAACCTTTTCACGTCCACTCTCATACTTGGCCAATAATATGAACCATTCAATTGTGCAAATGTTTTTTCATGGTCGAAATGTCCGGCTAGACCTCCACTATGCTTTTCCTTCAACAAATTCTCTGTCATCGAACATTTTGGTATGCACAACTGACATCCCTTGAACAACAACCCATCTTGAATCAAATATTCGACCCAATGGATTCTTTATTTGAGCACAAAATTCACGCATGCTTCATATGCTTCTTTAAAATCTGTTCATCATGATGCATTTCCTTAAGGTGGTCAAACCCCAAGGTCTTCACTTAAAATTCATCTCCTGTTCAATGCATCAACAACCTTGTTAGCATTACTAGAAATATGTTTAATGACATACGTGAAATTTTGCATAAAATCTATCCACTTGGCATGTCTCTGGTTTAGCTTCTCTTATCTAGGTATGAATTGTAAAGCTTGATTATCGCTATACAAAGCAAACTCCTTCAGAACGAGATAGTGCCTCCACTTCTTCAAGGATTGAATTATGGCATATAATTCTTTATCATATATGGAGTATTTCCTCTTGGCATCATTTAGCTTCTCACTGAAGTATGGAACAAGCCTATTATATTGGCTTATGACCGCTCCAATTGCAACCTCACTCGCATCACATCTTACCTAAAATGTCTTTCCGAAATCCAGTAATACTAGAATCGGTTGTTCTATTATCTTCTCCTTCAATATGTTGAAGCTCTTCTCAACCTCTTATGTCAATTTGAAAGACTTGTGTCTTTTCTTCACTGTATCCATCATTTGTGCACCAATCTCACTAAAAAAAATTATGAACTTCCGGTAAAAACTTGCTAATCCATGGAAGCTTCTTACCTCAAATATACTCCTTGGCGACAACCATTCTATAATTGATTTCACCTTCTCCGGATCCATCTTCAATTCATTCGAAGAGATTACAAAACCCAAGTAAATGAGCTATGTATTCATGAAAGTGGTCTTCTTTAAAGTGATCAAAAACTTCTCCTGCTATAACCTCTTCATCACTAATGTTAAGTGCCTCAGATGCCCCTCTTCAGTTTTATTGAAGACCACTAAATAGTCGAGATATACGATCACAAACTTGCCAATAAAATATTTCAACACTTCATTCATCAATATCATAAAAGTACTCAGGGAATTTGTTAATCCAAACGGCATAACAAGCCCTTCATACAATCCGTCATTTTTTTAAAAGTCTATTTTCCACTCATCACCTTATCTCATCCTTATCCGCTGATATCCACTTTTCAAAACTATTTTTGAAAAATATTTTTCTCCACTTAAACAATCCATTAAGCCATCCATCCTTGGAAATAGAAATATGTACCTAATGGTGATATTATTTATGGCCCTTGAGTTTGTACACATTCTCCATCCTCCATCCTTCTTCGGACTCAACACAGTCGGTACTGCGTATGGAATCAAGATTTCTCTAACCAAACCTTTGTCTAACAGATCCTAAACCTATATTTTCACCTTCTCATTCTCTTGAGGTGTTAGTTTGTATGCTGCTTTGCTTGGAAGGCTGGCTCCTGGTATCAAGTCAATGTGATGGATGATAGTTCTGATAGGTGGAAATGAGCTTGGCAACTCATCCACTATTATGTCAACAAAATTCTCTAATAGCTCCTGAATTTCCTCAGGCAAATCCTCCATAGAAGTACTTGTAAGAATAACTTTCAGTTTCCTCACGATAGAAAACTGCATCTCCTGTTCCTTCTTAACTTCACTCAAGATTTCCTTCCCACTCATGAGAAGTATGCTCATGCTAGCTTCTTCCTCCACTTTCTTCTCTTTAATTGACAACAACATATGTGTCCTACCATTATTCTCTAAGGTATAAGTATTTCTCCCATCGTGAATGAAATTCCTGTCATACTGCCATGATCTTCCCAACAAAACATGACATACATCCATGGGAATCACATCACATATGATTTCATCTCTATACCCTCCTATTTTAAATTCAACCAAGCATTGTTTAGTGACTGTTACCTGATGAACTTTCTGCAACCATGAGACTTTATAGGGCGTCGGATGTACAGTCGTCTCTAGCTCCAATTTCTCCACCATATCTATGGATACTAAGTTATCAATGCTCCCATTATCAATTATCACCCTGCATACTTTGTCCTTAGTTTTGGAAGTTGTTTTGAACAAACTGTTCCTCTACACCGGCTTTTCAACCTCTGGCTCTGGCTTTAAGATAATTTTTTTCATCATAAAATATCTCCCATCTTATGCACCTTCTGCCTCAACAACATCTCTCTTCTGCACTTTCGAAATGTGAGCTTCACCTTCTTCTTTCTTCCTCTTGAGACATTCTCAAGACAAGTGTTCTACCTTTCCACAGGCATAACACTTTATCTCACCTCCTCTACCTCTTCCTCTTCCTCTAGGAAAAGAGTTTCTACCACCACTTTGCCTTCCTTGAGAACTTCCTCCTCTCTCAGAGTCACTATGTGGTTTCTCTTACTCACCTTTGGATTCCTTTGCCTCTATTCAAGCTTCTACCTTTGTTTTGTTGACTCTGCTTCCTGTCCAACTTCTCCTTGGCTTTCAGCCCAATCTGGTACACATCCTCTACTATTCTCTCTGTCATCATGTTGATTTCATCCTGGATTTCATATATCAGGCCGTTGATATACCTGGAAACTTTTTCCTCATCTCTCTCTTTTTTTCCAGCCCTGATGTTCAGTCTGTAGAACTTCTCTGTGTACTCCTTCATAGTCATTCCTTTCTGTCTCAAGTTCTTCAACCTCCTGAACATATTTATCTGGTAGTCCTTGGGTATGAATTTCGCCTTTAGCTCGACTAACATTCAATCCCAAATATTAATCTTTTTCTTTCCTTTTCTCCTCTTGTCATCCTGCAATTCATCCCACCACAGTGTTGCATGTCATTTCAACCTGGTGACAACATATTTCACCTTTTTCTCTTCATCAACATCTTCATAGTCGAAATACTTATCCATTTCTCATATACAATCAATAAATTCTTCGACATCTAGATTACCTTCATACATTGGGATGTCTATGTTCTCTCTAGCTTGCAACTTAACACTCACTTTCAACAAGCGCTCTTCCATAACATCCTCCGCTACAACTTCTTCAACTTCCACATGTGCTCTCCTTTGTATTGTTTACATGGCATCCAACCTTGCTCTGAGTTGTCTCATCTCCTTTTCCATAGCTCTATTTACTACAGGCGGCTCTGCATGTCTCCTAAGAAACATTGTGTTGACATATCTGATACCAATCGATGATATCAACCTACTTCTCTGTCTCCTTGACCTACTAAAATCAATTTTGAATCTTCTCTGATACCACTCTTGACGACAACCCCCTCCTTCTCTCTCCCGGGGATCCTGCGACCTCCCGGTCTTGGATCTTCAAACTCTCCAAACCAAATTGGTTCTTCAGGCCTCCAACAAACATTGATCAATTTACACACTCACACAGGTCCACTCGATGTCACATGTAAGTTCAGACCACTTAAAACTCTGCTCTCCGATGCTTGGCGACATCAATTCATGAGTACTAGTCTCGCGCTAGACTCCTCGCAACACTTCGCCACTTCGAGCTCCAACAATACTGCAATCTCCCCTTCTGTTCCTCCTAAAACAACTTTCTACGAAGTCACAGGTCTCTGCCACGTGTCTCCCTAGATCTTGACGGTCCATCTATGCTTTAGGTTTCGTAACTTTGCGAAACTTCACTTACTCCACCCTTACTTCTCCCGAATCTCTAATTTCCAGATTCTCTAATCTGTTGCCACGTGTCTCCTTGTAGCCAACGGTTAATATTCACCTCATGAGTTCATGATTTCGGCGATATCACCCTTCAATACTTCGAAGTGTCTCAAACTCTGACCTCTGAAATACCTCACGCATAACCTTCGTGCAACTCATTCTAGATATGGTGGTCTGGATCGATTCTAGTCCCTCCTGGACAGATCTCTCTTTGTTAAATCTGGGAAACCTCAAAGGATTTCTTCCTTAGAAGATTTATGGCCGTTCTCCCTCCTGAACTTATGCTTCCTCGAACTCTTGTCTTCTTAGAATACTCCTTTCGAAAATTAGTCGAATCTCAGCCTGTGCACACCTTGCAACAGGTTCTCCTCTGAAATCCAACCACTCTATGGACAACTTCTGATACTCCTTCTAAGTTTATGAGTCAGAAGACTCGGTCATGCACTCCTTGCAGACAAACTTTCTTTAGGCTATCTCTCTAGAAATTTCTGATTCAAAATGGTCTCTGTCAATGCACACTTTGTTGATGCTATGCAATCCTTGCACACATAAGGTTCACATTATCTCTTCTGAGCTTAGGAGTCGAAAAAAACCCTGTCAACGCACACCTTGCGGACACTATGCACACTGACACTTGCTTGTAGAAGAGAAACAATTGAAACTTATTTAAAATCTCATAGATTCATACATCTAGCCATGTAAATGCATGTATAAATTCAAGGACACGAAATAATAGAGAATTCAATATAAACATAAACTCTACCATTCATTCATTAATATATATGCATCAACACTATGTGTTTGGGACAACGCTCCTCTATTATATTCATTCAACTGAATATACATATGTTCATACACTGCTTCTCTATAGCTCTTAGCTCTCATCTATAATGACGATAACTCTCGATAACTAGAGTGCTAACAACCTCTACTGGGAAACAATACAAAAGCTTTATACAAGAGAGTTCTTCGAGTTCTTCCCTCCAACGACTCTAAACTATCCTATAGAATTGAAAGCTATCAACTATTAATATTTATTACAATAAATATTTGTGACAGACAGATCAGATCGAACACATCGAATATGTACTGCACTCAGCTACATTAAAAGAAATAATTTCTCTGATGTCTTCATGAACCATCTAGCTCTACACCATTTAAGATGTCCTTTAATTACAACTCTTTCCAAAATATTTGAGTGATACACTTTTTCAAAATTTAAACTTCTTCAAAATGTGTGCTAGTGTGCCTAGTTGTCCTTCGCTTATGCTTCACTGACGATGCTTCTGCATCAACTTGGGGATTTAAACATGGTTAGGGAAGGAACATAAGGTGCTAATGCCCTATTTGAATCTTCCCGGGATCAAGATTCATGTAGTAGTCCTCAAAGAACCGGATAAGACCTATATAGGGGATCTTTGGCTTCTATGGGGGATCTTTAGTGCCATTAGTATATTTTTCATATTAAAATGGGTCTTAGGGCCTATATTATGGCTAGGGGAGGAAAACAATGAGCTTAGGCCCAAAACACATATTCTTGAGTTTTAGGGCTATAAACTAGGACTTTAACAACCACATCAATAATTTCGAAGGAATCTTTGGCCTTTGGGCAGTATATGAGTGCCATTATGAGTTTTTCCACAATACATATGGGAGTACAACTTGTAATATGGCCAAAGGAGAAAAAAATGACCTCATGACCTAATCAAATATTTCTTACGCTCAATGGCCATGAACAAGGCTAAGGACTATGAATATGGGCACTATTAGTATGATTTGCACAATAAGAATGGGTTTCAGGCAGGGATGATTATAAGGATGGAAATTTATTTTAAAATGTAGAAACCTTGGCGAATCTCCTAATCCTTCATATGTCAGCTATAAATGTTTGGTGATATTTTTGTAAAAATATTCAAAATTCTAAGTATTTTATATAATTTTTATAAAATTTTGACTATTTTTAAGGTAAAATAATTTTATCCTATAGAATTTTAGCGAATCATTTTTAAAATGGCGAATCTCATTTTTGGAAAAACCATGGAAAATTAGCCCATGAGTGAAATCTATCCCCTAAAATCATCCCTAGTTTCAGGACCCCTACCATGGATAAGGGAGGAAAACAAGGGATTTAAACCCTTAAAAAAACTTGTTAGAATTAATGATCATGAATAAAGCTATCATAAACATTAAACATAAGGGATATATTTTACAATAAATAAGCATTCACAACGTTCCCACTGAAGTTCCTTTGCAACAATCTGTCTTCTCAACAAGTGCTCCCCACCACAACTGTTTTGACTGAAAGAGTAGTGAAGAGCACCAAACTGCTCTCATACCATCTATTGTCAAGATAGTGGTGAAGAGCTCCCCAACCCCTTCTCCAAAATCTACAACAAATCCACTATAATACCATCTATCGTCGAGATAGTGTTGAAGAGCTCTCCAACCCTTCTCCTAAATCTGCAACAAATTTTCTCTGATACCATTTGTCATGTTTTAATTGTGTTCTTAGCTGAATCTTGCGACCGTGCATCTCTTGATGGCATGCAACACGGTTCCTTTGTCCAGACTACGAATCTTCACCTAGAGCATATTCATACCCTGTTCTAAGCTACAGACAAGTTACACTCCTACTCTAGTGAAACTCTTGTATACTTAAACAATTGTTAACATCTTTAATACTAGTCATATATATGTAGATATCCATGAGAAAACAAGAGAACTGTGGAACAAACAAAAGACAAACACATATATAGTGCGGACAACACAAACCTTACCTAACACCCGACTAAGTCTTTGTTATTGCGAAACAGTTATAATATGATCTCTACCAGCTTGGTTTACAACAGGATGGAGTCAAATGACTTGCCTCACCTCACCAAGACACTCATACATAGATCATCACCAAGACTCTTCGTCGCAACTATCTCCATAACCACATGTGGTGCACCTCTGATGTTCCCCCAATTGTAGACTCGTTCTTTCTTCGTTTTCACAGACTCCGTCTCTTCGTTTCCACAAAATTCACATATTTTGGTTCTGCCTCACAGCTGCCTCCAACAAAGCTACGTTTTCCATACTTCCCCAAAACCAACCCGAGAGAAGTTTTCCCAACTTCGTCCATCGAATAGTCCTCAAGGGAGCACAAGTCCTCCCAAGTGGATCAATTTGGATCCTTGAGGGAGTTCACCCTCTTTCACCTTCCTTAGAACCACATAACTCTCTTGCTCTACATGTTTTTCCAAGCTACCTTCTTTGGTTGCGCACCCTTGTTCTTATATGGACTCCAAGGGTCACTTGTGTGAAACGTCATGTCTCTTGGGTGTGTTGCACCCCTTTGTGAATCATCAAACTCAATCGACTTCCGTGCCTTTCTGTGGACCCAATGTGCCCATCAACCGACATGCCCCATGGACTGGCATGCCCCATATGTCTAATTGGCTCGTTGTCTTGGGTGCATGTGCCCCTTAGGTGAGTCAAGCCAACTTCTCTAAATGCGCCTCCCATGCCTTAGCCAATTTTCCTTTATTAGAGTCTTGCCCTCAATGACTTGTGTGCCAAAAAAATATTGGGTGGAGTGAAAAACCCCAACTCTCCCCTCTACGAAGACTTTTATCTCCTCTTTTGCACCAAACATCTTGCATGCCTTATTCGAACTACGATGGAAGTGCACACGCCCTTGGCCCTACACTTTATTTGATATGTTTTACAAGTTAATTTCGCATAAACTTTGGTAAGTTTCTTTATGCCCCACATACAGGTAGCCCAGTTTTGACGGGCTAAACATGTTTTTTTTTCCATTAGTTTTTATACGCGTTTTCTTTTATCCATCGCCCCACATATAGCTAGTGCAGTTCCTGTCAGATTGACGAGCTAATCACGTTCTTTTTTCAGTTAGTCTTTATAGGCGTTTTCTTTTATCCATCGCCCCACATACAGCTAGTGCAGTTCCTGTCATACTGACGGGCTAAACACGTTCTATTTTTCAATTAGTATTTTTAGGTGTTTACTTTTATCCATCCGTTGATCGACAGATCCAATGACTTTAAATACGGTTCTACTCGCCCAATTTTATCATATCTTCGCAGTTGCATTCATCAGTCTCTTTGTTTGGAGAAGCATTCCCCTCATCTTCTACTGAACCCCATATCATCTATCTCCATTTACAGGAGGCGATAGCCATGGTGCAAGTGCCAGAGATTGTGCCGGTGCCGGAAATATTCCAAGTGTTTATAAACCACAGGGGACCGGACGTGAAGAAGATGCTTGCGAGCCTCATGTACCATCGCCTCAAGAACTGCGGGTTGAGTGTCTTTCTGGATAAACATGAAATTCGCACGGGAGATACTATCTCACATGCAATCCACATCTCGATTCAGGCTGCCTCCCTTCATCTTGCCATTTTTTCTGAGGGCTATGCTGAATCGAGTTGGTGTTTAGAAGAGCTGTATTGGATTTTGAGATCATATCATGAGAGCAAAACAAAGATTATTCCTGTGTTTTTCGACGTTGAGCCTGCCGACCTTTGTCACATTGAGACTGGACGTTATGCAAAAGCTTTTGAAAATCACCAACTCAAAGGTAGAGTCTCCACAGAAACCATTCAGAAATGGAAGACAGCCCTTAATGAAGCCTCGAAAATTTCTGGTCTGCCGTTCAAAACGAAGGAAAGGTAATAAGGCTTTCATGCTTTGGCGGTTTCCATTTATACAAAAATTGCTTTACAACTTATCTCTTCAAAATTGAAGTACATTTATGAAAAACATTGGATTTATCAAAATTTGTTCTTACTAAGCATCTACGTGGCTTATTAGTGACCTCGGCGAGTTTTTGGAGGACATTGCGAGAAAGGTAGTGGACGAGGTATTTAAATCGGAACCACTAGAAGTCGCTATATACCCAGTCGGCCTACAGCAAGCGGCGGAGGATTTTCAAAATGAAATTATGAAACAAAGAAATTCAATAGTTGTGAGGATCGTGGGAATGGTTGGTGTAGGTAAATCAACTCTTGCTAGATATCTCTACGGGTTGAAACGCTCCGGCTTTACCCGATCATGTTTTTTATGTGACGTCAGAAAAAGGGATTTGTCATCCTTGCAAAAGAATCTTCTTTGTGACCTGGTGGGTGCTCGTTTCGATCATTTTGACAATGTCTACCAAGGGAAGAGTATTTTACGACGTTGTCTAGCAGGTTTTCCAAGAGTTTTTGTGGTTCTGGACGATGTTGATCATATAGATCAAATAAATGGTCTGCTGGATATAGAGGGCGTGCCCGCTGGGAGTCTGATATTGATCACATCTCGTGATCAGAATTTATTCAGAGGCTCGAACGCAAGAACTAGAGTATATGATGTAAAGCCGTTGCATAAAAATCATGCCCGAGAGCTCTTCTGCCGGCATGCTTTCCCTGAATCTGAACCATCCAAAGAATTCGAAGGTCTAGTTGAGAAGATTCTGAAAATTTGTGAGGGGTTGCCTATGTCCTTAAAGCTTTTGGGAGGACTCTTTCATGGCCAGTCTGTAGTGTACTGGAAGCGGCAGTTGGAAAAGTTCTCTACAATCCTGCCCTACGATATAATAAACCAATTAAGAGTGTGTTACGAAGCTCTGAATCCTGAAGAGAAGGAGGTATTTTTGGACATCGGTTGTTTCTTCGTTGGAGAAGAGCAAGAATTAGCGATTCGAGTCTTGGAGGGATTATATGAAAAGAACAGTATTGGGGACTACCTTGAAAGGCTCCGTCAAAAATGCCTTGTCGACGTTCATCGTGATGGGTATGGAAGTGTTAAAATTACAATGCACAATCAACTTAGGGAATTGGCAAGACATATTGCCCGGTCAAAGTTTCGTTTGTTCCCAATGCCTCCCCGACTACGCCTTTCTTGCTCAGATGATATTCAGGAAATGTTGCGATGGCAGGTGTGTGTATTTGATTTTGTATTATTTTTTCTGTTTATTGTAAAGAAAATAGACATTTTAACTAGCAGACTGTATTTGATTGGCAGGCCGGATCACACTTCAGGATACGGGGAATTCGGTTATCCAAAGGTCAGGAGACACCTAATTTCATGGATAAAATTAGGGTTGAAGGTATGGATCTTTTGGTAATCGAAGGTTTCAACCGTCCGTCGTCTATTTTTGACTCGTGGGATATCTCTGGAGACTTGGTATGGCTTCGCTTGCGTAATGTCACTTCATTCCATTTTCCACGCTCGATGTCTCTGCGAAGATTAAGTGTTCTTGAAATTGAGGGCGAGGGTGAATACGTCGAAGCGTTGTTCGACGATTTTGACAATGACGTAAGCACATCATAGTGAGTAGTTTTAAAATGGAAAGTTTTCTTTATGCAATCAAATTAACAGGTTATATGTGCTTTGCAGCTTCCCTCGCACTTAAATGAGATCAATATTGTCGGACGCGAAAAATTTGATTATCATGTAAGCACATCGTAGTTTGTAGTTTTAAAATTAAATTTGTGCTTTATGCAACCAAAGTAACCGGTTATATGTGTTTGGCAGAGATATGAAAGTTTCTCCGGGCACAGGTTCGGAAGCAATGAAAGTTTGTCCGGGCCTTCTTCTGTTTTTGAAAGCATTGAAAGTTTCTCCGTGCTTTCTTCTGTTTTTGGAAGCGATAGAAATTTCTCCGGGCAAAGGCCGCCTTCTATTTTCCGCTTTCTAGAGGGAACGGGCGTGAGAACCTTGACCAAGCTCGTGCTAAAACATCTACCATTCCTATAATCAGTTCCAATTGAGTTTTCCCAACTTCAAAATCTAAGACATTTAGATTTATGTGGCTGCTATAAGCTGATTGAACTGCCCAATACTTTCTCTCAGTTATTGCAACTTCAATATCTATCATTACGCGGATGCGTCTCTCTTTCCATCCCACCCGACATTTTGGGAGAAATTTCCACACTTGAGTATGTAGACTTCAAAGGCTGTCGAAACTTGGTAGCTTTGCCACTGGGAATCCCATATCAAAGGCATTTAAGATATCTGAATTTACTAGATACTGGTTTATTACAATTACCAGACAACTTGGAAATACTAGACCATTTAGAACAACTAGAAATAGGGAGCCCAGCGTTAACAGAGTTACCACTTTCTCTGTCCCATTTGAGGGGTTTAAAAAATTTGATTCTGTCTGAATGCTCCGGTCTACGGCGCATCTTGCCAGAAGAAATCGAAGCACCAAATATCCAAATTTTGGCCATAAACAATTGTCCAATAGGCGACTTTATTTTCCAGGATCGGGAGAGTGTTTTAAGAGATTTCACTTTGACCCGCACATGCATATCCGAGATATGCATTCCCGAAGGTGTTTTATCCAGGCTCGAAACAATTGATCTTTCATATAATAGTCAGCTAATCAAGGTTAATGCCTTGCCATCAGCACTAGTAAAACTAGACCTGTTATGCTGCACGAAATTGAAGACGTTAACAATTTCAAATCTAGCAAATCTTAAATTCCTCGACGTAAGTAATTGTGTTAAACTGGAGACCCTGAAAGTCGGTGGTCTGATATCGCTACAAGAGATTGAAGCGAAGAGATGTTGGGAGCTAAAAAGGATAGAAGGATCGAGTAAGTGTGGACGTTTGAATTGTTTCAGCATTTCAACCGACACTAGAACTATCTGGAATGGCATTTGCGAATTTTTTGTGAGTATATGTATCTGTCCATTATCCCGAATATTAGTTGATAAAACAACTATCTATATTTTATGTCGTAATTAAGAAACCTGGAACTACTGATCTGTTATTTAATGTAACTGTTGGGGATAAAGCAATTTGAATTTAAAAACATTACAGTATAGCTGTTCGGCTAAGTTAAAATTGGAAGTTCTGTGCAGACATCGCCTTGTCATGAAAATTTATCAACTGCAAGCATTGCTGGACCAGCGTATGTCAGCACGGTGGGTGTTTAAGTTTTCTGAAGAGGGACAGATGAGATACCAATAATAATAATAGTGATACTTTGGATTTTAGATTGGCCAATTGAAAAAAATTTATGAAACTTGTGCAGATGTTGGATGAGGAAGAAGTGCGTCGTATTTTGGGGAGGTTTAAGATCAAAATTGTGGAGATGCTATCTGCTCCAACCAAGTTTGGGTCTCACGTAAAGTTGGAAAATTTCCATTCACTAAGTGGTATATTGCTATGCTTTGTAACCAATGTTGTCATGAATTGCTTTCGTATCACATTAAAAGCGGGCAATTATAAGGATGGTGGCCCCGATCCCGAGTACGTAAGCTTCCTTTCCAAGGGTGACAGAAGGCTACATATATTTATGTGGACAAAGGACTCTAAGTTGTTTAGAGATTACAAAGAGCATAGTACTATTGATGTATATGGCCATTACGGAGAGGGTTTGGAATGGGGACGGATAGTGATGGTCGATAAAGGGGAGGGCGTTTTTCAAGTTTGCAAAGAGATAATAACTGCGTTTGCATAAAATGTTTGTACCATCTCATCCGTATTCAGGTTTTAAAAACCAACAATGGTGTTCATTGTGTTACCATTGTTGAGGTGTGATACAATGGGTTAAGTGGAGAATAAAACATGTATTTATTTATTTATTAAAATTGGATCATTGTTGAGTTGTGATACAATGGGTTAAGTGGAGAATAAAGGATGTATTTTTTTAATTTTTTTTTATTAAAATTGGATTATGTTAGTTTAAAGGTGTTTTTTAAGTAAAGTTAATTTTTTGGATATACCACAAACAAACTTTGTAGTTTAAATGTTTTATTTTTTTATATTTTTTTTGGAGTTAAGTGACTCAATCTTTATAATTCATGATTATTTAGGGTGTTGAATCTATTTATGCATTTAAAAATGCAATTTTAATAATAAAAAATAGTGATTTCACCAAAATATGTTTCCTTTGAAATTTAAAAAGTGAAATTTTTATACTAAGCTTAAAAAAATAATTTTTTTTAAACACAAAAAATACAATATAATTTTTTTTAATTGTAATACTCTTAATTTTTGTTAATTTATATATT
>JZKD02S1949707.1:208243-247955 GCA_000966675.3 Picea glauca
CTATGGATACCACCCTCCTTCCATCACTTCTTCTCTAAAAGAAAAATCTAAGGTTCAAGTAGTGGAAGATCACATCGAGCATCAACAACAAGTTCTCCAAATATTAAAGGACAACATAACCATGGCACAAAATTGCATTAAACAACAAGCAGATCAACATAGTAGTGAAAGAATTTTTGAAGTAGGATATTGGGTGTTTTTAAGACTACAACCATACAAACATATGTCCCTCAAGCAAGCCAAGAACGATAATACATTATCACCAAAGTACTATGGCCCTTATAAGGTGTTGCAAAAGATTGGTACTATGGAATACAAATTGGAGTTGCCTGCATCTTCACGAGTACACCCCATTTTCCATGTTTCATGCTTAAAGAAGGTGATAGGTGACAAGATCCCAGTTAAAACTATATTGTCAGAACTTAATGAGGAAGGAAAAATCATATTGGAGACTGAAGCCATCACTAACACAAGAATTCGCCAGCTGAGGAATACATTTATTTCAGAGTATGTCATTAAATGGAGGAAACTACCGGCTGAAGATTCCACTTGGGAAGATGAGTCTTTTATACAGAAGCATCTAGATTTACTCAAGCGTTGTGGACAACACTTGTCTCAAGGGTAGGGGCATGTTAAGCCCTAAACAATGGCTCATTACCCCTTAATTAGAGCATATTATATTAGCAATGTTATTTTATTTATGTCGGCTTTAGTCCATTAGTTGTAATTATACTTCCTAGTCTCCTATATATACCAAGGAGGCATTTTCATTTGGAATCATCTTGTAATTGTACATTTATGTGGGAATAAGGAGGTTTCCCCGTCGAAGAGTCTTATTATCTGAATTTCTCTCTTTTTCAAGGCGTTGAGTACTTATTCTAAGGTTTTTCTATGATATATTGATATTTGGTTCTTCACAACAAACCCTGCATCCACACACATGCAAAGGATATAACACCTACCCACCACTCAATTCACAACATCATACAATTGTACATAAATATTATTATTCCTGGTTCTCTAGACTTGACTGAGTTATGATATCATAAACAACATAGAATAATATGAAATCAAATATCATATTGTTACATTTAAGCATTAAACAACATTTGTACCTTTAAGGTTCTCTGCGTTTACACATCATTTAAAAAATTGAACTTTAACTGAGGGAATTATTACCTCAATTCCCTTCATTATTTTATGCAACATAAGCAACCAAATTCATACTTGCATGGTTGTTATCAAATTACTTGATGCTACCTAATCAACTGGTATTTTTTATAAGTTGGTACACTCCCTTTACCAACCTCTTAGTCAAAATTCTTACCATCCTCATTCTTCTTCCTACAAATGGCTATCATATGCAACAACAACACCATTGACCTTTCAAGCATGCTATATATTTTTTTCCCTGGATATATAATCCATCATTAGTAATATTCAATTATCGTGACATCATTATTTCATATATATAACATTAGAATATTCTTAGTCTACAAACATGCCACATGTAATCCCAAGCATTCCTACATGCACTAATGCACATCAATAGGTACCAAGAATTCAATCGTATCATGCCAAATAATGCACATGAATTTTATCTTTACTATTTGCATCATGCACCTCTTCTAGTATACACTCTAGTGCATATCTATTTCATCTTCTTGTGCTCCATGTAGTTATCCGTAAATCTTTCTATATCCATGTAGCCCTATGCACTTCCATTCTAATCTTCTATGCACTATTTTCCCCTAATTTGAACCTATTCTATCCAAGTCACACTTGACCATTCGACAATCCCAACCAATATTCTTTATTGGCCACTACCTCCACTTAGGAAATCATGTTCTAACCTTATCTTGTCGGAACCTCTAGTACATTGGAATGATGTGCTTTATATCATTCCATCACCTTGATATTGTAGTATCCTTGAATCACCTTGACCATTATCATTATGGCATATCTTACCATTACCTCTAGCTATACATTGGCTTACTCAAATTAAAAAAAATACTTCTCTTGAATGCATTTAGTAATTCACTGCAAAACCCTGCTTATCCACTCAAGGTCAATATTCTTTGAATGAAACGTTTTGTTCCTCCATCGGCACTTTTGAGTGAATGAGCTTTCATTATTCTATCTCTTGAATTCTTTGAATTAGTACCATGCTTCCACTACACACTCTGATAACAAAAGTGGTTTTCTTTCTTTCCTTAGATGCTCTATCTGTAGTTGTCAATTCATAGATAGCAACCCTTTTCCAGGAATTCCTATGCTTTCACATAGACATGACTCACACATCACCTCCTTAGATCCTTGTTCTCTTTTTCAATAAGTTTTTCATATATCATCACATATCTACCTTCAAGGATATGGAGTGCTACCTTTCCTTGATATGCCTATTAATGACATTATTCATCTATTGGCTTCATGTTTCATGTAAATAATACTTTTTGATATTCCCTTGCAATTAATTCATACTTTGTAGCATCTGAATAGTAATTTCTCTCTACTCTTCTTAAGTAATTTATCCACTTTTCATCACCTTATTTATAGTTATTCACTTCCATATGCAAGGTTTTTATTGTCTCAACCAACTTCCACAAGCTTTTCCCCGCTTCCATGCCATTTTCCTGCAAGTATTAACTACTTTGGCAGTCAAATGAAATATCTATTTTATAACTTGTGTCATCCACAAGATCAAGTTCTTTCCCTTCCTCTTGTTGTAACTTTCCTTTTTTCAAGATTAGACAACCTACATCATCAATACATTTTTTTGATAAATATTTCAACACCTCATAATTTCCCAACTTTGTATTGTCATTTCCTTATGATTAAGCTCCCCTCCTCATTACCAATTCCCTATTATTATAATTCAACATTTTTCCATTACTAGGCTACTACATTTCAAATTTTCCTATTTTCCTATATACCCATCCATGAGCACTATCATGAGTATATGTTCAAAAAATGTGAGGTTTTACTAACAAATTGCAAGTTAAGTTTATGTACTTTATGCATCGGATCGATAAGAATGTGAAACACATAAAACTCTATAACTTGTTGCGGAATAATAATTATGACTTTAACTTGATGCTCATAAGTGATTAAAGAGTTCAACTATCATAATCCATGATGCAAAATAAGAGAAGATAACAGCAAACAAGAAAGAGAAGTAGACACAAGAACTTGTTAACGAAGTTCACCAATCTTTGGCTAGGTCTCTGGGCCCGCTTCCAAGTGGATGACCTCTTTATTTATCTTCAAATGATCAAGTTATCTTTACATTGGATCTTTGCTATTACAAAAGAATTTTGATCTGCTATACAAGAAATCCTTGTTCAGATACATACAAGCCTCATCAATCTCCGCTCAAAACATGGAAAAATGCCTCTCAAAACATGAGAAATGGCCAAATTACACAAGTTGCTTCTCAAAATCCTTGCATCAAAAAGTTACCTCTCAATCTCAAGAGGCCTTGTTTATATAGTTTTTAGACCCAACAAGAGAATCCCAACTTCCCCTGAAGATCTGGCCTCTTTTTGGCATCAAATCCCCCTTCAAATGACCAAAACATCCTCAAAAAAACAATTATGGGCCAAAACTTAAGGTAAAATACCGACTCTGTAACAAAAATTTAAAAATAACACAAAGTAGCCCCTTTTTGGTGGCACGCGCCCATTGGAAATGGTCATACGATCATCATATGGCCAAGTGCCAGACCTTTGGGCTGCACGCTGGCCTTGGATTGGTGCTAGCTCTTGGATTCATGCGCATACACATGGGGCCTTCGGTCTATCGATAAACCTCCGTGCGCTTTCATGTGGATAAGCTCCTGGTTTTGGGGCGCACTCCATGGAACCACCCCTTATCACCTCCGCGTGCGTAGAGATAGGCTCCAAGAGATATGGTGGAGGTGGTATCCAATAAAACATGGGCTAGGGTTATGCCCCAGCCCCCCCTCCACACGCGTTTTTCATATATCAAACCTGATAATATGTTTGTAAGGCTTGTGTTAACAAGCCCCTCCTCCGGTGGATTGGTAATGGACCTCTCCGCAAAGATTGTGCTCGACGATAGGTTGTGGGTTCAAAACCCATGGACCCCCAATTTTTTTTTTTAAACTTGTCACTCAACTAATGACTGGGTGCCATGTGGCTACCCATGCCTGGGCCACATGGCCCCACCACACTTTCCCGAAAATTGACAAGTATCACACTGCCACTGGTCCATGCCTGCATCTCTTGCCCAATCACATGTCCCCACCTACCTCTGCCACATCAACATAATGAATTAGCTTGGTGATGTCATGCTGACGTCAACATTGAATTTTTTCTAGTTTGACCATTGACTTCTTGCATGTTTGAGAATCTGATCATAGTGTGATAACTCTTGCATACAGAGCCCGTTTAAAAAAGTAAATATATGGTCGGAATCAGTGCAACGAGCCAATCACAATGGAATTAGTTTCATTCAATTCCGAGAAATTTCATTTTTGAGCATTTTCTGGACCTAGAAAGCCTCCTGGATCATTATATGAAATCCCTCTTATCCATTACTGACATCTGGCATGTGCCTATAAAATATGAAAATGTGTTTCCAAAAATTGACGCTATTTGGAAAATCTTTATTTTGAATAATTGCATGGTTCACAAAGCTCAATTTCCCTTTTTCCTACAGCTTTATGAAACAACCAGATACTCTATCAGAGAACTCAATCCTTTTTCATGTTTTACTGTGGATTACCTTTCCAATGGATGTACTCATTCCTTATACTTATTTTGGATCTAGAAATTATGGCACTTCGAAATCAATATTTTCACCCCTTTTTGCACTTGTTTCATTGGTACCAAAAATCTCAAGGGCTAACTTCTACATTTTTTATAAGAAAATATGGAGAGAACCAGGAAAACATTTATAATGGGTGTTGATATTATTCATGATTTTGAATACAAAGAATATCTCGGATTTAGGATTTGACACTCCATACAACTTCTGCATCAATACATATTTGTCAGTTTTTCCCTTTTACATTTCCTCTAGACTCAAAATGTTTGGGAAAAAATGGTTCTCTCCCAAATGGACAAAAACTAGTAAAGATCCTCTCAAGACAAAGTTTTCCGGATTGATGAGGAGATAAAAAGTCAAGTACATAAATTTTTTTGGAGATTTGATCTAGGGTCCCTTTTCTTCCTCCAATGTTTTCAAAAATCCCCATAATGCACCCAAAAATAGTGGATTTTCCCCTATTTCAGCGTTTCCACTCCAAACCCCTTTGAATTTTTCTAGAGTCCCAAGTGGATATCTTCATGCCTACATTTTGATCTCTGTATAAAATTTTCACCCTTATCTTGATCCCAGTTACCGAGCACAACCCAAATATTCAAAATTCACTATTTAACATTTTTTAGAAAAAGAAATCATAATTAGCCAGTAGCCCTCAATGGATTTCTTGTATCCCTCATCACTCCGGATACACACCTAAAATTTCATCTGATTCGGATTTAAATTGCTCCTATTATGACCAAAACAAGTTTTGGGCTCCATACTCATTTTTGTTTTGGTAAATTTTTAGTTTTCTCTTTTTTTTGTAAATTATTAGTTTTCTCCTTCCCTTTTCCTCCTTCACTGCATGGGGTCTTCACTCAATGAACCTATGACATCGTGTATTGATTCATGTGATATTAAAGAATACCCCTAATTTCATTAGATATCGATAAATACCTCTTGAAATCCTATTGTTTAACCACCCTCCTAAAACATCTTTCCAATTAAAAAATCCCTTATTTCCACTAGATACCCCTTTTTATACCCCCCAATACCTATAAACCCCTTGATGCCCCACATCCCTCTCCCAATACCTACAATATGTTGACTTCATTTCTCACAATTTGAGCTAGTTGGTTTTCGAATTGATTGTTAGTGGGATTTAGACACCTCCTTATTCCTCAGAATAGTTGCCATACCTTAGACCTTAAGTGGTCAAAATAAATCAGATGAATCATGGGCTTCAGCGTTGGTTATGTTTCCTGGAGGTCCTAACCTTGCAGGGTAGGTTGGGTGGGTAGTAATTTTAATATTCAGTATCCAGTTGATCATTGTTTATAAATTGCATCATTTGAATATCATGGATGAACTGCGTCATTGTTTATGTTTATGCGTTGGTAAGGTGTCGCTATCATTTTTGTTGATGCGTTGGTTGCATAGTTATTGATTTCGATGATGAGTCTCTTGTAATGCTTTGATTACGATGTCGATTGATTATGTGCTGCTATGAATTATGTGTAGATGTTAATTTCCTAATGCTTTAAAAAATATTACCTATCGTGTTTCGCTCTTCCTAATCATAACTGAGGGGTCTTTACATGCACATCAGTGATGACAATAGAAAAAAACTCATCGTTAATTCCAAGTGGTGGTCTCTGATGCCAATTGACATCGGGTATTGGAGCCTAATTTTTCACACAGGAAAAAGTGCAAACAACAAGGTTAGCATCGAACACAGATGAACATCGATATCGACAGATCAAGAAGAAAAAATGTATACTTTATCGTGCACCCCTTCCTTGCCGATGCCCAATAAATAATTTTGGATAAGCATCTGGGCCATCCATTTTTTCTTTCCATAAATCCATGAATCCATCGGGATCATCCAACTTTAGATCCTCAATCTGCACGCATCCCAATAATTCCAATTGGTTAATGGATTCCTCGTTGATATCCCTAGCAAACAACATACATGAAAACATACATCCTCATTGGGATCGGTGATTTAAACATGTATGAGTCTCAAGAGCCTCAAATAAGTAGAATGCCCAAATTCTTATCTCAAATGTTGTACTCCAATCAACGATCATTTGAAGTCCCCAATATACCATTCCAATGTACCTTCGCACACCAATTCACTCATAGATTTTACTTCGAAAGCTGGCACAAACAATGGATGAAATAAATAAAAATCTACAATAGATTTTATGTACTAAAACTTGATGATTTCAGAGTTGATGACCAACTGTTATTTATTCGAATGTATTTGAATGATTTAATAATTCACACTGAACCTTTTAATTTTTCTCAATAACTCATGATTGATCTAGTATCGCTTAGGAATTGAGTTTTGTTGTATTTATCGCAAATCTCGGGACTGGTGAGTATTCGACTCAAGAAAATCTTCATGTGTAGGTATTTATCATGGTTGTCTCTAAAATTCCGTTGATATAGGGAATATTGAGTTAAATTGGTGTATTGGAGGAAAAGATGCATGCCAGACAACCAGTGACTCAGTAGTCACCAAAGACCCCAAAGGGAGGAAGTGAACCAACTGGAGAGGCATATTCTAGCTTGATTGCTAAGAAGATGGATTTTTCCCCAAGGCAAAGACAATGATTATAATGTCGCAAAAGAAACTAGCAAACCCTCCTTTGATATTCCAATATACAAATAATAGAGGGACATGAAAGGTAATACTACTTTCCTGGATTTATTTTTACAACAAAATCCATTATGAATATTTCGAAGAATTCACACCTCACAATGACCCAGAGGTGAGAAAATTGGATGGCTAGATATTCCAAAACATCAGGCATTCTTCATTATATATGGTAGCTACTAGGACAATTGGTTTACCATGTGTTGAAACCATAGAGTGGATCACACATCATGCCAATGTAGAGAAATTATTGTTAAATAACAAATATGGAGAGTGTATTGGCATTTTTTTCCAACATAAGTAAGCGCATATTATAAACTAAAGGACGTCGAAGTCAGGTTGAACAAGTATTTTTTTGTGGATTTGTATGAATGCCATAATAACAATAAATTGCCAGAATCCTGGTGGAGGGAGGATAAGAAATTTGTGAATCAGGTCTCAGGGTGGTACAACCTAGTGAACATCCGAGAACCCTACATTTTCCTAAAGGGCCTGATCTGTCTTTTATACGGAGAAAAAGATTGTTCCAGGTGCTCTGAGGCGTGGATTCCTCTGTCTTATATAATAGCTATATCATGAAGCACGCTCAACTGGGGAGCTATTATTTCAAAGAAATTGAGCACCAATATAGAGGAAGCATAGAACTCCAAAGGCAAAAAAATCTCTACATTCTACATGGAGTCTGATTTCTTATGCTACTGTTTTATACATGCTCATTCTTATTCCTCTAAAATATGAACTCTCATGAAGTTATCTTTCATGTGCATCTCTCAGGACAGGGTTCCTAGAGATCTTTTCCTCATCCCAATCCTTCTCTCTAGTTTTGTTTCTCCTCCCTGACACCCCTTTCCTTCCCATACTTTATTCCCTTATGCACACACTCATGCATTCTTTTCATGCACGCCCCCTCCGAGGAAGGTTCTCAACATGTCTGATTTCTTCTGTCAGAAGGAAACTCATGGGTCAATCATGGCCAAAGGGTCAACTATTAGGTTGTTGAAAGATAGCCAAAGGGTTCTTCTATGGTATTCTTACCATGAAACAAGGGAAAATATATGAAGTTATAGAAGTTGTGGTTGGGCCCTTTCATCGTTTATTAAAGCTTGAGTAAAAATGCATTTTGTTTAAAGGATGACCAAGAGAGGTTATTTTCACATAGAGTGAATGGTTTTACTTAAGCCTCATTATTCTGTTGAACTAATGTAGTAATAGGACATAAAAAAAGTTTTGAAGTTTTCTATATTTGCTTCCATCGCATTTTTAGATTTCCATTTTCATTTCCAACTTTCTTTTGTAGCACTTATTATTTTAGATTTAATTTTCTATATTGTTGTTTCTACATTTTTAGATTTCCTTTTTTGTTGTTACTACATTGTTCATATTTTTTTGTAGCTTTCATTGTTTCAGATCTCAGG
The DNA here is from genome assembly GCA_000966675.3 of Picea glauca. Taxonomy (NCBI): domain Eukaryota; kingdom Viridiplantae; phylum Streptophyta; class Pinopsida; order Pinales; family Pinaceae; genus Picea; species Picea glauca. The sequence continues at coordinate 217,088 of JZKD02S1949707.1, forward strand.
TTTATGTTTTGCTAGATGTTGCATACACATTTAGGGATTATTTTTATTTATCTTTTTTTTTCTCAATATTTTCACATATATTTCATTTATGTTTTATGATTACTGGTAACCCAAGAAATCTCTACTACATCTATATATCCTTCCAAAGTATTAGATGAATTTTCCACTATACTACACTCAATAATATAATGATTATATCTAACATGGTTGATGTTAGATTATGATATTGCAAGTTGATGTCATGAAGTTTAAGTAGAGTCATTGAGGGGTTCTCAATGTTCAACTTGTGATCCAGATGGATCTGGGTGGTGATCCAACAAATCAATGGTTTTAAGCCCGTGGTTTTGATGAAACTTGGTATACACCCATGGTATTTGAAATATCAAGAGAAATAAAATAAATAATAATAATAAAATGGTAAAAATATGTTTTCATTACTATTAATTAGTTTCTACCATTGGTGGTATGGGCCCGTGGTTTTGTCACCCATGGTATTTGTAAAATGGGATAAAAAAAATAAAACATATAATAATATTAAAATAAGTGAAACGATATGAATCTTAAGGGTAAAGGAGTTTGTAAGTACTATATATACGAGCGCTCTTATTTGTAAAGGAGATATTATTATTCCTTCATGATGTATCCAACAAGGTCACCCTTTCGACCTTTTGTAAAATATGCTTGTCAATGAGTGTAGACAACATCTCGTTCTCTTTAGAGATAATCTACCACCATTCTAGTCAGTTGTGTTGTACATTATTCTTCTATACTATTCATTAATAAAAGTTAGTTTTCATTGTACTTGTGTTTTCTCTACTATATTCTTGTTCATATCTCATTGCATTCTCAATATAATTCGGATCAGTGGTATCAAAGCAATCTTCTCCTTGTTATTTCTTGGTGCATGTCCCCAACGAGGTCAGGGTAGAGAGAGTTGACCTCGTTGGGATTTGATCTATTTTTTCTTGGGGAGGACCACTCTCTCCAACCCAAGTGACCTCCCATGGTGGAAGAAAAGCGAGATGACGGAGTAGGAGATTCTTTAAATATGTTTCTCAAGGAAGCCCCTTTGCAACAAAGGAATAAGATGATGGACAACTCCACTCATATCCTTTGACGACTACTTATGGTGGTCGAGGAATATTTGATAGGAAACCATTTCAGAGGTATGACAACCTTCAAAGTACAAGTTAATTTTGATATCCCCTTATTTGAAGGTTATATATATGCATATGATTTGAATAAACGACTAAATATGTTAGAAGGGTATTACTCTATTCAAAAAATTTCTAAAGATAAAAAAATTACCTTTTCTCTCCTTAAATCGCTTCCCCATGTCAAAGATTGGTGGGAATGTTAATTGGAGAGACGTCATGAAGATTAGTATATGGAATTTGGGAGAGGGCCCACTTAGGCAGCCTTTGTTGATGCCCTCAAGGAGGATTTCTACCCTATTAGAAACTATGATGACCAAAACATGATATGGACGACTCTACGCCAGGAAAGAGAGAAGACGGTGTCGGAGTACACTAACATATTCCATACCTTACTCTCAACGTTGAGTATCAGAGACTCTGAGCGACACCTATTTATGAAGTATTGTAGTTTCCTACACATGTACATCCAAGAAAATATGGATTTGTTGGACATCTCCTCACTAGGAGTTGCTTATCGATATGTTGTCAAAATCAAGAAGAAATTTAAGCTACGACAAAAGCAAGATTATTGGTCTGCAAATATGTCACAACAAAAGCATGGTAAAGATGGTCCTAACTCGTAGAACAAAGGAAATATAAAGAACAACCAATCTAACAAAAACCATTCCAAACTATAGGAAAATAAGGGTGATGGGAAGTCAAAGAAGGACACCAAAAACTGGTGTGAGTTCCACAATATTCCCTAGCACAACACTGATGAATGTCACATGAAACAATCATTATTGTCCGAATTCAAAGAAAACGAATCAGACCCTGGATCAGACTCTCATTTAAAGCACAATAAATGGAAACAACACATTTATTCAAAACCCACTGCTACCATCACAACCAAAAATGTTCAACCATAAAACCAGAGGAGTCTAAGGAAGGGAAGTGCCTCTTCTATTCATAGATGTGGGTGAAGCAAACCCAAATTCATTTGATTGTTGACAGTGGGAGATAGAAGAGCATGATATTAGTCGATATTTTCAAGAGAATGAAGTTTCCAATAATGCCACAAACCAAACCATAAATCATTAGATGGTTGAGTCAGGGACGTGACATTCACGTCAGCCAACAATGTCGCATGTCCTATGACATCAAGCCCTTGAAAGATAAGGTACTATGTGATGTTGCCCCACTTGAAGTTTGTGATGTTATTATAGTACAACCATATATGTGGAAACTTCATTAAGTTTACAAGTATCATCCTCATAGTGCCATTGTTACTCTAGGGGGTCAGCTCTACAAAGTGACAAAGGTCATTTCGACTACTGCCATTTCATTGATATTGGAAAAATAGTGTCACAAAGTAATATAAGACCACAATTTTTTCCCTCTTCATGATCCAGTCAGAAGATGAATAGAAGGTAAATGTGACCACTATAGCCTTGGAAAAATACCTTTCTATCCAACAGAAACATGCCAACAATATTGTAGAGGAGCACAAATATATTTTTTCTTCACCTACAGGGGTGCCTCTATATTTCCATGTCAATCATACCATTGACTTGGTGTCTGGTGCTCCCTTACCCAATGGTCCAATCTAAATTATGTTAAACATATATATAATAGATATGTTCGTAGCTCTATTGGCCACAACCCCTTTTAGGTGTGTTTGGGGTTCCATCCATTAGCCCCCAATGATGTAGCTCTTCCCGCTACACTTTCACCAACATATTTCTCTCACACTTATATCAAAGGAGGTCATGCAGGAAATTTTTTTGAATGGATCCAACAGCTCCAAAACAAAATTCATGACATCATTCAAAAGGATAATTCCAACTATAATCAAGACAACTACATCAATAAGGCAAGCCTCTCATCAAGGTTCAAATTCAACAAAAGTTTCCCCATCTCTCGAGGGAAATTGACATGATGGGCACCATTTATTCCTAAGGGGGAGGATTGCTATAGGTGGATATTGGTGGAAATACATGATCCAAATGGATGTTAGTGGCCTCCCACCTATTCCAACTGGCTCATTTTGGTAGTTTTCCAGTTCGATAGTTTTTTCCTAGTTTTCGGGTCCCTGACTTCTGGGGTCGTTTTGAGGCCCTAAACAATGTTTTAGGTCTCACCAAAAGAAACTTGTGTAGGGCTATCCACATGAAACATGTGTATTCCTTGTATAGACCTTTCCAATGGGATATCGTGCGCCTAAAAATAAGATCGTATGCAAAAGTTACAACCCTGGGAAGTTGATGTACTAACTTACCCAAACGGGGCCCACATGAATTTTGGCGCTTCATCTCCTAGGGTTAGGTTTTTGGATGTCTAGGGTTTTTTACATTCTTGCTTATTGTAAAAAGGACTTCAGAGCCTCATTGTAATCATCTACTGGTGAATGAGCACAATCGTCACATCTCTTCTCAGAGATAAGCCCCCACCTTTCTAGCAAGCTTGTTTTCCGCTGCATTTTATTGTTTCATCTTATTTCCTTATTGAATATAAACCAATTTTATTGTATATCTGTTATTATGTGTTAAGCATATTTTAATAATAATTTGTTTTTATTTTTTTCTTCTCATAAAATCTGGAGTAGTGGTATCAGAGCGGTCTGCTCCTTGTCATTCTTAATGCATGTCCCCAACGAGGTCAAGATACAAAGAATTGGTCTCGAGCTAGTTTTTCTTGAGGAAAAAATCTCTCGCACCCCCAAGTGACCTCTCATGGAGGGATAAAACAAAGATGATGTGAGAGGAGATCCCTTCAAAATGGTGCTCGAGGAATCCCTCACGCAACAGAGCAACGAGATGATGGATAGTTTTGTGCAAATCCTTTGGAGGCTACCAACAAGAAACACATCTTCCTCAAATGGAGGCACTGCCCCCTTCAAGGTACAAATCAACTTTGATATTCCTATATTTGAAGGTCAAATAGATGCAAACGTTGTAGAAAAATGGTTGAATCTGTTAGAAGGATATTTCTCTGTGCATAACTTCTCGAATAGAGAAAAGATTACTTTTGCGCTCCTCAAAGATGTTCCCCATGTCAAATGTTGGTGGGAAGCTTTATGTGAGTAGAAGGAAACACATGAACCCTCATTATTTACAATCGTGGTCACCTTGGAGTCCTTAAGGGATGCTATTAAGGAACAATACTACCCTGTTGGAAGTTATGATGACCTGTATACAAAATGGACCACACTGCGGTAGGAAAGAGACCAAGCAGTTCTCAAGTTCACAAATATATTCCATACCTTGCACACTAAGTTGGGTATCAAATATTCTGAGAGACATATGATGCTCAAGCATCGTGACGGTCTGCATAGATACATCTAGGCCGAAATGGAGTTTATCGACATCTCATCCTTGGGTACGACTTAACGATATGCCATCAAAATTGAGTAGAAGCTCAAACAAAAGAAGTGGCAATTTGGGCATGGGAACCCCTCACAGAAAAATACAGGAAAGGGTTGCCCTAACCTGCAGAACAAAGGACAGAGAAAATATGGACCGCCTCAGGACAACTAGTCCAGGACACAAGAAAAGAAGGACATCGGAAAGACAAAGAAAGATACCAGGAAGTGGTGAGACTTCCATAAGAGCCCCTGGCATAACACTGTTGATTTTCACTCAATGTAGTCACTGGTGGCTAGGTGAAAGCCTCTAAATCAGATGCAGGTTCTAACTCTGAGTCAGAACCAGAAAGGGGGAGATAGATCATTGATGTAGAACCCGGTGCTACCGTTGCTACCACCAAGCTATATATTGGTGAACCAGATGAGCCAAAGGAAGGTGAGTGCCTTTTTCATTCATAGATGTGGGTGAAGGATACCCTGCTGCACTTCATCATTGACAGTGGTAGCCAGAAGAACCTCATCTCAGTAAAGGTTGTGAAGCGACTCACCCTTCCGACAATGCCTCACCTGCAAACCTACACCATCGTATGGCTCCGCCAAGGAAGTGACATCCACGTCAGTCAAAAATGTCGCCTATCATACAACATCAAGCCCTTCAAAGATGATGTACTGTGTGATGTTTCCCCTCTCGAAGTTTGTAATGTTATTTTGGGCCAACCATATTTATGGAAATTCCATGTTGTATATGAGTCTAGGCCTCGCAGTGTTATTATTAATTTGAACAAGAAATTGTACCTGATATCAGAGGTAGTCCCACCTAGTTTTATTTCCTTGATCTTTGCCAAGAAATGCAGGAGGTTCATCTCTGAGATGGAGAAGTTTGTCTTCTTCGTGATTCTCTCTCAGAATAAGTGAAATATTGCAGCCACATCCAGGGTCTCTGCAACCGACCTCTCCACATTGTAGAAGCAAGTGGATAAGATCATGGAAGCATACTTGGGTATCTTCTCCTCACCTATCGGGGTACCTCTACACTGTCAGGTCAAGCACCCCATGGATCTGACCCTTAGCACACCGCTGCCCAATGGGCCAGTCTACCCCTGCTCTCTATTAGAGAATGAAGAGATCAAGTGACAGATCTAAGAAATACTCCACAAGGAGCACAACTGTCCCATCTCATCACCTTGCAGGAGCCCAATTGTGTTGGTACAGAATAAATATGGAACCTGGTGATTCTGCATTGATTACTAGGCCCTAAATAAAATAATAGTCAGAAATCAGTACCTGATTCCCCGAATCGACGACCTCCTTGATCAACTCATGGGGGGGAAATAATTCAGTAAGATTGATCTAAAGTCTGGATACCACCAGGTCCCGATAGAATAGACAGATGTATGGAATACCTCCTTCAAGTCAAAGGAAGGTATTTTCAAATGGTTGGTCATGCCCTTTGGCTTGAAAAAATTTCCAACCACTTTCATGAGGATGATGGACGATATCCTGTGACTATTCACCAATAATTTTGTAGTGGTGTATCTGGATGACATTCTCATTTACATTAATATTTGGGCAGAACACTTGCAACATATTCAACAGGCTTTGCACAACCTTCTACAGCACAAGCTATATGCCAACTTGGAAAAATGATCTTTCGGCATGGACAGGGTCCATTACCTAGGGTGCATTGTTGATTAGCATGGTGTACATGTGGATCCAGCCAAGATCCAAGTCATCTGTGACTGGCCAGCCCCAATCACACTCACTGATCTTCAAAGCTTTTTGGGCTTTGCCAATTTCTACCCCAGGTTCATGTTGGGATTCTCCCATATTGCATAGGCCCTGCACTAAGTAACCAATGGTGATGGTAAGGAAAACTTTGTGTGGGGTCGGTCCCAACAACAAGCGTTCAATGATTTGATGCAACGCTTGTGCTCATCCCCAACATTTTCACTACCAAAGATGCAACAACCCTTTGATATCGAGACATATGCTTTAGACTATGTTGTGAGCATCGTTCTCACTCAGCACGGCCACCCCATGGCCTATCATAGTGAGACACTATCAGATGTTTTTCGTTAGTACCCTACTTACGAAAAAGATGTGTACTCCATTGTGCAAGCTTATCGCCAATGGAGACAATACATTCTTGGGAAGGAGACAATCAACCACACTAATAATAAGCCACTACAGTTCATGCAAACAGAAGGAAAATTGCAAAATGATTGTCATCAAAAGTGGTCCACATAATTGTAGAAAGTCCACCTCAACATCAAGTATAAAACAGGAAGCACCAAACACGTCATTGATTTCCTCAGCAGATCACCAGTCGCAACACTCACCACGGTGCTAGACTCTTCCGGTCATGAGACCTCTAGATGGCTCCAACTCTATGAGACAGACCTGAACTTCGCCACCACCTATCAAATGTTGGGAACAAACGTAGTTGTTGCTAATTTCCATCTTGAGGATGGGATTTTGTGCCATCTGGGCCATATCTACATTCCATCAAGCGAGCGAGTGAAGCTGATACGGGAATCCTGCTACAATCGAGTGGCAGGACACTTCGGCGTCGAAAAGATAGTGGCAATGATGCATACCCATTTATAATGGAAAAAACTTTGACATGAGGTCAGGAAGTATATCAGGTCCTGCACTTCCTACACTATTTCCAAATCGACCACTAAGAAACAGAGCCTATACACCCCTCTGCCTACTCCCGATTGGCCATGGGAATCCATCTCCATGGACTACATGTCGGGCCTCCCATCCACCAAGTGGGGAAATTACTATATTTTTGTGGTTGTTGATCGCTTTTCTAAGATGGGGATTCTAGCTGCCTGCAAGAAGAGCATCACAATAGAGGTCACTGCCAAGCTATTCTTTTATCGAGTCTGGGTACATTTTTGAATCCCACAAACCATTGTCTCAGATCCGAATAGTCGATTTCTCAGCACATTCTGGTCGAGCCTCTGGTCACTTCTGGACACCAAGCTCAACAAATCCATGTCCTTCCACCCCTAGACAGATGGACAAACTGAGGTCGTAAATCAAATGATCATACATATCATGTGCATGTATAATTCCAAGAACCCTCGCACATGGGATGGGATTCTTCCCTAAATCTAACATAACTACAACTGAGCCTTGCATAGCTCAACTATACACAACCCATTTCAGGTGGGGTTGGGATTCCAATCATTGGGTCCCATAGATGTTGCACTACCCCTTGCGATCACCTCAACCGACTCATATCCTACTCCAACTAAAGATGAAAAATCCACCCGGTTCATTGAGCGGATCCATCATATCCACCAACAGGCTCAGGATATCCTACATAAGTCCAATGATAAGTACAAGTTGTGCCATGATCAACAACGTGTGCTAAACAAGTTTCAGGTGGGAGACAAAGTTTGGTTGCATTTGCCGAAAGAACGCCTTACCGGACCCTATCGAAAGCTTCACTCACTCCATTATGGGTCGTACACCAACACCAAGTTTGTGGGTGATAATTCTTTTGAGCTCAACATTCCTCCTTTCCTTGGCCCGCACCCAATGTTCAATGTGGAACTCCTTCGACCTTATTTCCCACTCTTATTGGACACCTCAGAGATAGCAGAACAACTGACACCAAAAGATCTTAACCTCGACTTCATAAAACCAGAATCCATTGATTAGAATGTGGAAAAAAATGTCAAGGGCACTCTCCATCAAAGGATCCAGCTTTGTCAAGTTGTCAGAGTAGGGCACCTCTTGCACCAAGGCAAGTGGCTCAGCCGGGGCCAAATTCAGCAGAAATTTCCTCATCTAGTGGGGGAACTCAACGCAATGGATACCATTACTTCCTAAGGGGGGAGGATTGATCCATATGGATTTCAGTGGCCTCCCACCTATTCCAAATGGCTCTTTTTGGCAGTTTTCCGGTTCGACAATTTTTTCCTAGTTTTCGGGCCCGTGACTTCCGGGGCCATTTTGAGTCCCTAAACAACATTTTTAGGGCTCTCCACAATAAATATGTGTAGGGATCGCCACATGAAACAAGTGTATTCATCGGATAGACCTTTCCAATGGGCTATCGTGCACCTAAAACAAAGATCGTATGCAAAAGTTACGACCTCGAGAAGTTGATGTACTAACTTACCCAAACGAGGCCCACATGACTTTTGGCGCTTAATCTCCTAGGGTTAGTTTTTTGGATGTCTAGAGTTTTTGACATCATTTTTTATTATAAAAATGCCTTGAGAGCCTCATTGTAATCATTTTTTGGTGAATGAGCACAACCATCACATCTCTTCTCAGAGATAAGCCGCCACCATTCTAGCAAGCTTGTTTTCCGCTACATTTTATAGTTTCAGCGTATTTCCTTATTGAATAGAAACCAATTTTACTGTAGATATGTTCTTATGTGTTAAACATCTTTTGATAACAATCTGTATTCATTTTGTTCTACTCATAAAATCCAGATCAATCCATCGCTTCGACCGAATCAATGGTTTTGAGCCCGTAGTTTTGATAAACCATGGTATTTTAACTATGGAGAGAAATAAAATAAATAATCATAATAAAATGGTAAAAGGATTTTTGTATGACTATTAGTTAGCTTTTACCATTTGTGGTGTGAGCCCATGGTTTTTCCACCCATGGTGTTTGTAAAATGGGTTTTGTCACCCACGATATTTGTAAAACGAGATAAAATAAAATGACTCTTGAGGGTAAAGGCATCCATAAGTATTATATATACGAGCCCTCTCATTTGTAAAGGAGATATTATTATTCCTTCATGGTGTAGCCAACAAGGTCACTCTAAGACTCTTGGGACCTCTTGTAATATATTTTCTCCAATGAGCATAGCCAACATCTCTTTCTCTTCATAGATAAGCTACCCCTATTCTAGGCAATTTGTGTTCTACATTACTTTTCTATTTTTTAATAAAAAATGGGTTTCATTGTACTTATATGTTCTCTACTATATTTGTATTTGTATCTCATTTTGTTTTCAATATGATCTGGATAACTTGGGAGAAATTTAAATAATAGATTGGTCTATTTATGTTTTCCCAACTCTTCTTCGTTATCCCTATGCTTCCCCATTGTACAACATAACCAAGTTCTATTCATTTCTTTCCTTTTTAGGAAGGAACACAAATTATTATACCTATATCAAATCTATGATATGGTCTACTTTTGTTTAAATGCTACAAAATGCACATATTCCCAAACAACCCATATCAAATTAAATCCCAACTATTGAAAATTCATAGTATGGTGTCACCAATTGTTAACTCCCAAAATAGTCAACACCCGAACATTTGTGAAATATCACAATGAATCCATACATGAAATTTTTGTTCAAAATGCAGGGCTTATTGAATGTCAAACATTGCAATTGACCTACTACTCTACTAGGAAACTATAAGGAGTCTTGCTAGTGTGCACTGAGATCAGGTTGATGATGTGTTCCAACACTTATTTATTATTTTCCTGTATGCTAATGACTTGGTTATTGATGTTATTCTTAACTATTATTTTATGATTATATATCAATCTTGACTACTCACTACAAGAAAAACATGTTAGAAGATTGCTCATGTTTTGATTTCTCATCATGATGATATGGCTCAATCAAATGTATATGAGTATATAGCTTAGATGACTTATTTTAGGTAGCATGTGAAAGAATGTTGTTTTATTGTGGTTTTGATAAGAAATACAATGACTTAGTTGATGCTCCTATCATACCTAGCATTGAGTGGTCCTACCTGCAAAGACAATACCGATAGCAAGAAAGAAAAATTAAGTTGCAAACAAAGATAAACATGCATGTGAAGACAAGCCTAAAGGCCTATTCCTAGTGTATTTTAGTGTAACTGGCATGGAAAGTGAATGAGAATTGTTTGATAGGTAAAGGAAAGACTCCTCGAGCTCGCCACTCATATGAATGTTGAGGATAAGTTAAAAGTCTAAACTCTAGTGTCATGTTTGTGTAGAATTGACGTTGGGTGCACAAGTAGAGAAGACAATTTTTGAGAAGTGATATTGCAAGTTGTATCTCTTCTCAATGCTATGATTACTCAACAATTTTGGTTGATGAGGCATCTAAGTTGATGGGCAACAAAGTGTCCCTCCATCAAGTGAGTAGTGACCAAGTTGATCTAGGTAAATCGGAGTGACCACAAGATAGTCATTTATGTGCATCGCGCTTCTCTTCAATTCACAACCATTGCTATTATTTGCTATGTATTTGTGGTGCTTGCTTACAAATTGTTTAGATGACACACATGGGATCAAACTTTGGGCAATTTTTTTTTGAGTTTTCATTCATTGAGAGCATTAATGACATACATGTCTTCCCTGCGCCTTTAAATTTGCTGAATGTTTTTCACATAAGTGGCATGTTCTTTTCCCCCTTTAAATATCCTATATTTTTCAATATTTTACAAAGTATTTGGGTTTGTCGACCTTAATTTTGTCAACAATTTTTCGCATTATTTTATCAATGAGTAACTAAACATCACTAGAGTAGGTACTTCCTCAATGTAAATGGGTGGTTGGTAGCTCAATGAAATGAGTCTGCAAATTGTGGATGACCCTCCTTACAAATTAGATCGATAGTTTCCTACACATTCGTTTTTAAGAAGGTTGTCCCTGTAAATCACTGCCAATTTTTTTGTCTGTTGTTCTTGCCTGCACATTTTCAAAGGAATGTACTGTGACACAATCAACTTCTAATTTCCTTTTTTCACGTTGCAATAATCTAATTTCTTGTTTGTTTTTCAAACATTAATCAACTTCTAATTTCCTTTTTTAACGTTGCAATAATCTAATTTCTTGTTTGTTTTTCAAACATTAATCAACTTCTAATTTCCTTTTTTAACGTTGCAATAATCTAATTTCTTGTTTCTTTTTCAAACATTAATTTACTCTTTGAAGATTGCTTCCGCTCGCAAGTTCGATGAATTTTAAGTGACGGTTATATAAGAACATAGCATTTGTATATATAGGATATGGCGTTAAAGTTATCCAAAGTACATAGGCCTTACATGGTATCCAACCTTAGCCGCAAGGGACAACTACAAAGATGCATAAAATCAGAAGCAGGATCCGACAGTGGAAAACCGAAGGAAGGAAGTTACAATTCCACATCGTCCTGCAGCATTACCGACACTTCAGGTAAAGGTCATGTTCTTGGCGATATGCATGCCAATACTCCATACCTTGTGAAGACTAGTGAAAACAATGATACAAAAAGAGGAGTCCATGAAGCTAAATCCCATGCGGATTTACAAATCTCATGACATTTGTACATCTATATTTAGGTTTTGATATGTGGATCTTCATTTACATACGTGTATTTATTATGATAAATCTCTAAGGTTTACAAATTTCATGATATTTATGCAACAAAAATGGTTTCATTCATAATATTTGTACAACAATAAAACAATAAAAGTTTCATTGGTGAAAATCTTTTGAAGATATTATTAACTCATAATTATTTAGAAATTTTAGATTTTTATTTTTATTTTTATTTTTTTATTGTTTCTTTAATATTTTTAATCAATTATAAAATAAAATTAGTAAATATCAAAATTCAAAATATTATCTATATTTTCAGAATATTAAATTTAATACATCAATGTCATAAATCATTTTAAAAATTTATTATTTTAAAAATTGATTTGAGCACGAACATGGATGGGTTACTTGGAAGGTTCCCTCGATAATAGTTAAAAAATTATTATTTTAAATATAAAGTCAAGTTGATTTGATCACGAACATGGATGGGTTACTTGGAAGGTTCCCTCGATAATAGAACAAATACATTGGACGCTTGTTTAGGTATAATTAGGTAGGTGGGGTTCACTAAAATACTTTTTAATGTGCTATTCATTTTACTTTAAAAAATATATATACATGTTGGAAATTCTATATTTTAGTTTTTTTTTAATTTTGTCCAAAATCCTTTTAAGAAATTGTTGAATTTTCAAATTTTGGGGAAATATATACATATAGTTGTTGGAAATTCTATATTTTAGGTTTTATTTTTATTTTTTAAATTTTGTCTGAAATTTTAAGAAATTATTGAATTTTCAAAATTTGGGGAAATATATACATGTAGTTGTTTGAAATTATATATTTTAGTTTTTTTTTAAATTTGTCTAAAATTTTCTTAAAAAAATATTGAATTTTCAAATTTTGAAATTATATCTATATAATCAAAATGTTTAAAAAAAAATTTAACACATTGAATTCATATATATATTTATAAATACAATTTAAACAACAAAAAAAATTATTTCATCAACAAACCATAATTGTCAATCATGTTTTCATCAAAGATATTTGATGGAAAATTTACTTATATTTTATACTTAAAATTTAAAGGGCTATTTGATTTTGAAATTCCTACCTTGTTTCGATATAAGAGAACAAATAATTTGAACGCTAGTGTATTTACAATTGGAGAGTTAAGTCAACTAAAATATATTTTTAATGTGCTATTCACATCGCTTAGTTAAAGCGTCATACGAAATAATACATAGATGTACGAATTGGCACGCTAAGGCAACTAAAATTTATTTGTAATGTGCTATATGCATTTCTTAGATGAAACGTCATATAAAACATGTGTTGCATGGTAGTGTAGTTTCTGCTAGGTTGGGATGGAAGTAAATACGACCTAGTACAGAGATGTGGTTAGAAAGTTGAAATACACGTGGTTTGCATGCAGAACATAGTGTTCCCGAATTACTTCTTCAGGAAAAATATAAAAAATTATCAACATTTGAAAGGTTGTTGGACACAAAATTTTTAGCATTACCGAATTAGTTATCTTTAAAAGAAGGGTTCCTTGACACAAAAGAAATTGAAATTTATGAAATGATAGGTTTCTGGACAGCATAAACTATACATACCAAAAATGCAATTTTATAAAGTAGATATTTAGTTTTATACATACGAAATATGTACTTTTATAATGGATCGCGGGTTGTCGGCCGACGGGCTCAAAATTGAGTCTTTGATATTCTCTGCGATACAAAAATTGAGAAGCGGAGTTGCGGACTATAGAGATTTGTCAGAAATTAATAAATTATACATACGAAATATGTACTTTTATAAAGTAGATTTTTTAGTTTTATACATACGAAATTTGTCCTTTTATAAATTTTGGGGATGAGATTTTATAGAACATGCACGAAGTCGTCATTGGATACTTAAGCCAGTTTTTGGATCGCGGGTTCTCGGGCTGGCGGGCTCAAAATTGGGGATGTAATGTTCCATGCCCTACAAATAGCACTGACAGTTCCGCAATATACAAAATGACAGACGGAGTTGCGGACAATAAAAATTCACCAGAAATTAATAATTTATGTTACATATCTGTGGAAATTACATGAACATTTAAAAACATATAATATAATAGTTATAACGTGTTTTACATTTAGTTTGCTTTAAAACTAATTCTTTTCTTGGAAAAAAAACTATATATAGCATTGCCAAATTAGTTTTCTTTCCAGATGTTTTAAAGAGCATGGACGAAGTCCTCACTCCATACTTAGCCAGTTTTTGGATCACGGGTTCTCGAGCTAGCGGGCTAAAAAATGGGCCTCTATTGTTTTGTTCCCTACAAATAGCACCGAGAGTTCCATGACATACAAATTGACAAGCAAACTTGTGAAGTATAAAAACTTTTTATAAAACAAATAATGTTTGTTACATATATCTGGAAATTACATCAACATTTAAAAGCATAGAATAGAATAGTAAAAACGTCTGTTACATATTTTCGTGGAGGAAAAGACAAAGAAATTAGCATTCTCGAACTAGGTATAGGTTCCTGGACAACCAAAAAGTTAGCATACAATAGAATAGTAACAACATCGTTGAAGAAAAAAAAACGAGCATACAATAGGACAGAAGAAATGTAGCAGATCTGAATTAGTTTTCTTTGGAACAAACAAGAAAGGTTGTTGGAAACCCTAAATTTAGCATACAATAAAGGCATTATCGAATCAGTTTTCTTTGGAATTTATCAAAAATTAATAATGTATGTTACATGTTTCTAGAAATTTAAATGCGTTTGTCATAGAGACTGGGATTGGGGCTCCCGCGGACCATAAAAATAAATAAGTACAAGAATTAGGAACGTTGAAAGAAGTGTGCGATGGTAGAGAGGAAGATCTGAAAAGAATAAATTGGAAGTTATGAGTATTTGGTTACAGTTTTCTATTTAAATAGGTCATAAGTGGATTGATAAAGAAAACAAGATGAAATCATAGAGCTAAACTGGATTGATAGAGAAAACAAGATGCCAGTATAGACTTACTATGAAGCTAATGCATTTTTGTTGCTGTCGTTGATGGTCAGTGGAGTCATGTTGATCAGTTGTTGCCCTTCCTAGATGGGGCTTTCATTCTCTGTTGGAACCATTCTTCGATGTGGCTTTTCATGGGGGCTATGTTGATTTCATCACAGATTTCTATGTCGTAAAGGTCATTTTCTAATTTTCTTAGATCCATTGAAATACTATACAGACATTGTTCAATTTCTTCATTGTGTTCCGCATAGTCCAGTACCTAGCGCTCGTGGTCATCTAGACGATGTTCAACTATGCCGTAAAACTTTTCGAAAGACAACCCCTTTAAAACATCATTTCCTGGAAGGATTCTTTGGTGATTGAAAAGGATTTGAGAATTAAGTTTGGATCTTGAACCTCGTTAGTAGTTCTAGCTAAGTCCATCTGCAGGAGGCTTGTGAATAAATATTCCTTTTCTGGTATGACTTGTTTACATGATTTGACAATGGCCTCCAGGTTGTTAACTTTCTTTTTCCAGCATGCTTTTATCTTTTTGGTCCGCTTTGGGGAGGGGAGTTTCTCTTGTCTTCTTTTTAGTTCCGATGTGTTGACGACATAGTTGGCAAAAGGGGCCAGTACTTGATCACAAAAATGCTTTTCATTTTTTAAATTTGCCTCCAAATGTGGCAGGAAATCATTGGCCTTCTTTTTGAAGGAAACTAAATTTTGCGATGTTTCCCAGGCTTCAGTAAGTAGCTGCATTATTTTGTTGATGTTATTCTCTACAAGGGCTCTAGAGCATGCAAGGAGGGTAGATGCTTCTTTCATCTTGGCTGCAGTGGTAGCAGGCACGATTTTTGACAAAGGACTGACAAAATCTGGGGTTGCAATGAAAGCCTACTCATATTCGTTGAGGCGGTCTTTCAGATTGGCATTTTTTGTCTCAATTCCTCCAATGGAATCACGAAGAATTTCACCGGTTACCTGGTGAAATGAGGAGATTTGGGACGAACACATTTCCCTAAAGTTAATCTCTGTGAAAGATTTGTCTTTTCTGTTTGTTACATCTTTCTTTTCAATGACCATACTTTTTGATTGGCTGTCAAAAATAGCGCTTTGGATTACAAAGGATTCATCTACGTCAAAAAAGTCGGTTTAATATATTTCCACCACGGAGGACCCAATTTTCAGGATGTGCTCGGTTTCAATTTCAAGTTGTAGTTTTCCACTTTCAATTTCGGGTTCCTCCGTCTGCCCTGCATTGTTTTTTCTCTTCTTTGCTAGTGGAATTTTGTGATAACTATCAATATTTATGAGAGGAGGGTTCTTATCTCCTCCTCCATTTGAATATTTGTGGGTTTCTTTCTTATTAGGGTGGACCGTTGAAGCGATGCTCCATGACGTGGTGCTCTTGGGAGTGCTGGCGGGGGACTAGGTACTCTTCTCGCCGGATACTTTTCCATGTTGTCTGTACAATTCAGTCGCGCTTTGCAATGTATCTGCATCACAATTAGTGAAAGCAAGATTGTTGTCGACACTTTTCTTGTCTTGGGTCAGGTGTATATGGATAAAAGAGGAGTTAAAACCAACAACTAGTAAATGTTCTCAAAAAATTCCATTAGGGTCGAACCCTTTTATCCTTTCAGCGTAGGTTAGGTTTAGTTTCTTGAAATTGATGAAAAAATCATCAATCTTGTTGATGTTTCTGCACACGAAGTCTCTGACTTTCCAGGGCAGAGGAATGAACTGTTTTTTTTTCTTGTCATGAAAAAAATGCAACCAGTGGTTGTATTGCCTTGCTATTTCTATAACAAACATCTTGTCTGTGATGTGGCATGGAAGGAAGGCATGATTTTCCTTAGAGACAAATACCATGAGGACACTGTGATTTTCCTCTTGCTCAAGTGTGCCCTTCCTGTTCAAAAACTTGGTTGCATGGCCAGACATCCACAGAGCATCCTTGCCTAATAGTAAATCTTTGAAAACTGAGACAAATCCATTAAAAAATTCATAAAAACAATGGGAGGCCTTGTGCCTCCACATGACCTCGTACCAGAATGTTACTGGGTCGAATCCACAGTTATTTTATTGGAAAGAGAAAGTTTTGGAAACAGGCAACAATGAACAATTGCAAAAATTAAGTAGGATGACATATAAAATTTATTCGATTTTTTTAATCATGACAACTATGAATAGAGCTCAATGGAAATTAGCTTCCCCCAATAAAAAATGTATTGTTCCTTGACTTTGAAATACAAAATATAAATAATTATATGGGAAATGCTTGTCGTGGATGTTTGTCCCGTTATTCTTGTAAACAACCAAGCAATTTCCCGTAATGGATTTCTAAAGGAACTTACCTGCAACCTTGTGATATCTTCAGAAACTGTTGTCATATTTTCGAGAAAGTCCGCTAATATGTCCATCACATTATCATGTTTGTCTAGAAACTGCTTGCAGTCTTGTCCTTTGAATGCCAATGTTGGCTTCGACAATTTTAACATCTCGCGAAAGACCTGAGGTGACAAACAAATAGGAGAATGGTCGCACAGTGGAATAATTCTTTGGCCTGGAATATATTTTTCGGTGCACCAAGAGACCACCTACTTATAGTAAAAAAAATCAGGGACGTAGCCTGCACAAGCGATTCCAGAGGTCCAAATCACTTCGTTCTGGGCAGAATGAGATGAATAGTAAAAGTTTGCCCTGGACCACTGGAAGTTTTGTCCCTCGTGTGCAAACATATTTACTGTATCTCCACAAAACTGTTGTCGACCTACTGACATAAGTCTACAAGAACGTTTGTTTGTTCCAAACAATGAATGAAATGAAAATTTGGAAGGGATAATATAATCCTGCGGAAATTTTTGTCCAAAGCGTGTGAATGGGAGATGTCCTCGAGACTTTTATTGATTAATGACAATTTGGACGGTTGTTTAATGATGCGTTGTTAACATTAAAAACTACTAATTGCATACATAGAAAATGAGAACATGGTGGATATTTCAATCAAATATTAAGCATTGTAGATTTCTTTAGCGAACCAAAATGACGATGCATGTTCGATATGAACAATCGGAAGGGACAAAATAACTCTACGCGCATATTCATTTAATGTGTAATAATGAGAGATCTCTGTTAGGCTCCAATCTACTAATGTAAATTAGAGTGCAAATGATTGTCAATCCGGTGTTTGTAAAACTTAGAGGCACATCCAAAATATATGGAATTAGAGATAACTTTTATCTTTAATGGGAATAAACCAAAACCTATTCTAAGAGCTGAATATGGAAGAGATGCTAAGCTTCTGTTTAGAAGTCCTATTCATAGATCTCATAACAGTAATCAACAGTTTTTTTCCTAAAGTGTATCAACAGTAAGCATTCAAGAGATGTTGAACTAGTTCTAAGGCTTATCAACGCTAGGAAGATAAAACTCTTATTCAAGGGATGCATTCATTGTCTTATTTTATTCATTAGAAACTATCATCAATTTAAATCAAAAGTTTTGAAAGCGTAAATAACTCAAAAAGCATTCATGATTATCCTAATGCTTGAAAGCAAACTACACATTGAATTCTTATTCAAGAAATCATTCACAACATGAGTAAGGCTTAGAAACATCAAGCATTCTACTTAACTATGGAATTCATATAAATACAGCAAAAACTTATCTACAGCAAGATCTAATCTAAAACATGTATCAAAGATTACTTGAAAAAAACATAAAGGAAGAGTGTACTAGTTTGGCCAAGGGGGCCCTCCAATGCTTCACTTGTACACTTGAGTTGTCTCAACTAAGAAAGAGATCCAACAACATTCACATCATCATATCATAGGCATTATCAACAACAAAATGCAGAACTGATCTCAAGATTGCAAATTCCAAAGTTTCTTCATTCACATCCAAAACTTGTTCTACTAGTCTATGCTTTAGAGTATTTATACAAGAGTTTTAAAACTAAAAATGCTAATAAATATCCTAAAGATCATGATTAGATCCAAAATATATTATAGGAAGGTCAAATTCCCCCTTCAAATCCATAATATATGACCAAATCCCATGAAAATCCAAAATTGTCCATGATTTAAGGCTAAAACAGGGTATTTCTACTGAAGTGGCCCTGTTTGACCAACGTTGACTAGACACCTGGAAGGCTCAGATCTCGAAGATGATAGCTCTTCATCCATCCTTGTACATCAAGGATCACGACCCAAGTCTAATATTTTTCCCAGGTGTCCTGCAAGTACACGAACCTAGGAGCAATTACGAGATTTAGTCAAATCCTGTAATTTTTGATAAATTTTCAATTTTAATGCCAAAAATTACAAAACTCAATTCTTAAGCCAAAGAATGATAAATATACCTTGCATAAGTTGTTTTATGGAAAATATGGAATGAAATGGAGGCAAAATGGATGGTTATAGAGGCAAAAGTGTAGTTTATAGAGTAAAAAGGAAGCATAAAATTGTACTCAACATCTCCCCCAAGAGGAAGTCTTTGCATGTCCTCATGCACAAAAATGTCATTGAACCTCTGTCAATGATCTTCTGCCATCTCTTCTGCCTGCAATAATGTCTCCACATTAACCTGAGCTGTATGAAGAGCTTTCATTCTTTGATATTTCTCTTTATATGCATTCTTCTGTTGAAACCACTTATAGGCCTGTTTGGAGATTAATTTGTTTTTCTTTCGAAGCTTCTTGTTCTTCTTATTCAAGGTTTCATTTTAATCCTGTGTTTTATGGCTTTGAGTCCTTAGCATTTCATTCTCTGTTTTTATGTATCTTTCCGGGACTTCAATTTCCTTGATCTTTCTCTTCATTTTCTTTATTTTCTTGTTTTTCCGATAAAGTTCTGATGTGGACCCAGCAGCCACTTCTTCTATTTGATTTTCTTCTTTCATGTCTTTGATTAATTGTTCCACATCTTCTCTCATTTGCTCATATGTGGAAGTTTCTTGTTCTTCAAAACCATCATTTTCCAATGATTGTGCCAACAGAGTCTGAATATGTTCATATTGTGCTTGTTGTGCTTCATCATCACTTTCTTGTATTTGGCCCCTTTGAACTTGTTGGCGTTTCCTTGATTTTCTTTCATATGTGGTAAAAATCTTGTCTTTTTCCTCAAATTCTTTCTCCTTTTTCACCATGCTTCTTGTTTTTCTCCTCCCCATAGCTGGTTTTGGGCTTGTTGCCTTGGGGTTCTGTATTTCCTCATCATCGGTCACAACCATGATTTGTACCTCTTCTTCTTCCTCCTTTATTGTTTCAAAACCATTTTCAATGATAAATTGCTGCCAAGTCAAGTTCTTCTTTTGTAGTTCATATATGATGATCATTTTAATAAAGCCACAATGATATAAACTCTTTTCTGTATTCCTCCCTTGTTTTTGGACAGCCTTAGCCATCTCAGAAAGGCTTTGCAGTAGAAAATAAGGCATGTTGATTTAACAACCACCTTTTAAGTGTTGTAGCAGCTTAATGTGATATAGGTAGATGATGCTAAATCTTCCCTCACAAGTTATAAACTTTTGTATGAGATATGCTAATTCATCCCAAAGATGAATCAACCAACTCCTTGGGATTTCCTTCTTCCAATTTACTGCTGCCAACCTAGATCTGGAAATAAAATATGCCTATGATTTATCTTTGAAATGCTTAGTTTTGAAATATCTTTCTCCAATTTGAGGAAGTCCAGTGACATATGCAATGATATCTTCAGAGATTCTAATGGTAAGATTTCCAACAGTAGCCCTTTCCCCATCAAATGAGTGAGCAAATTCTAAAGCAACTTCTTCACAAGATCCATCAAATTTCTCAAAGAAAGCTATCCACTGTTTTTGCTCCAGAATTTGTATACAATCCCTATGAATTTTTGATGTAACAAGCTTTTCTGGTTCATATCTAGACACCATCTTTCCAAGTTTTAAGAGCAAGACCCTAAAATATTTCCACTATTTATAAAAAGGAGGTCTAAAAGTTTCAACCCTGTAATTTTTGCAGACTCTGTTTGGATTTAATTCTGTGAATGGTCTTCAATAAACTTTTTTTCTGTTCAAAAACAAAGAATATCCCATATTTTTCAAATTCTAAACTGCTCTCTGTTCTTCAATCATAAAAAAATTATGCAAGGGCATACCTGGTAATTTGATAAAAATTCTCAGGCTTTTTGTTGAATTCCAGCTCAATTTTCGTTCTTACAGTCAGCCTTTGCTAGCAATGAACTGTCTCGTTTTCAAAATGTACCAGAGAAAGTCGAATTTTGCACTTAGTTGTACAATTATTTGAGTTTGAACTTACCTTCACTGGCCGACTCCTATTTGAATACGTTCTCTTGCCTTTGCTCACCACGTATCTCCTTCAACTTCCATGATTTTTTCCACAGAGTGAGAATGTTGTATGTTGATAGTGAAATTGTCAACATTCAATTCATTATTTATCAGAGATTTCGGGATAGGAAGGCGTTAGAGGGAACAATTTGCTAGAGCGTAGGGATTTGGAATGGCGCTGGCATGTTGAAACAAAGCATGCATTTTGAAATGGAGGTAAGTATACACAGGAGTGCATCGACGGTTCGAGTCCGGGAGCATTGAAGTGAGACATGGAAAATGAAAAGGATTTGAGTCGTATTACTTTTATGAAGGGAGAAAAATCGTTGGAGGAAACTTAGACAAGGGTTTTATCATTTTTAAAAATGGGTTTGTACAACAATCATAGCTGAAGGTGTTGTTGTATTTGTACCTTTGTACTTTCCCTCTTCTTTGCAATCATCATAAGAAATGGTTTTTTTTTTTAGAAATTGTGTTCACTTGACTTATAACTCCTTAGTTCGTTTCCTTGAGTAACCATCCTCTTCATCAAGCATGAAACCTTCTTCTTATGACCCCTTTTTTAAATGTACATGCAAACAACCTTTTATATATGCAAAAAACAATTCAGTCTGTGTGTATGCAACTTATGTCTTATTACACATCAAAATTACTCACTTCGATAGTGTCGCAAGTGTCGTCATTACAAGTGTCGCAAGTGTCGCATTTTGCTCACAAGTGTCGCAAGTGTCAATGAAATCATACTGTCATGATGCCTATGTCATGCCTATAACGACATCAAGAAGACACTTGAAATGCCTCAAACACTTTATTTAAAGGAAGAGGAATGGTTAACTGAAGTTAAGTACCTCTTGCCACCTGAAAGAAGCATTCAATCTAAGGTTTTAGAAGAGAACACTCCCCTATATCACTCTTAGGAGAGTTGGCGCTCCCCTATAAGGTGCTAGGGAGCGTTATAACACCAAATAGCCCTTCTGAAGGAGCACTATGGATTTTAAGAGCGCTAGCGCCCCCCTAAAGCCTACTAGGGAGTGCTATAGCGCTCTAATGGCCCTTTTGAGGGAGCGCTGCCTATTCTAGGCAGGAGTTGATTTGTTGAGAAGAATGGGGGAAGGATATTTTCATTCTTAGGAGTCAGTTGGGTTTGAATCCTCAATCAAGCCATGATCTTAGGGCATATCCCTAACTGAAAGAGGAAAATCCTCAACTTACCCCAAGGATATCTCAATTGGTTGAGCCTCTCCAAGGCTATATAAGAAATCTTTCTCATGGTGAAAAGGGTGGATGGAAATGGAGAATTACACCAGACTTATGATCTCAAAAGTGGTGCTGGAATAGGGGTGATTTGAAAGAAAGAGACCTATGATCTCATAGGGAATAATTGGTGAATCTATCGTCATTCTTATCGTGGATCTTTTGAGCAAGGGATAGACAAGGAGGACTTGACGGGATTGCTGCAATCCATCTACAGTTGTAAGCAATGTTTTGTCCTTGTTAATATGATTTGCTTGGCTTGCTTCTTTCTAATTCGTGTTCAATCTCACATGAATTTGTCTCTTTAGTAGATATATCTATTTAGGGCTAACCTTGATAGAGTGGGAAGTGGTCGTACTTTGTTTGTCTACAGGATTCATCGAGGAGCGAAAGATTGGAGCTCAACTCGGAGCGTGCAGGGACAAACGTCAATTAAAGGTACTTCTCTTTTCCTTCCTTCTCACACACTAGTCCACCTAGATCTAAAAGGAATTCAGTGACCATGATAAACACTTTCTCTCTTAGATTTAAGAGTCTATCTCTTTGAGGAGATCTACTTGTCCGCAGGGAGATTTTCCTACAACAGAAACTAGCGACTCCGCTGGGGAATCGAATCGAAACTTTTGGTTTTTGATTTTTCCTCATAGACCTTGTCTTAACCTATGATTGTTTTCAGACCTTGTTCACCCCTTCATATCTAATTGCACTTGTTGATTGATTCTGTACCCCATCACACTCCGCTTACCTGTCAAAATTTGGTCAAAATTTTGGGTTTTTGGACTTTTTTATGATTTTTTTGAGCCTTGCACCCCCCTGCCCATGTTAGCAGAGCACCATCACTCCCTGGAAGTGTTTGAAATAGATTTATAACACTCTGGTGGCCCTTATACCAGAGCACCAACCCTTTCTTTCCCAAAATCTCTTCAAAAATTACAATTTTTGAAGGTCCAAACCTTGTTCTTTCACTTGCTGAGCTACCTTGTGATTCAATGATTCTTCCTTTGACCTTTGACATGCTTCTTCATGAGAAGTAAACACCTTGATATTTCAGATTTTGTAGCCTTCTTCATCATTTTTGAGTTTTTTCTATTGAGAGCTTGAAACTAATCCACCGCTTTCTTCTCTCCTATCCGATTGAGCGGGAACTCTACTGAAGGACATTAGAAGTCTGTAACTCTTCTCATTTGGTTCTTTAAGGTCATCTGATCCAATCTCTTTATCCTTCCTTTTGCATTTTTGATTTTATTTCTCTTGTTTGATTGCAAACGGGTGTGTTGATTGTGCTTGTCTGAATCTCCTTGATCTAAACGAGTAGTTGGCAGGACAAGTTTTTGCATTGAATTGATCATCATTCGCATGCAAATGAAAAAAGTAAATCTTAGTGATTAGTTGGCATATTAGTTTGCATTTATGAAATGTTGTAGCATTATATTGGATCTGATTGAGAACAAAATTGATTGAGGGCATTCCTTATCAAGTGTTTGATAGTGAAAACGACTCTTTCTCTTTCCCTTAAATAGGCACTCATTGAAAAGAAACGATTGCTTATCATATTTCATGCATCTTTTTGAGAATTGATTCATTATTCCATCAGTTTCACTTTCGTACACCCTCTGAGTAAACAATAGCCACTAAAATCAACGCTTAACTAAAATCTATTAGAATTTTTACATCTTTGTTAGCAAGCCTACATTAGTTTAAGGTGTAGGGATTTGGAATAGGTTGAAAGGATAAATTTCCAAAGCTATCAAACAAACTTAGTATCTTGTGGTAGGAAGAGTGAAATACAATTGATGTATTGGCTTGATGGGATCCCCCTCTCACACAGGGGTTACGCACGAGGTCACATTTGGGTGAGTTATGAAGATTATCCCTCCGTGGTTCAACTATTTGTAGTGGTTGGATCGTATATTGGGGATCACTAAAGGTATACCCACGATTATGTGTGGGAGCCTTTCGGGTTGATTTCAGACTTGTTATCCTGCCCATACATTCTGATTGGACTGTCGACTGTACCTACCCAGGGGCTGACTATGAGTTGGTGACCTTAGTAGCCACAATCTTTAGGGTCCCACACGAGGTGACGATGAAGGGAAGTCTCACTGTACCTGGAACAGACGTTGGTCAAACTCACTCGGGCTCCTTGGAGGGTAAATCCACAATTACTGCGTGGAAGCTTGCACCAAGGCATAAGTTCATTAAGCAGGTCGCCAATGTAACTGATCCACTCGCTCTATCCCCGCCCCTTTCTACTTTGATCCTGCGACATTGGATTTCATCACCAACTAGTGGTTTCATCGTAGGAAGGTTTGTTTGATTGATTTCTTCTCAGATTCATAGCGTGTGTTGCTTGTTTTACTTAGTGGACCTTAGATCGAGTCAGTGCTAATGGCATCGAATCCTAGGAGTACCAATGAAGGAACCCCTTCTCTTGGGGAACCTTATACCTTTCCTTCGTTTGGAAACTTTGGTCCTCCATATGTTGCCACACTGAGTCTTCCAGGACTCACTATTGGATTACCAGTTTGGTTGTTCCCCACTCCAGTGATCCTGAATCCTCCCAATGTTTCAGTTTCACCTAATACTTTGGATACACCACCCACACATCAACCTCATGTCGACTTTTCACCTTCTTCGCCCATCAAGTCTCCTTCCATTTCTCCTTATTCTCCTAGTGAAAGCTCTAAAGCAAGTAGTCAGGTTGATTAGAAGAAGAAGAAATCGAAAAGGACCAAGGCCCCACCAACATCTGATGTTGTCTCTAAGCAACCAGTTACTGTTAATAGTACTGGGAGTGTTGATGAGGTCAACAAGATTAAAAGGAAGAATCCAAAACCCAAATTCCCTTGCAGCCTTTGTAAGGGTGACCAATTTCTGAGGGATTGCCTTGGTCTTACCCAGGTCTTAGAAATGTAGTCCTCCACGTCATCGGCCTTTGTCAGTCATGTCGATGATACCCCATCAACTAGAAATGTTAAGGTTGGTAAGAAGAAGAAAACTGTCAAGTTCTCTTGCATGTTATGTAAAGGTGATCATTACTCTCACCTTTGTCCTCGTATGGATGAGGCTTCTTCTCTTTTGGAAAAAATTCAACTTCCAAAAGGTTATCGTAAGCTTTCCCCCAACCCATCATTAGTCGATGGACTGGTCAATCCAGTTCCATCCTCGATTAGTCCGGTTGATCAGGTGGTCAATCTAGTTTCCTCCTCGATTGAACCACAAACCCCGGTTGCTGATCTAGTTCCGTCATCGATCAACACCACTCTTCATCAAAAGAGTGTAACCCAAGTGGTCGATTTGTTTTCATCCTCGGTCGATCCCACTCTCCCGTCAGAGAGTGACACCAAAGCGGTCGATCTGTTTCCACCTGTCAACCCCATTCTTCCCTTGGAGAATGAAACCGAAGTGGTCGATCTGGTTCCGTCATTGGTCGATCCCACTCTTCAGCCAAAGAGTACCCAAGTGACTGATCCAATCCTTTCCTCGGTCAGTCTCACCCTTCATACGAAGAGTGCCAAAGTGGTTGCTCCGGTCACATCCTCAGTCAATCCCACTCTTCCTTTGAAGAGTGCCAAAGTGGTCGATCCAAGTCCACCATTGGTCGATCCTACTCTCCCTTTAGAGAGTAAACCCGATACTGCCCACGCTTTTCTCATTGATACAGACTCTACCGTGCTGGTGGGAATTCCTCATTCTCTTACGAAACCCCCTCCAAGTAGTGAGGCCATCCTTTTTTATTGGGGTGTGGTAACTGGACCTCGTCTTCCCTCTCACATTCCTTTCCAGATTACAGTACAGGTTTGTGGTCGGGATGTTCCTCAAACGTTGATAGATGAAGGTGCGTCCATTAGTATTATGTCTTTTGTTTCTTGGTACGCTTTGGGTTGTCCGCAGCTCGCACCAGTTACACAGAATCTGTTAGCTTTTAACAGAAGAACTAGTCAACCTTTAGGGATCCTTCCTCAGTTTCCTATAACTTTGGGAGGGAAAACTGTCTTTATTGATGTCATGGTAGTCCGAGACCCCTTGGATTTCACTTTACTCCTTGGGTGGGATTATGTCTATGCCATGAAATCTATTGTATCCACTTTTTTTCGCGTGATATCTTTCCCTCACGATGGAAGAATTGTGACTATTGATCAACTTTCATTCATCGACCTTGACTGGGTTACCTCCCTAAGTGGTTCTTATATGATAGCAGTATCACCCCCGCCGCATGTTAATTATGTGGCATTGTCTCCCATGACCTCAACTCCCGATGATTTGGATCTGGTAGTTGACATGGTGATCTCTTCGATAGGGCTATTGGAGCCTAATCTCCTTACCCCTGCCAAGACCCTCGACGTGTGTTCCTTCCAGAGTATTTCTCTTCCATCTAGTGAAGATCTCTTGGAAGCCATGACCGAGTTTTGTCCCTTGACATGGTATCCTTCCAGAGTGTTATCCTCTTGGAAGCCATGATCAAGAAGAAGCGACGAGCATAGTTTCTCTTCTCTATGGCAAGCTCGTTAAAAAATGAAACAAAGGTCCTGAGCATAGTTCTTTTCTTGTGTCAAGCTCCTTAAAAAATGAAACAGTCACCTCTCTTGAACCTTCTTTTCATCCATCCTTCTCTTTTTCTCCTTTCGTAGAGAAATTGGTGACAAAATCAAAGTCGGTGAATGAAATGAAGCTTGGAGGGAATGTCTCTAGCCTTTGATGATCTTTCTGGAGTTAAGACACTAGCTCTCAAGCCGGGGGCATACCGAGCTTAGTCTTTGTTCTTTCTCATGCTCGAAAATACATGAGAATGTATCCAGGTAGACTTTTATCTCTTTTTCGGACCTGTATGGATATACAAAAAAGGAACCCCCTGGAGTCTCCTTTAAGCTCTTTTCAGACTCTCTAAACATGAAAAGATCGTCGAGTGATCTTTCTTCCTTTACCACTCGTTAAATGGTTTGAAAGGGAGTCTTTTGAGTGATAATTTATCTCATTTTCGACCTTGCGAGACTAACATTACGAAAAAGGACAACCTTGGAGTTATCTTGAAGTCCTTTTCAGACTCTCTAAACATGAAAATATTACTGAGCGACCTTGTTCTTTTCACGCTCGTTAAAGTATTTGAAGAAAACATCTATTGAGCAATAGTTTATTTCTTTTTTGGTCTCATCCAACTACTTTACGAAAAAGGAACTGAGAGAGATCTCTTTTAAGTGTTTTTCCAGACTCTATAATCATGAAAAGCCTTCGAGTTTTCTGTCTTTGGACTCGTTAAAGAAAACATCGACAGGCCCATACGGGACCGAACCCTTACTTCTTCCAGTTCGCTAAAAAAGGGAAGAGGAACTTACCAAAGGTGAGTTTTATCGAGCATGTGTTACCCTCCTCGAGCTCGTTAAATTAAAAAGAGGTACTCATCTATCTGGATGGGGGAAAAATTGAAAGAAGCAAGCCAAGTAGTGTTTTTTTAGAACATCACCTAATAACTCTTAGAGTCGCCCTTGAACACAGCACTTTGTCTTTGCGCACATCTTAATCCGCTGAACCTCTGCACTGAGCCAATCCTTTGAGTTTCTTTTACTCCTTTGGGTCGCTCGACGTAAGTCACAACATCCACTACATTGTCAAGTTTTGGTCCATGTCAAGTTTCTGCTGTTGTGCCTCAGTGTTCAAGGGAAGTATCCACCTCGAGAGTCAGCCATCACAAATATTTTGTCTCAATACCCGTTTCAGTCCATGTTCATTTGATCTACCAATTACATCTCTATGTCTGTTTCGTGTCATTGATGGGGGATACATCAAGGCCCTCCTTCGACGAGCCTATTCCTGTCGACTTCAACACATTATCTAGGAATTAGACTTAGAAAATAGTTATTACTTTGGGACCTGCATGCCTCAATGGCAGGCCTCCTCACGTCTGACAGTGGATTTATATCATTGACCTCTGATCGAATGATTCCACAGATTTTTGACTTCAACTCATCTATTCGAATTCGTTGGAATGTACTACGGTACCTTGGGAATCATTGACATTAATGATGATCTCCCTCGCGCTTGTTAACGGTTTACAACATTGACCGGTAATCAAGTGGTTTCTGTCATGTTCGACATCAGGACATCTATTCACATGGTTTGATTCATACTACATCGGGATCGGTAAGAATACCTTGGGTTGAGTAATCACTCTGATATGTACTTTGCCCAAGTTGCGATGGAATTTCTCTTGAACAAATGACACATATACTGTCACATAGATCCACTTTGTATTGGTCGTGGCTATGTCTTGTCATCTCGTAGATCCACTTTGTATTCTTTGTGGCTACGATCAGTTCAGGTCATAGGAGTATAGATCCACAGTGTATTCTCGGTGGCTATACCTTTCTGTCAATACAATTATGGATCCGCAGTGTATTTTATGGCGGACATATCTTGCAAGTCTTGATCATCCAAGCATAGGAATGCCTGCCTTGGGTTTGAAACATGTCATAATATTTGTTGAATGTTTGTGTGCAGCTTCTGTCAGGTTCTCTACGTCTATACCCTTGCTTGAAAGTCTACAAAGCATTTCAGTTATCAGTTCTCATCTTCTAACTTCATACTTTGGGGGGCAATCTATTACACATCAGAATTACTCACTTCGATAGTGTCGCAAGTGTCGTCATTACAAGTGTCGCATTTTGCTCACAAGTGTTGCAAGTGTCAATGAAAGCATACTGTCATGATGCCAATGTTGTGCCTATAACGACATCAAGAAGACACTTGAAATGCCTCAAACACTTGATTTAAAGGAAGAGGAATGGTTAACTAAAGTTAAGTACCTCTTGCCACCTGAAAGAAGCATTCAATCTAAGGTTTTAGAAGAGAGCGCTCCCCTATATCACTCTTAGGAGCACTGGCTCTCCCCTATAAGGTGCTAGGGAGCGTTATAACACCAAACATCCCTTCTGAAGGAGCGCTATGGATTTTAAGAGCGTTGGCGCCACCCTAAAGCCTACTAGGGAGCGCTATAGTGCTCTGATGGCCCTTTCGAGGGAGCGCTACCTATTCTAGGCAGGAGTTGATTTGTTGAGAAGAATGGGGGAAGGATCTTTTCATTCTTAGGAGTCAGTTGGGTTCGAATCCTCAATCAAGCCATGATCTTAGGGCAGATCCCTAACTGGAGGAGGAAAATACTCAACTTACCCCAAGGATATCTCAATTGGTTGAGCCTCTCCAAGGCTATATAAGCAAGCTTTCTCATGGTGAAAAGGGTGGATGGAAATGGAGAATTACACCAAACTTATGATCTCATAAGTGGTGCTGGAACAGGGGTGATTTGAAAGAAAGAGACATATGATCTCATAGGGAACAATTGGTTAAGATATCGTCATTATGATCGTGGATATTTGGAGCAAGGGATAGACAAGGAGGACTTGACGGGATTGTTGCAATCCATCTATATCTATAAGCAATGTTTTGTCCTCATTAATATGATTTGTTTGGCCTGTTTCTTTCTAATTCATGTTCAATATCACATGAATTTGTCTCTTTAGTAGATAGATCTATTTAGGGCTAACCTTGATAGAGTAGGAAGTGGTCGTACTTTTTTTGTCTACAGGATTCATCGAGGAGCGAAAGATTGGAGCTCAACTCAGAGCGTGCAGGGACAAACGTCGATTAAAGGTACTTCTCTTCTCCTTCCTTCTCACACACTAGTCCACCTAGATCTAAAAGTAAGTCAGTGACCATGATAAGCACTCTCTATATTAGAGTTAGGAGTCTATCTCTTTGAGGAGATCTACCTGTCCGCAGGGAGATTTTCCTACAACATGTCTTCATAAACAGAGCATTTTATAGCTCAAAAACAATGTGTTTGAATTTGAAACCCGATCCTTTCCTTATAACTCCCTTGGAAACCAAAATTTGTTCCTTTGAGTACCATTTTTTATGCTTTTGAGGGTATATGAAAATGGAGTGATGAAAAGATGATGTAGGGGAAAGGAACGATATGATATTTATCATTGCTTAGCTTATGAAGAATTTTCCAAATTTAAAGCATTAAAAAGGAAAATATATACTAACTTGTTTGCTCATTGTGTTTGCCTGATTGAAGCTGGATGGAATGTTGCTGTAAGTATTAAATTTGGATAAATTTCCTCTTGTATTTCTTTTTCTTAGTATCTCAGGTCCCTCTGTTGAATGAAATTGATACTCTTCTTAGGTCCCTCTGCTGAATGAAATTGATACTCTTCTCAGGTCCCTCTACTGGATGAAGTTGATACTTCTTCTCAGGTCCCTCTGTTGGATGAAGTTGATACTCTTCTCAAGTCTCTTTGCTGAATGAAATTGATGTTTTTCTCAGGTCCCTTGCTGAATGAATGTTGTCATATGTAGAAGGCTTTGAAAGGTTTTGAAAAATGTATACCTTATCCCCCTCAGCCTTATTTATTGACTTGTCCTCAAGTCTTACAGATAAGTATTTGTAAAACTTTGAAGCTATAAAATGAAACTAGAAGTTAATAATGAAAA
>JZKD02S1949707.1:267904-282014 GCA_000966675.3 Picea glauca
TTCCACGACCCTATGTAAAACGTACGTAAAGAAAAATAATTTGAGAATGTTAATTTTTTTCGACACAAGCCCTTGAAATTCAAATAGTCAACAAGTATGATTGTCAATTTGTATATCGCGGAACTCTCCGTGCTATTTTTAGGACACAAAACAACAAAAGCCGAATTTAGAGCCCGCCACCCCGAGAACCCACGATCCAAAAAATGCTTACTATTTTTTTTGGACGCGAGGCCCTTAAAATTCAAATAGTCCGCAAGTCTCCAATTGTCAATTTTCACCCGACTACCCCGAAAACCTGCGATGAAAAAAATGGCTATGTATGGGATGAGTGCTCCGTGCATGCTTTATATATCTACTTTATAAAATTACATATTTCCTATGTTTAATTTATGTTGTCCAGGAAACCTATAATTTCATAAATTTCAATCTCTTCTATCGAGGATCCCTTCTTTTAAAAAAAACTAATTTGGGAATGCCAATGTATACACCGAACATGACCTTCCAAAACTCCCTGTGTTATTTGCAGGGCATGGAACAATAGAAGGCCAATTTTTATCCTGCCACCTCGACAACTTGTGATCATTAACTTATGTTGTTGAGGAAACCTATAATTTCATAAATTGCATTCTCTTCTATCCAGAAGTCCTTCTTATAAAGAAAACTAATTCGCGATAGCTAATGTATACACCGAACACAAACTGTCATAGTTCGATAGAACCTATCTGCGAAGCCGCGTCCATAAAACTGGCTAAGTATGCAACCGAAGGGCGCTCAGTCGGAATGACCACAGAAACGCGAGAAACTATAGACTCAGAAACATAGTTTACAAGAGAAAAATAATAGCAAGAGAACAATTATATCTCCCACACAGCAAAATTCACTCTCATAACTATGAAACCATAGCAACACATAATCCATGGAAAAACATCGACAACTATGAAATATACTAAGAGGCCAACAACCTCCGCTTCAACGTGTAAGAGATGCAATTTACATCGCCTGCAATTTTTTAGTCTGTTATTTTATCTTTATAGTATTCTATGCAAACTCCACTGCAAAAAAATGTAACCAGAGATCCAACTGAAGATGCAACATCCCAACGTTGCAAACCTTGGACAAACAAGAACAAGCAGAAAAAAAAAACCCAAGTGCAGGCGCAGGACCGAAACCCTGCAAATAAGGCCCAAGTGCAGGCGCAAGACCGGAAACCCGCAAAGTCGAATCAAACAACAATAAACAACATATAATGAAGAAAGAAGCAAGTAGCAACCAATCCCCCAGGAACGATGTTGTTCCAATCATGATTGTAGAAACCCAAACGTGCAAACTGCAACAACACGAATAGGGAAGCAAGAACAACAACAACATGCAAATAAGAAATCAGTGCCATGCAAAAAACAAGCATGGACCAGTGAACCAACAGTGCCACTGAAGCATATAAATTAAAAAAACGGAAGAAAATGTCTTGTAACAAGCCTGTTAAGTAACCATTCAACACTACCAAGCCTGTTAAGTAACCATTCAACACTACCAAGGCTGTTAGGTAAACATTTAAGTCTGTCAGAAATTCTTTGTAAACATTTAAGAAAAAAAATTCAATGTGGCAGGTCTCTCACGTATCCCAAAAAAATTGTTATATTTTTTGTAACAATAGTTCGAACACCAGAGAATGTATTGGAAGGCCAAACTTTCAATATGCCACCATATCAAACATTGCCATAAATTTGCCTAGCATAAAATGCTAAACCAAACATTTGAATTAATGTTAGCATTAATCCACCTTGGACGAATGCATAACAAAATATATGATTCAAAAAGACCATATACGATCAAATACTTTGGATATGCCAACATATATAACATTGGGGATAGTGAAGCCGACAATAAGACCTCCAATCCCTTGTCCAATTAGATCGTGACAAATATGGTACTTTTTTTTATATAAAAATCAATGTTTTCAGTTCCATGGTTGTAACAATAGATAATATGAAAATATTTGTGGTCAAAAGATAGACTAATACCACAGGGACTAATAATACATAGAGGTACGAGAATCCGGGGAAAGCATTAAATGTTCCATTTTAATATTTATGCACCAACTATCTCTTGACCATACTATTTTATATCACGATTCAAAACACTTTATTTATATGTTTTAAAAGTAAATTTCGCCATAAACTTTGGTGAGTTTCTTCACGCTACAAGAGAAACTTGGGAAAATCCTAAAAGAACTTAAACGACATAACTTAATACTTTGCACTGTATGAATTTTTTGGGCGACCCGAGTAGCCCCACGTACAGGTAGCTCAGTTCGTGTCAAACTAACGGGTTAAACATGTTCTTTTTTTGAATTAGTTTTTATAGGCGTTTTCTTTTATCTATCGCCCCACATACAGCTAGTGCAGTTCCTGTCAGACTGACGGGCTAAACACGTTCCTCTTTTCAATTAGTTTTCATAGGCATTTTCTTTTATCCATCGCCCCCCACATACAACTAGTGCAGTTCCGGTCATACTAACGGGCTAAACACGTTCCTTTTTTCAATTAGTTTTTATAGTCGCTTACTTTTATGCGTCCGTTGATCGACAGATCAAATGACTTTAAATACGCTTCTACTGCTTGCCCAATTTTATCATATTTTCACAGTTGCATTCATCAGTCTCTTTGTTTGGAGAAGCATTCCCCTCATCCCTTATTGAATCCCATATCATCTATCTCCATTTGCAGGAGGTGATAGCTATGGAGCAAGTGCCAGAGATAGTGTCGGTGCCGCAAACATTTCAAGTATTTATAAGCCACAAATCCCATATCATCTATCTCCATTTGCAGGAGGTGATCGCTATGGAGCAAGTGTTAGAGATAGTGCCGGTGCCGCAAACATTCCAAGTGTTTATAAGCCACAGGGGACCGGACGTGAAGAGGACGCTTGCCAGCCTCATATACCATGACCTCAGAAAGTGCGGGTTGAGTGTCTTTATGGATAAATACGAACTTCGCACGGGCGATACTATCTCACTTGCAATCAACACTGCCATTCACGCTGCCTCCATTCATATTGTCATTTTTTCTCCGGGCTATGCTGAATCGAGTTGGTTTTTAGAAGAGCTGTAATTCGATTTTGATATCACATCATGAGCGCAACACAAAGATTATTCCTGTGTTTTTCGACGTTGAGCCTATCGAACTTCTTCATATTGAGAGTGGACATTATGCAAAAGCTTTTGAAAATCACCAACTCAAAGGTAGAGTCGCCATTGAAGCCATTCAAAAATGGAAGACATCCCTCAATAAAGCCTCGCTTATTTCTGGTCTGCCATTCAAAACGAAGGAAAGGTAATATGGCTTCATGCTTCCGCGGTTTCAATTTATAAATAAATGCTTTATAATTTATCTCTTCAAAATTGAAGTAAATTTATGAGAAACCTTGGATTTAAAAAAAATTGTTCTTACTAAGCATCTATGTGGCTTATTAGTGACCTGGGCGAGTTTTCGGAGGACATTGCGAAAAAAGTAGTAGAAGAGGTATTTAAATCGGAACCAATAGAAGTCGCTAAATACCCAGTCGGCCTGCAGCAAGCGACGGAGGATTTTCAAAGTGAAATTATGAAACAAAAAGATTCAATGGTTGTGTTGATGGCGGGAATGGTTGGTGTAGTAAAATCAACTCTCTCTAGATATCTCTTCGGGTTGAAACACTCAGGCTTTACACGATCAAGTTTTTTGTGTGACGTCAGAAAAAAGGATTTGTTATCCTTGCATAAGAAGTTACTTTGTGATCTGGCGGGTGATCATTTCAATCATACTGACAGTATCTATGAAGGGAAGAGTATTTTACGAACTTGTCTACGAGGTCTTTCAAGAATTTTTGTTGTTCTGGACGATGTGGATCATATGGATCGATGTGGATCATATGGATCAAATAGATGGTCTGATGGATACGAATGCCGTGCCCTCTGGGAGTCTTGTCAGAAATTAATCATTTCACCACCCCTGTTTAAACTGTGAATCGGTGGCCGTCTTGACCCTTCAACCCTTCAAGACTCCAAGATTTAATTACTCTAAACGGTGGCCGCCTTAACTTTTAAAGGCAACGAAATTATACCACGGCCTTCATCAAATTTTATCATTTCTAAAATCGTAGGGGCAATTTGTTTTAGTATAAATAAATGAAGAACTGATTGTAAAATATGGTGATCTGAAGAATCACATTTTTGGAATTGAAGCCGTTTTGAATTCTCACTCTAAAAACTTTTTCGAATTGAATAAGTTATTCTTGGGTGCTTGCGTTTATGATTTCCTGTTATTGCGTTTATGATTTCCTGTTATTGAGTTTGTAAATTCGTTTTATTCCTTTGATAAAATTCATTTTGAGCAAACGTAGTAATTTTTGTTTTTACTGATTGCGAACCAGGTTTTTTATTTATCCTGAGTTTATTTGTTGGAGTGTGTGATTTTAAAAGAGATTAAATAAAATATTGTTATTTCGGCATTCAGAGTTTACTTATTAAAAGTGCGTAGAGTTCTTTAGTCTCCAAACCCCGAACCCAAAGTAGTGGGGCCCAAAGTTTGCATGCATTTCACAATTAGGCGATTGGGGTTGCTTGTTGTTTTTGTATCAAGGGTTTGCAAACCCCAAAACCCGAAAAGCACCGGGCCCACACTCCATTCGCATTTTCGCGATTCGGGAGTTGTTGCATGTGGCATTGGGTGTTCGTGTTCGCCGAAATCCCGAACCTCGATTGGTCCCGTTTTTCTTCATTTGGTATCAGAGCTGGTTACCTATCCCGCAAGTGCTTAGTTCATTGCAGATTATTCATGTTAATGCCAAATTTTATTCTCTTATTTCCCTGCGTGAAGGTTTATTTAATTCCTTTCAAATTTTATACAAATGGCTGCGTCTGGTAGTAATTCTTCTCAGGTTCAGGTTCCTATTCTGAGCGAGAAGTCATATGATTCCTCGTACATTCGGATGAGGATGATTCTGCGTTCTCAAAATTTGTGGACTTATGTCATTAATGGTTATGTTGAGCTAGTTGATGCAGCAGCAGAATTGGCTATGTCTAATGCTGACCGTGTTTTGCTGAAGGAAAACAGGAGGAAGGACAACAAAACTCTTGGATTAATCCAGCAAGGATTAAATGAATCCATTTTTATGAAGATTTCTAGTGCTACATCTTCGAACATGGGTTGGGACATTCTTGAAACCTGTTATCAAGGGGTGTCCAAGGTGAAGACAGTGAAGTTGCATAATTCAAGAAGGGATTTTGAAAATCTGAAGATGAAGGATAATGAAAGTGTTGATACTTTCATGACTCAAGTAATGAGTGTTTTGAACCAGCTCAGGCAGTATGGAGATGATGTTGAGAATAAAAGATTTATTGAGAAAGTGCTGAGAAATTTGCCCAAGAATTTTGAACCTGTTGTTGTATCCATAGAAGAATTTAAATATTTAAGTGAAATGCAAATTAATGAGTTAACTGGTTCTCTTGTTGCTCATGAATCTAGGATGTCTAGATATGAAGAAGGATCATTGGAGCATGCCTTCAAATTGAAATTTCATATTACCAGAGGCAGAGGCAGAGGAAGGTCTTATAATCATGGAAGAGGAGGTTGATTTTCTGGTCCAAGGGACAACGGAACTGAATGAGTGTCTGAGGAGAAGTCTCAGCAGAATCCTCCTAACTTAAGAGGGAGCAACAACAAACCCTGGTAGCAAGAAAATAAGAGGTATGATAAATCTAAAGTACAATGTTGTTATTGTAATAAGTTTGGGCATTTTGTTAATAAATGTTGGAAGAAGAAGACAGATGTTGGAAAGCAGTCTGCACATATCATAAGTGAGTTTGAGCATGATCAAAATCCTGTTTTTCTGACCTGTAATGTCACTCAGGAAAATGCTAGTGATATTTGTTTTTTGGATAGTGGTTGCAACAATCACATGACTGGTAATAAAGACTTATTTTCTTCCATTGATACTAGTATTCAATCTGAAGTCAAAGTGGGAAATGACTGTAAGGTTACAGTCAATGGTAAAGGTATAGTTCCAGTTTACACTAAGAACAATCAAAGAAGAAATATTGATGATGTTTACTTTGTGTCTGGTTTAAAATGCATTCTTATTAGTGTTGGATAGTTCATGGAGAAAAAGTACAGAGTATTCTTCAAGAATAAGGTATGTACAATCTATGATAAATTACCGAGCAAAAAGTTGATTACAAAAGTAGAGATGACCAAGAATAAAATGTTTCCACTAGTTATGCGAAATGATTTATGTGGTTCTTTGAATGCTTATAAGGCTGGAAATTTAGATGAATATTGGTTATGGAATTTGAGATATGGTCATTTACATTTTAGTGGTTTATATCTATTACAAAAGAAACAGATGGTAAAGGGGTTACTTTGTATTCAACAACCTGCAAGCTCTTGTGAGAGCTGCATACTTGGAAAACATCATAGAGAAAAATTTGTTTCAGATGTTTCGTACAGAGAAAAAGTTCCATTAGAAATCGTTCACACAGATTTATGTGGACCTATGCAAACACCTTCTTTGAATGGTTGCGTTTATTTTATGACTTTCATTAATGATTTCAGTAGTAAGACTTGGTTGTATTTGTTGAAACAAATATCTGAAGCCTTTGATGTTTTTAAGAAGCTTAAATCTATGGTTGAGAATGGGACTGGTCAAATCATTAAAATCTTAAGGTCTGACAGATGAGGTGAATAAAAACTTAATAAATTCATTGAATTTTGTGATCTTCATGGAATTAAAAGGCAGTTTTCTACCCGATATACTTCATAGCAGAATGGAGTGGCTGAAAGGAAGAATCAGACCATCATGGATATGGCTCGAAGCATGTTGAAAGAGAAGCATCTTTCAAATGAATATTGGGGAGATGCGGTTCTTTTCTCTGTTTTTATCTTGAATAGAAGTCTCATGAAGACTGTGAGGGATCGTGTACCTCAGGAAGCCTGGGATGGTAAAGCCTCGCAATGTTTCTCATTTCAAAAATTTTGGATGTGTTGCATTTGCACATGTACCTGCAGAAATGAGGAGGAAGTTGGATGAAATAAGTGAAAGATGTATCTTTGTTGGATACAGTGAAGAGTCTAGGGCATATAAACTCTACAATCCCATCACCCAGAAATATGTAATCAACAGAGATGTTCAATTTAAAGAAGATGAAGTCTGGGATGGAAGTATTGACAAATCAATTTCAGAGGGAGTTGTGTTACCCGATGAAGATGATGATGGTGTTGAGCAGGCTGAAGGAGATGGATAGATGGTTCCACATGCACATATTCCTGCAACAAGAAGTCCAACAAGGCAAGCACCATATTTCATCCCATCTCAATTTAGAACGTCCATAACTCATGAGCATGGTGAGCTATCTGGACATGGTGGACATCAATCAAATTCACAGGTAAGTAGTGAATCAAATCCCAGTTTAGCTTCATTAAAAGACAGCTTTAAATGACAGAAGACTAGAAGATTAAGAGAATTGTATGATCAGAATGAAGAAGTAGATCAAATTTCAAATTTTTCATTTATAGCTTATGATCATGTTAGTTATGATGAAGCTGCTAAAGAGGATGTCTGGATAAAAGCAATGGATGAGGAGATTGATTCCATTGAAAGGAATAACACTTGGGATCTTGTCAATTTACCTGAAGGTAAGAAGAGCATTGGTGTTAAGTGGGTTTATAAGACTAAGTTGAATGAAAATGGTGAATTTGAAAAGTACAAGGAAAGAATTGTAGCTCAGGGGTTTAGTCAACAACTCGGTATTGATTACAATGAAACATTTTCTCCTGTAGCAAGAATTGACACTGTGAGGATGGTCTTAGCTATTGCATCTCAGAATAGATGGATCATGCATCGGATGGACGTCAAGTCTGCATTCTTGAATAGATATTTGGAAGAAGAGGTTTATGTAAGACAACCTCCGGGTTATGAGATTGATAAGCACAGAGATAAATTTTAGAAGTTGAGGAAAGATTTATATGGATTGAAGCAAACATCCATAGTTTGGTATAGCAGAATTGATGAGTACTTTATTAGTGTTGGATTCAACAGAAGTCGAAGTGAACCAACTATGTATACAAAGGTGAACCATAATGGTAAAATTTTGTTTGTATGTTTGTATGTTGATGACCTGATTTTTACTGGAGATCTATTTGTAGATGATTTTAAAAATGCCATGAAAACAGAGTTTGAAATCACTGATTTAGGATTGATGAATAATTTTCTTGGAATTGAAGTGGATCAATCTGATGATGGCATTTTCATTTGTCAAACTAACTATGCAAATAAAGTATTGAAAATGTTTAGAATGTTGAATTGTAAACCAACAACAACACCTATGGCAACTGGTATTAAACTCAACAAGTATGATCAGGGATCACATGTTGATCCAACTCTGTATAAGAGGCTGGTTGGAAGCCTTATGTACTTAACAACAACTAGACCTGATATTATGTTTGTTGTAAGTTTCATTTCGAGATTCATGGAGACTTTGAAGAGTACTCATTGGCAAGAAGGAAAAAGGATCATGAGATATGTTGATGGAACAACTGAATTTGGTATCCGATACACATCAATCTTAAACTTTGAGCTGATCGGATATACTGATAGTGATTTTGCAGGTTCTATTGATGATGGGAAGAGCACATCTGGTTATGTGTTCAGTCTTGGATCTGGAGTAGTGGCATGAACATCAAAGAAACAACCCATTGTGACTCTATCTTCTACTGAGGCAAAGTATGTTGCAACAGCTGCAGCTGCATGTCAAACTGTGTGAATGAGAAGAGTTTTGAATGAATTGTTGCATAACCATAATGATGCAACTCAAATTGTTTGTGACAATAAATCTGCCATTGCACTATCAAAGAATAATGTCTTTCACAAACAAAGTAAGCACATTGATACGAGGTATCATTTCATTCGTGAACTGGTAAATGACAAAGAAATTTATGTTCAGTTCTACAGGTGTGAAGAACAATTTGCAGACATATTTATGAAGCCTTTGGGAAATGAAATATTTCAAATCCATAGAAGAAATATTGGGGTATGCAAGTTGTAATGCATTGTTTACAACAATTTTGTTTTACTTGTTTTAGTTTTTTTTTCTCTGAAATGATTAAGAGGGAGTATGTCATAAATTAATCATTTG
Source organism: Picea glauca (assembly GCA_000966675.3). NCBI lineage: Eukaryota > Viridiplantae > Streptophyta > Pinopsida > Pinales > Pinaceae > Picea > Picea glauca. The sequence goes on from JZKD02S1949707.1 coordinate 277,074, forward strand.
ACCGCCCCTATTTAAACTGTGAATTGGTGCCCGTCTTAACCCTTCAAGACTCGAAGATTTAATTACTCTAAACGGTGGTCACCTTAACCTTTGAAGGCAACGAAATTCTACCACCGTCTTCATCAAATTTTATCGTTTCTAAAATAGTAGGGGGAATTTGTGTTAGTATAAATAAATGAAGAACGGATTGTAAAATATGGTGATCTGAAGAATCACATTCTTGGAATTGAAGCCATTTTGAATTCTCTCTGTGGAATTTCTGAAAACTTTTTCGAATTGAATATGTTATTTTTGTGTGCTCTGCATTTATGATTTCCTTTTATTGAGTTTGTAAACTCATTTTATTCTTTTGATAAAATCCGTTTTGAGCAAACGCAATAATTTTTGGTTTTACTGATTGTGAACCCGGTCCTTTATTTATTCCGAGTTTATTTGTTGGAGCGTGTGATTTTAAAAGGAGATTAAATAAAAGATTGTTATTTCGGCATTCAGAGTTCACTTATTAAAAGTGCGTGGAGTTCTTTAGTCTCAAAACCCCGAACCCGAAGTAGTGGGGCCCAAATTTTGTATGCATTTCACAAACCCCGAAACCTGAAAAACACGGAGCCCACACTCCATTCACATTTTCCCGATTCGGGAGTTGTTGTGTGTTCGTGTTCGCCGAAATCCTGAACCCCGATTGGCCTTGTTTTTCTTCAAGTCTGATATTGATCACATCTACTGATTAGGATTTACTCAGACGCTCATCCTCAAGAACTATAGTATATGATGTAAATCCATTGCATAAAAATCATGCCCGAGAGCTCTTTGCCGGCATTCTTTCCCTAAATCTGAACCATCCAAAGAATTCGAAGGTCTTGTTGAGAAGAATATGGAAATTTGTCAGGGGTTGGCTTTGTTCTTAGAGGTTTTGGGAGGACTCTTTGTTGGCCAGTCTGTCATGTACTGAAACCGACAGTTGGAAAAGTTCTCTACAATCCTACCTTATGATATAATAAACCCATTAAGAGTGTGTTATGAAGCTCTGAATCCTGAAGAGAAGGAAGTATTTTTTGACATCGGTTGTTTCTTCATTGGAGAAGAGCAAGAATTAGTGATTCGAGTCTTGGAGGGATTATATGAAAACAACAAATTATATGGAGGAATTTGGGACTATCTTGAAAGTCTCCATAAAAAATGCCTTATCGACGTTCATTGTGATGGGTATGGAAGTGTTAAAACTAGCGCAGCCACATAAAATGTGGATGATGAATGCCGATAGGCGCTTATAGCGAGTAACCCTAGGGTCCTTAGCGATTCGAGTCTTGGAGGGATTATATGAAAACAACAAATTATATGGAGGAATTTGGGACTATCTTGAAAGTCTCCATAAAAAATGCCTTATCGACGTTCATTGTGATGGGTATGGAAGTGTTAAAACTAGCGCAGCCACATAAAATGTGGATGATGAACGCCGATAGGCGCTTATAGCGAGTAACCCTAGGGTCCTTGGAGCTACTGAGTGACCATTATCTATGTAGTTGTATTAATTTAAACAAGCAAACCAATTATTCTGAAATCTTTGGTTTAAATAATAAACAAAGAACGGTCGTATTGTACAGTATTGTACAGGTATTCATGAACCATTATTATCTCATGTCGTTTCCCTTGGCAAGATGCCACTCTCGTTGCAATTAATAGGTATACAAAATCTATGCATGTTTTTGGTTTTATTCAGTGTTGAATTGGATAAGCTAAATGATTATCATGAAGTATTTTGTCAGTGAATTATAGATTAAATGTTTAGTTAGTGTTGAATTGGATAACCTAAATGATTATCATGAAGTATTTTGTCAGTGAATTATAGATTAAATGTTTAGTTAGTGTTGAATTGGATAAGCTAAATGATTATCATGAAGTATTTTGTCAGTAAATTATAATTAAATGTTTAGTTATTCATTGGGATGGTTTTTTAAATTACCAACTTGATTTTTATGCTATTAAACATGGATTCCTAAGTGGATTAATAAATATGTACATCTAACATTTTTGGTGACTCTATATTTGTTTTGATGATTCATTGTTCTTCTTTAGAAATCTTAAAGTATTTGTACAATTTGTAAGGCAAGGTTTATGCTATCAAACAATTCCTAAGTGGATTAATAAATATGTACATCTAACATTTTTGGTGACTATATTTGTTTTGATGATTCATTGTTCTTCTTTAGAAATCTTAAAGTATTTGTACAATTTGCAAGGCAAGGTTGTGGAAAAGATTGTGCACAAAGAACTTGTCATTCAATGAGCGGCATGGGTCTCCTTTTCTAACAACATCATACAGGATCAAATTTTTTTATGGATAAACATTGCCGTTATACTGTGAATGAGTTAGTCACATACATTTCCAGTAACCACAAAAAAAATACAAAATATATTAAAAAATAATAAATTCTACAAATCATATATACAAAACATTCATACATATTTCATTCTAATTCTACAGAATAGAACACATTCACATGTATTCTCTAACCCTAACTCTAAAACCCTGACCCTAATACAAATAACACTTAACTCTAAAACCCTTACTCTCATACCAATACTATAACCCTAAGCTTCTCCCTCGTTTCATCTCCAAGACTGCTAGACTTGATACGAGGTTCTTGGATTTGATACGAGGTTCTTGGATCCGCTGGAAAGAGATGCTTAAAACCTAAATACCTAAAAGTTTAAAACCTGATGCTTAAAGCTTAAACACCTAAAAACTTAATACCGGATGCTTAAAAAATATATATGATACTAAAAACAAAAAATCTCATACATGTCGGTAAAATTAAGCTCGATATGATCTAGATCTGCAACTACATAGAAAAAAAATGGCCAATGTTTTCTTATTTACATAAATTTGAGGTTGTGGACATGGCAGAAACTCTAGCCAATCGAAAAGGAAACGGCTAGAGAGTAAGCATATATGGAAAAAATGTCACGCATAGCATGCTAGGAACATAAAAATCATTAGATAAGGGAGGAAGTAACCTGCAGAGGATATCAAAAAGTCCGAATAAATGGAAAGGAGGCGCTCCACGCAGTCCAGTAAATGTTGTCAAACACTATAATAAAGATCCACGTATCTCATCAAACTTATAGCTAGTGGGTAAAAAAGAAGGTGAAGGGTTTTATTCATGCACAAAGTTTTACTTATCTTAATAAAAAGCTTGCATAAATTTCGGTTAATCATATAAATTTGGTAATCATATAGTTTTATAAATTTCGGTTAATCATATAAATTTGGTAATCATATAGTTTTAATTTCTTAATATAATTAGATAAATGTAAAAAATAAATAAATTAAAAAAACATTAGTTATGCCCAAAACCTATCGGCATAATTACACTGCACAATCAACTTAGGGAATTGGCCAGACATATTGCCCAGAAGAGTTTCGTTTGTTACCAACGCCTCCACGACTACGACTTTCTTGCTCAGATGATATTCAGGAAATGTTGGGATCGCAGGTATGTGTATTTGATTTTTTTATTATTTTTTTTTGTTTATTATAAAGGAAAGAGACATTTTAACTTGCAGACTGAATTTGATTGTCAGGCCGGATCGGACTTCTGGATACGGGGAATTCGGTTCTCCAAAGTTCAGGAGACACCTAATTTCATGGATAAAATTAGGGTTGAAGGTATGCATCTTCTTGTAATCGACAGTTTCAAGTGTCCGTCGTCCATTTTTGGCTCGTGGAATATCTCTGGAGACTTGGTGTGGCTTCGCTTGCGTAATGTCACTTCATTCTAGTTTCCACGCTCGATCTCGCTAGGAAGATTGAGAGTTTTGGAAATTGAGGGTGAGGGTAAATACGTCGAAGATTTGTTCGACAATTTTGACCATGACGTAAGGACATCAGAGTGAGTAGTTTTAAAATTAAATTTGAGAGTGAGTAGTTTTAAAATTAAATTTGTTCTTTATGCAATCAAATTAAGAGGTTATATGTGCTTTGCAGCTTCCCTCGCAGGTAAATGAGTTGAATATTGTCGGAAGACATAAACATCTCTCTGGGCAAGGGCCTTCTTCTTCTGCCGGAAGTGACAAAAGTTTCTCCGGGCAAGGGCCTTCTTCTTCAGGAAGTGATAAAAGTTTCTCCGTGCAAAGGCCTTCTTCTATTTTCCGCTTTCTAGGATGGAAGGGAACCTTGACCAAGATCGTGTTAAAAAATCTAGCATTCTTACAATCAATTCCAATTGAGTTTTCCCAACTTCAAAATCTAAGACATTTAGATCTATGTGGCTGCTATAAGCTGATTGAACTGCCCAATACTTTCTCTCAGTTATTGCAACTTCAATATCTATCATTGCGCGGATGCGTCTCTCTTTCCATTCCACCCGATCTTTTGGGAGAAATTTGCACACTTGAGCATGTAGACTTCAAAGGCTGTCGAAACTTGGTAGCTTTGCCACTGGGAATCGCATCTCAAAGCATTTAAGATATCTGAATTTACTAGGTACTGGTTTATTACAATTACCAAACAACTTGGCAAAACTAGACCATTTAGAACAACTAGAAATAGGGAGCCGTGTGTTAACAGAGTTACTACTTTCTGCCAATTTGAGGGGCTTAGCAGAGTTGACTCTATTTAGATGCTACCGTCTACGGTACATCTTACCAGAAATAATTGGAGCACCGAATATCAAATTTTTGGCCATAAACGGATGACCAATACGCGAGTTTATTTTCCAGGATCGGGAGAGTGCTTTAAGAGATTTGTCTTTGATCGAAACATACATGTCCGAGATATGCATTCCCGAAGGTGTTTTACCCAGGCTCGAAACTATTGATCTTTCACGAAATAGTCTGCTAATGAAGGTTAATGCCTTGCCATCAGCACTTGTAAAACTAGACCTGTCATCCTGCCCGAAATTGAAGACATTAACAATTTCAAATCTAGCAAACCTAAAATTC
>JZKD02S1949707.1:288916-315109 GCA_000966675.3 Picea glauca
ATCAAAATTATCTATCTGTTTTGCCAAGTGTAAAGAAAAAAATAGGCATTGCTAAGATAAGAACAAATTCTCACGAGCTCCATAGTGAAACTGGGCGTTGGTCAATTCCTAAAACACCATGGGATGAAAGAGTGTCACTTTTGTCACACTAAGAAGGTTGAAGATGAAAGTCAATTTTTCTTAGATTGTTGAGCCTATACCCATATTAGATCTCATTTTCAAAATATTGATCACACTATCAACCTTCTTAAGCTCTTAGCTCAACAAAAGTATGGTGATCTTGGAAAGCTTCTCTTAATGCTTTTCGAGCACAGAAACAAAATTATAAAGAATCACAAGTAATCACTTACCCTCTTAAGGTTCGATAGACCAATTAGGTCTTAGAGGACGTTAATCATCATCATCATCATCATCATCATCATTAAATGTATCTATAAATACATTTAATAAACATTTTATAAATATATATAATAAACATTTATAAATTAAAATTAAAGTATTAATTTACATTAGTGTCTAATGTAACATATTAAATGATTGATAGATTAATAATGTAATGTATTAATTAATTAATTAATTAATACATTGATAAGGCAATAATACACTAATAAATTAATACATTAAATATATCAATAAATACATTAAATGCAATAAAAATCGATTATTAAAGTATTAATACATTAGCCAAGTATTAATACACTAATAAAATAATACATTATTACATTAATGCATAATGTAACATGATAAACTATTAATACATTAACAATACATTATTACATAGTTGTAATATATAAATTAAAGTATTAATGCATTATGCATAATGTAACATATTAAATACTAATACATTAATAATCTAATGTATGAATTAATTAATACATTTTTATCTACTACATTGTTAAAATATTAATACATTAATAACACATTATTAAAGTAATAAAACATTAATAAAAATATTATTAAAGTATTAATACATTAATACATTTATTGAAAATGATTGTGGTTGATTATGGTGGACCATCATTAGTGTTTTTATGGTTATGACTATGAATGACATTGATGTATAATGTAATGTATTAATTTAATTAATTAATAAATTAACAATTTTTTGACAAATACATTACTAAAGTAGTAATACATTTTTAAAGTTGAAGTTGGTCAATTCCTAAAATGCCATGGGATGAAAGAGTGTGTCATCTTTGTGAGCCTATACACATATTAGATCTCATTTTCAAAATATTTGTCACACCACCAACATTCCTAACCTCTTAACTCAACAAAAGTTTGGTGATCTTGGAAAGATCATCATCATATTAATATAATGTATAAATTAAAGTATTAATTTACATAAAAATATAATATAAAGTATTAATTAATTAATGCATTAATAATGTAATGTAGTAATTATGTAATACATTTATACAATATTAATTACAAAATTGTTGAAGTATTAATATAATAATAAAATAAAAGATTAATAATACATTGTTAAAGTAATAATAATAATAAATCATTTCATACATTTAATACATTAAATGAAATAATAAATACATTAGTAAAGTAATAATATATTAATATATTAATGTAATATATTTAATTATTAATAAATTAATAATGCATTAATAAATACATTCTTAAAGTATTAATTCTTTAATAAAGTAGTAATACATTAATAATATATTATTTATGTATTAATACAATAATACCTTAATTGAGAATGACTATGGTCGAGTATGGTTGACCATGACCATGGTTTAGTTTGGTAGACCTTGGTTGAATTTGGGAAGGAAAGGTTCTCTATGGTTGACCATGGTTGTCCTTCATCATGGTTGAGTGAGGTTGACCATGACCACGGTTGACTATGATTGACGAGAGTTTATTATGGTTGTTACATACCCATGGATGAGGTTCGTTGACCATGTGGATCTCATTATGGTGGGCCATGTTGATTATGTTCACCGTAGTTTACTATGGTCCTACTGCATTGCAATGTTGATCATATTTTGTTCGTCAAATTGCGACATAATGTTTTTTTCGTGACATGCCAACATCAGTTTTTGTTCATCACATTGTGAAATTAGATTTTGTTCATCACATGTCGACATAAGGTGTTGTTCATCACATGGTGACATTATATTTTGTTCTTCACTTGACATCGTAAGGTTATGGTCATCAAATTACTTATGATGAAGGCTTATGTTTCTCACGATATGGAATTGGAATAGGTTTGTCATAGTTCGTTAGTGAGTTATGTTCGTCACATTGCAACATTGGAAAATGTTTGTCATATTTGCACATTGGGTTGTGTACATTATGACATTTGGAAATGTCTATCGCATTGCATTTGTCCCATTACAATGCCAATTTATGTTCATTCGATTGTGATGTTCATAATTGTTCGTCACATTGTGACGTGCGTATATGTTCATCACAATGTGATATCTATATATGTTTGTTGCATTGAAGTGTTACTATGTTTTTAGGTTCCATTGTTACTATGTTCGACACATTATGATGTTTGGAAATGTTTGTCACATTGGAGCGTATGTATATGCTCATCACATTGTGATTTTACTGTGCATGGTAGATGGAAACATTACTATGTTCGACACATTACGACGTTTGGAAATGTTTGTCACATTGCGACATCCATAAATTTTCATCACATTGCGACATTATGATGTTTGGTAGATTTCAATTTTACTATGTTCGACACATTGCGATGTTTGCAAGTTTTTGTCGCATTGTGACGTCTGGATATGTGCATCACATTGCAACGTGAGGAAATATTTTCCATATTGTGACGACAGGGTGATGTGGGACACATTGAGACATGTATTTATGTTCTTCATATTGCGACATGTATTTATGTTTGTCACATTGCGACGACATCCCTATTTTCGTCATATTGTGACGTTACTATGTTTCTTAGATTGTAATGTTACTATGTTCATAACATTGGGACATTACTATGTTCTTCATATTGCAACATTATATTTTCAGTGCATTTCAATGTTATGTGTTTGTCACAGTGAGACTTTACTATGTTTGGTAGATTTCAACGTTACTATGTTCAACACATTGCGACATTTGGAAATTTTTGTCACATTGCGACATTGGAATAAGTGCGTCACAATGCAAAATCAGGAAATGTTCATCACATTGCGATGATAATGTGATGTTTGGCAGATTGAAAAGTTAATTTGTTCGACACATTGCGATGTTTGGAATTGTTTGTCACATTGCGACGTTAGAATAAGTGTGTGACATTGCAACATGAGGAAATGTCCATCACATTGCAATGAAAGGATGAAGTGTACTAGAGTGAAATGTATGTTTATGTTATGATGGCATTCATATGTTCATCACATTACGACCTTAATTTATGTTCATCAAACCTCAACATTATTGTGTTCGTTAGATTGCAACATTACTATGTTCGTCATTGTCCAACATTAGTATGTTTTTCATTGTCCAACATTAGTATGTTCGACACAACGCAACATTACTATGTTTGTCACATTGTAACTTCTTGTTTTGTTTTTCATATTTCAACGTTTGTGGCATGTTCATAAGATGAAAAGGTTGGTTTGTGTCCCATACATTACGAAAAGTAAGCTTTGGTGAAGCTTTAAAAAAATGTTCTAACAATGTTTCCTTTGTGAAAAATATAGGAACTTTTAACTGATGCTTTGTGAAAAATATAGGAACCTTGAACTGATGCAATTTATTACATAGAATGAAACTTAGAATCTGAATTTTTTTAAGGACATTAATAACATATGATCTTTAACTATAAAATCTATCCCTTCCGAATAAGCATATATAAAATTATAGTATGCATTTATGCATTCCTCTTTTTGGTGTCGCAATTTTCAATTGTTAAGAAAGAACAAAGGAATGAGTAAAAAGTAATTATGATTTATAGTAGTAAAATATTTAACTTGAATCCTTTTATGAGTAATTGTGATCAATGTTCTCACTCTAAAGATAACCCTAATAAGTATTAACAATAATTGAAATGTATAACCTTAATTTTAATGAGAATAACTCTAACCCTAATCTCACTCTAACCCTACGGCCCTAATAAGTATTAACAATAATTGAAATGTCTAACCCTAATTTTAATGGGAATAACTCTAACCCTAATCTCAGTCTAACCCTAACCCTAATAAGTATTAAAAAGAATTGAAATGTATAACAAGAATGATAACTTTCCTTTAAATTTTAATGCATTTATACTAAGATTAGTGTCTAAGGCATCTTGAGCTTGTATTGATATTTATAATATTGTGAAAAAACTGATATTTACATGCATAATGCATGAAATGAATTAATAAATACATTACATTATTACCATAAAACACAATCCATATTTATAAATACTTGTATTTATATTTATAATATTGGGAAAAACACTATTTGCATGTATAATTTTACAAACACTACTATTATAACAAAAAAAACCAAGCATATATTAATTTTAACTCTTAATTTTTAATACAGATTTCAACATCACTATGTTCAACACATTGCGACATTTGGAATTTTTTGTCATGTTGCAACGTTGGAATAAGTGCATTGCAATGCAACACCAGGAAATGTTCATCACATTGCGATGATAAGATGATGTTTGGCAGATTGAAAAGTTAATTTGTTCAATACATTGCGATGTTCGGAATTGTTTGTCACATTGCGACATTAGAATAAGTGTGTGACATTGCAACATGAGGAAATGTTCATCACATTGTAATGAAATGATGAAGTGCACTAGAGTGAAATGTATGTTTATGTTACATTGACATTCCTATGTTCATCACATTACAACATCAATTTATGTTCATCAAATATCAACATTATTGTGTTCGTTATATTGAAACATTACTATGTTCGTCATTGTCCAACGTTAGTATGTTCAATACAACACAACATTACTGTGTTTGTCACGTTCTAACTTCTTGTTTTTTTCTTCATATTTCAACGTTGGTGGCATGTTCATCACATGAAAAGGTTGGTTTGTGTCCCATACATTACGAAAAGTAAGATTTGGTGAAGCTTTTAAAAACACGTTCGAACAATGTTTCCTTTGTGAAAAATATAGGAACTTTTAACTGATGCTTTGTGAAAAATATAGGAACCTTGAACTGATGCAATTTATTACATAAAATGAAACTTAGAATCATAATGTTTTTAAGGACATTGATAACATATGATCTTGAACTATAGAATATATCACTTCCGAATAAACATATATAAAATTAGAGTATGCATTTATGCATTATGATTTTTGGTGTCGCAATTTGCAATTGTTAAGAAAGAGCAAAGGAATGAGTTAAATGTAATTATGATTTATAGTAGTAAAATATTTAACTTGAATCATTTTATGAGTAATTCTGATCAATGTGGTGGTATTTTTTTTCTTGGATAAATTCATACAATTAAATTGTTCATACAAGGACATTATAGGGGAAAGTGTTTTTCATCTTCAACCATTTTAGTGTCACAAAGATGACAAATTATTTCATACCATTGTGTTTTCTTTGTATATATTATTTTATTTTTATATTTTATAATGAATAAAATTTTCATAGGAAATAAATAATACATTAAATTAAATTAAAATTAATGTTGTTAAATTATTATCATTACATTTTTATTATTAAATTATTATTATTTAAATTATCTTTTACTTATTATTTTTTTTATCATTATAAAATAAACCTTAATACAAATAACCTTAACTTTAATATAATCATAACCCTAATTTTAATTGGAATAACTCTAACCTTAATCTCACTCTAAAGATAACCCTAATAAATATTAATCAGGGGCATCTAAGATGTCAAAGTCACTCAGGGATCGCACCCGGCCTAAGCAACACCAACCCTTAACATGGCTCAATTTTTTGTCGCCGCAAGTTTCGAACCAGTGACTTTAACATCACAGAGTGCCTTAACAACACACTCCATCACCGACTGTCCTACACCTCGGGGACATAAATACATTACATTATTACTAAAAAACACAATCCATATTTATAAATACTTGTATTTATATTTATAATATTTGGAAAAACACTATTTGCATGTATAATTTTATAAACACTACTATTATAACAAAAGAAACCAAACATATATTAATTTTAACTGTTAAATTTTAAATAGATAAATTAATAAATTAATAGATAAATGCTAAAGTATTAATAAATTATTGATAAATTAATAAATAAATACATTATTAATAAATTATTAAGTTATTAAGAAATTAATATCTTATTAATTAATACATTGCTAAAGTATTTTCTTTTTAACAGAAATAGTTATTTTATATATTTATCAAAAAATGCCATCATTACAATAAGGAGATGACAGTGGCTCTATCATCCAACTTATGTTGTGTTTACAATCATCCTTTCCAAAACCAGAAATGAATGATACCTTCATGTTGCAAACACTACACGCTTGCCATGTAAAAATGGCTACGGAACTGTGAAGAAAGACTTGATATTTACACTTCATAGAAACCTGGATTTAGAGTGTGAGGGGCCAGCTTCGTCCTGCTCTAGCACACTATTTTCCTCTGCTTAGGCTGTGTCTCCTTGCTACTGTTCTTGAGCTTCTCCTTCCCAGGAACGGTCCGAGAATCTGGGGGAGATTGGAACATGTCGATCATTGCTGGCCACCGAGTGGAAGGTGGAAGGGATCGAGGATTCATCGGTGCCATCTGGATGTGGAGAGTGTTGAAGATTTCCTGGTCATTGGTTGAGATCATCAATCTGTCTTGTGTTGCGATTTAAGCCTCTCATGGCGATAACTAATTCCTGATTGTGCCTGAATTCCATTCTTTGCATTTGTTGTTGCATCTCGACCACATTTTCCTGAATTGACTGGTTTTCTTGCTACAACTCTCTATGCTGGGTGTCCTACCGATCCTCTATTCTCCTGCACTCTTCCTGCAATTCCTGAAACTGTCCTCGTATGTCGTCTAGTGTGTAGGCTAGACAGGAGCAAGGGTCTCGGTGTCTGATAGTGTTCGGCGCATGGTGATACAGTAATTGGGGGAGGTGCAGGGAAAGGGCAAAGAAAGGCCAAGAGAAATGAAGTCCAGAATCCTAGAAGTGCGAGGGCGAGGGTACTTAATAGGAGAGAGGGGTTAAAGATGATACTTGGATGGAGGCCTCCATAAGCCGTTATAAGCCAGAGTGCTCATGATTTCCCTCGAGCGATATAGCAGAGATGACTGAAGCGGGGCCTCAGTTGCCACGAGGTGAAGTACATAGATGGACGTTTGGAGGAAGAGTTCAAGTGCCATGAAGTGAAGATAGCTGAAGTGAGGGGAGGGTGGAGGTATGGGAGCGAGGGAGCACAACGTGGGAAGGAAGGGGGGGGGCACATGTTCGTGCATGCCAGAGGGAGGGGAGGAAAAGACATGGAGGGAAGGGGGGACAGTACTGACTGTGTGAATGAGAGGGGGGGATGTGACGTGGGAGGTTGAGGTAGGTGGGGTCCAAGAAAAGTGGAAAGGTGAGTGGGGAGGGGGGAAGAGAGACATGGGATAAGGGACTTGTTCCTAAAAGTGAGAGGGGGGCTATGGGACAATTTTTCTTAGGGAAACCAAACATTGGAGAGGGTTTGGTTGGTGAGAAGGCTACTTTGTTCTAGTTTTTTAGTCGCTTTAGCCATTTTGTCAGCCTCCATATTTTGTTTTCAGAGGATGTGGAAAAAGATCAGATGCACACACCTTTTCTTAAGTGAATTTATGACTGTGGATATGCTTTTTGAGTGGGGATTTTGTCAAATTGGGTATCCCTCTCAGTTCTTTAATGACAATTTCGAAATCCCCCAAAACTGTTAGGCCCTATATGCGCATGTCCTGGGCTAGCTTGAGTCCCATGTAAGTTGCTAGGACTTATGCATTGTTGTTTTTTTTTTTTCCAAGCCCCCAAGAGTAGTCGATTATCTTATTTCCCTCGGAATCATAGATGACACCCCCCCCCTCCCGCACCTGCCGCCCCTTAAAAAAATTTGAACGACATGGGGGTGGGCTTTGATCCACTTATGTGTGCACGGGTCATGATACCATTTAATATAGTATCTCTGGGTACAACCACACATTCTAACACTACCTCAAGGTGCCCCCATGGCTCCAGGTAAAACCCTGACGAGAATTGAACCTTGCCCAATGGTGAAAAACTCCTCGCTTTCCACCATTGGATCCAAACCTTTTGGGCACACTGCTAAAGTATTATTACACTAATAAAACAATAGATTAACAATACATTATTACATTTAAAATATTAAATGCATTAATAAATACATTACCATAGTGTGGATACATTAAAACATTAACAATACATTATTACATTAAAAAAATTAAATACTTTAATAAATACATTACTATAGTGTGGATACATTAAAAAAGTATTAATAAATAATATATTAATTAAATTATAATTAAAGTATTAATTATTATCATTACATTTTTATCATTAAATTTTATTATTTAAATTTTATTTTTATTATTAAAAAATAAATCTTAATATAAATAACTTCAACTTTAATACAATCATAATCCTAATTCTAATAAGAATAACCCTAATCTCAATATAATAGTAACTCTAATAATTATTAATAATAATTAAAATTTATAACAAGAGTGATAACTTTCCTTTATTATTAACAATAATTAAAATGTATAACAAGAGTGATAACTTTCTTTTAAATTTTAATGAGTAAATATTAAGATTAGTGTCTAACTCATTCTCAACTTGTATTTATATTTATAATATAGTAAAAAACACTATTTACATGCATAATACATCAAATACATTAATAAATACATTACATTATTACTATAAAACATTATTTGTATTTATAAATATTTATATTGATAACACATCTCTTATATTTAGATTTTTAATATTATGAAAAACACTTTCTACAAATATAATTTTACTATTATTATTATTATAGCACAAAAAATGAAACATATATTAATTTGAACTCTTTACTTTTAAATAAATAAAATTTAAACATTATAAATAAATATTAAATTGATTAAAGCAACACAACACCCTGATGGATTCACATGTCAAGCTGATGTAAATTTATGTTTGATTTCATAATTCTCTTTGATAAAAGCATGGTAAATTTCATTAATTGTTTGAAACTCTTAATTCTTTAGAGGCTCTTAAAATACAAGTCTGATACAATTATTGTTAGAAACTTTTAATTATTTACTGGCTCTTAAAATACAAGTCCAGTACAATTATTAAAATATAATTATAGTCAATTTATTATTTATTTAGCTTTCTTAAAGTGAAGCTCTCATCCAAGGTATACGAAACGAATATTAAGAGTCCAAGGTAATGATGTTGAGAACGTTAGGCATTACCTGGTTAGGTATGTTCAGAACATGTTTTCCTAATTGAAAAACCAATCACCTTCACCAATATGTGCATTAATAAAATCTCCAGGCCAATAGAACCACAAAAAAAATCTTCAGGTTTGTAGTGAAAAGAAAATATTAATTTACAAAAGAAATTAAGAGGAAGTGTAAATGTAACCATTAAAGAATATTGTTATTTGGAGTAAATGAAGAAAAATTGCTTGGAGAGGTGATTTGTAATGTAGATGCATGTATTGGCGGAAGCTCCTCATCCTCTTCAAAAAAAGGAAGCTCTTTCACATGAGCTATGTTTCCATTTTTGCCAACACACGGATGCTGTGAAAAATACTTATATGCCTCATCCCTTACAACTGGGTAAAGAAACAGATTTTCAATAGATGATGTGGCGTGATAAATAAACAAACCGTTCTCATAGGCATGTGAGGGCATCGCTACTATCATTGTGTTTACCACCATATCTCCTAGAATCTGCTCACGTATTCAAACAAACAATATGAGGTAACGTTCAATAGTTTTATTTTCTTATATTGAAAAACAAAATGCAGCAGCAAAAAAAAAGTTTTCAAAAACAAGAACTTTGCACGTCTAATATCATTATATTTACAAGATCATTGGATTGAGAATAAAAACAAAATCCATCTCGGAAATATTGCCCAAAAGAAAGAAAACTTCAGAAATTGACAGAAAATAATTCACACCGAGTCTAAGATGAGGCCTGGATCAACTAGAAAGGATAACATTCGTCCCTTTCCATATTTGATTATGAGAGTGTCTATAGTTATGCATTACAATCCCCAAAAGCATGCAATCAGTCTGAATAACGATATGACATTAAAACCGATAACATTATTGTAAAATATTGATGGATGTCCCTGCTTAGTTTATAACATAGACATGCGGATTTCTATCGTATTATATTATTTGATGAGATTTGGAGTCAGGGAGACCAGAGATCAAATTATATACATCCATCGTCCCTTCATATGATCATAAACTATTTATTTATTTAAATCCCTTCTAAGTGGATTACATAGCAGAATCAAAGAAATAATTTAAGGTGTGCGGAGTAGTGGGTAAAGGAATCGAATGCACCATCATTCCATAATTCACCATGGGTAGAAGAATCAAATGGGTCATCCTTCCACAACACACACCTGCCATTCTAGCTAAATGGAGCTCGACATTCCACGACTACTATAAGCATAATCAATTGCTAATCTCATAACGTGTCAATCTGATGGCAATCATGTAATTTTTTAATTATATTAGGTAAATGTGAAAAAGAAAACACATAAACGTATGTCTTTATAAATGAGAGGAAGTTAATTTCTGAAAATCTGATCCATTGATTAAAGACGACGACAAAGAATATGCCAGCATCTTTCAATGTTAGCCATAAGATTAAAATTTCTGATTAAAAGGTTGATTAGTCCATTAATTCCAATAGGGGGACACCTATGACTAACGTAATTAAATGATGAATTTAATTCTAAAATTTTGTATAATTATAAATATAATGATTATTAATTCTACAAAATTTCAAGAAAACTTACAATGTTTATATATATATATATATATATATATATATTAAAAATAATAATAATTTTCTCAAACTATGATAGGGTGTAAAGAACCAGGTTTGCTAAACCCACTTAAATTTTTTCCTTTACAGATTAAATTCAATAGCATGCACATGCTAATTAATTCATGCAATTAACAACATTACTAAAAATCTAAAATGCAAGTGTTAAATCAAATACACACACAACATTTAGATATAGATTAACAACGAGGAATTCAACCATAAGAAATCACACAAAACACTTATTTTTCCTCTTGCGTATAGGGGACGTTCCTCCTATACATAGACTTGTTTTTTCAAATCTCAATAGAAAGCCACCTCGAGCTGAGGCTATGAGTCCACAAGGAGGTATGACCCTATTGGCTATCCACCCTTCACATTCAGCATCCAAAAAATCAGGTTCTACTCCAACAAAAATTCCAATACACCGGGTCTATTCCTTAAACCTGCACATCTCAAGGAACGCGATCTTTGTTCTCTGCCACACAGTCCATCGAGCCTTCTCACTTCCCTCTATGACTCCAATGCACATAGTTGGATAGAAATATCATAGTTAGGGACTCTAGTAAATCTTAGCTACTCTAGGAGCGCTCACATCATCTTTTTCAAGGCTCTTGAGCCATTTCCTCCATATGAAATGTCACTTACATGCATACAACCTTCATTATAGGCCTACAACCTCATTTTCAACATACAATTCATCCCAACAATGGTTTTCCTTGAGAATAACATGGTTGTGCTCTTTTTCCATCACTTATCCCTCCTCTTTCTCTTCCAAACCAACATGAAAAAATTCCCAAAGAATGAACTCAAATTTCCTTTTCTTCTCATGCAAGCTTGACTCACACATTTCCAAAAAAACAGTTGTACTCAACCCAAGCTATCATAAATTGGTGAGTTGAAATTTCCCACCTACCACTTGCTAGGATATTTAGACACTTAGGAGTTAGTTAAGATCTACTTGGTCTAATGTGTCGTTAGGTAAAAGTGTGTTTATTAGTATGTTTCTTTAGTATGAATTAGTATGCATTTGTAGTTAGGAAATTAAACGGTCACGATATATTCCCAACATAGAGTGATTTGACAGTTCATACTCTCTTCGATCTTAATGACCATTGATCTGTGGCTTAACACACGATTGGTCCATGATATCTATTTAAAGAGCATGGAGGGTCATTTTTCGACGAACGATTGTGAGAAAATCACATGTAAAATCTCGTTGTAATCTTTTTCTTTTGCATTAATAAACTGCTTCAAGTGGTCGTGTTGGCTGGGGTAGTGGATGTTTCCCCGTAGGGGTTTTACCATGTGAAAACTTTAGTGTGTTGATATTTGATCTAGTTATGTGAGTGGTCACTGAAGGTGTTCTTCCTTTTTTGGAATACCTATGTTGTCGAACATGGTATCATAGCTTGTTTGAAGATCTTCTCCTGTTGTAGATTGATATCATGAAGCTGAGTTGTCTCATATCCATTTTCTGTCATTTCCGTATATTTTTGGGCCGAGAGGACTATTCCATTGTGTCTGTAGCACTCGTTTAATTTTGGAACATTTTTCATTTCACTCGAAAAGGTTTATGTTTGCCCAATATACAACCATTACAGTCAGATCCGGAGATATAAAGTTTGAATACACACTTTTTAAAATTTTTGTAGAGTAGTGTTTTGGTTTTATATCGGTTATGTATTATTTATTTCTGGGTTGCTAATCTTTTAGATTTGCGTATTCTCTTTTCCCCGCACCCTGTGGGATCTCAGAAAATTAGAAACAGATAGGAAAAGATGCATCTTCCGGGTAAGCTAACAGATATCTAACCCTTGTTGTCATCGAGAAGCGAAAAATTTTCTTGTGTGAAAAGAGTTTTTTCTTAGTACTCTCTCACAGGGTGTCTTCAACAACAACAACAACAACAATCCTCCTTCTGAACTTTACAATATGTTTTTCTAGACCATTTGGTTAAAATTTGCCTTATTAAGTAAGAGGTCTTGAGTTCAAGCCTCTCTTTTGTTACTTTTGTTTGAAAAAATTCATGCAAAAATTGTAAAATGTATTTCACTTCAAGTATAAAAGTGAATCAATATAAGTAGCTTTAATATTTTATTTTAGAGTTATTTACTTTGCATGCATCTTTTCTGTTATAAAGTAACTTCATTGTAAAAGTGATCCCCAGTTCTCTTTATAAAATTGGTCACTTCATAAAGCAACTTACACTATCACGTGGTCATTTGGTTATCATTTATACATTTTTTAAAAGGGGCATAACTCTCACATCGGAAGTCCGTTTTCAATGTTGTTTTTTTATAAACCACATAACTTTTCGAGATATTTTCATCCAGATCATCAGTTTCAGTTTTTAAATCCACATTATATGCATATTTAATATAGCTTATACAATTAATGTCTTTCTTACCAGCAACAACTACTTCCAATGGAAATCTCATATGGAAGATTTATTAAGAATTAAAGAACTGTACCGGATTGCCTTGGGAAAGGAAAAAACACCCACTGAATATGATAAGAAAACCAAATGGGATAATAGAAGTGACGAAGCACGTAGACTAATCAGAATGTCCATCTCTCCTGATTTAATGTACCACCTTCAAGAAATTGATGACCCCGAAGAAGCTTGGGACAAGATTGAATCTGTGTTTGGTAAACTCAATATTATTGGATCACAACAGTTAGAAAATCAAATATTAACCTTGAGTTCAAGTGATTTTTATTGCATTGGAGACTATCTATCTAAGTTTAAAACACTCAGAATTTTGTGTGAAGAATGAAACATAAAAATGGAGGAAGAGCGTTGCATCTATCTTATTCTTTATAAGCTAGGTAGTGCATATTATGTGTTTGTATCTACATTTTATTCCATGATAGAGGCTCTAGGGAAAGCTTATGAAAAACCCACTCTTGAGTCCTTTTGTGCTTCTTTGATTAGAGAGGAAGATAATCTTATACAACTTGGAGTGATCAGCGTTGAAGGTACCTCTAACAAAGCCTTAGTTTCCCAGTAGAAAGATAAACCCAAGTATCCCAAGAACCAATATCCTCGCTACAACAACAAGCAATATAAGGGTCCCAAACCCGCTCAGACCGCTTCAACTCCTAATGGTGACAAAGGAGCAAAATATAAAAATAAGAAGACTGACAGACATTGCAACTTTTGTGATAAATATGGTCATGATGATTCCAAATGTTTCAAGAAGATGGAAGCTTTATAAGAAGCGATGAAGAAGCACAACATCAAAATTGATTCTACTACTTCTTATTCTTCTCATGAACATGCACTTTTTGCTTCTGGTTTCTCCTTCAATACAAATTCTACTTATTCTTCTAATGAGTGGATTATAGATTCCGGAGCATTTTATCATATGGCTAAGGATAAAGCCATATTTTATGTTCTAAATGAATGTAACACCAAGAAAATATTTGTTGGCGATGATAGATCTCTTAGTGTTGTAAGATCTGGAACTGTTCAAGTAGATAATGGTCATTTCAATGATGTATTATGTGTTCCAAGTCTTTCTTGTAACCTTTTATCAGTCTATCAAATCACTCATTTAGGTGAAGGTAAAACCATAGAGTTTTTACCTCACCAAGTTGTAATCAAGGATGTAAAATATCCTAAGCATGTTATTTCAATTGGAATTGCTTATGTTATTACCAGGTTGTACAAGTTTGACAACTTTGGGTCATCAATTTTTTTTGCTCATAGCGATGACTTGAGAAAACTTTGGCATGGGTGATTTGGTCATCTAAACTATCGCTCATTGCAACAACTATGTAATCAACAGATGGTGGTTGGTCTTCCTCTTGTTTCATGCAGAGATGGTGTTTGTGTTCTAGGCAAACAACATCGGGACAATTTTGACAAACGTGCCTCTCGGCATGCCTCGAGCCCTTTACAGCTTGTTCATAGTGATTTGTGTGGTCCACTTTCTTCTCCTTCCTTTTCTGGGTGCAAGTATTTCTTAACTTTCATTGATGATTTTTCCAGACGTACTTGGGTTTACATCTTAAAACTTAACAGCGAAGTTTTTGACAAGTGTTTGGCCTACAAGGCCCTTGTAGAAAAACAATCTGGACATCAAATTCAAAAATTAATATAAGATAATGGATGTGAATATGTGAACAATAATTTTACAAGTTACTGCACTACACAGGGCATCCAAATGCAACACACTGTTTTGTATACACCACAACAAAATGGTGTTGCTAAGAGAAATAACTGCACATTAAAAGAAATGGCTAATTGTATGATCCAATCTAAGGGATTAAATCTAGAGTATTGGGTGGAAGAAATCAACTGTTCTAATTACAAAGTCAATCACACTCCCACAAAGGCTCTTAAAAATATAAAATCGGAAGAAGCTTGGACTAAAATTAAACCAGATGTAAGTCACTTCTGTGTATTTCGCAGTATAGCATGGGCTCACATTCCTAATGAGAAAAGAAAAGAATTACAGCCTAAAAGTGAGAAGTGTATATTTGTTGGTTATTCTGAATATGTAAGAGGTTATAGACTTCTTCAACCACATTGTAATGAAATTATTCTTTGAAGATATGTTAAATTTGATGAAAATCTCTTGGCTTGCGAGCCTAATTCGACGATTGTGCCTTCTTTGGCCTGCGAGCCATCTTCAACGTTTGTACCTTCTTTTGTTCCTATTTTGGTTTCTTCTTCAGATGATGACAATGAGGATGAAAATCCACCTCCGCCTTCTCACCTTCCTCCAGATGAATCCTTTGAAACTGAACCAACACCAATTCCACTGCTTCCTAGATGGGTCCGTACAACACGAGAAGCAACTGGTGGTCTTGTTGGTGATCCTTCAGATCAGTGTCGAACACGTTCACAATTCTAGTGAGCCTCTTCTCTTTTGGCTCAAGTTTTAGAGACTCCTGATCCAGAGACATTTGTAGAAGCTTCAAGTCATCAGATTGGGATACAAAAATAAATTAAGAGTAGATCATTCTTTAATGGCCAACGATACTTGGGATATTGTACCTCTTCCAAAAGGAAGAAAACTTTTCATATATAAATGGGTCTATAGAAATAAGTATGCATCAGATGGAAGTGTTGAAATACACAAGGCTCAGTTAGTTGCCAAAGGATTTTCCCAAGTTGAAGGAATTGACTATAATGAAACCTTTGCCCTTGTATCCAAAATGAATTCCATCCGCCTTGTTCTTGCCATTGTTGCCTCTCATAAATGGGAGGTCCATCAGACGAATGTTAAATCTGCCTTCTTGCATGGTGATTTGAAAAAAAAAATTTGCATGGAAAAACCTCCTGGCTATGTCCATAATGACTCTATCCTTGTTTTTTGCCTTAAGAAATCTCTTTATGGTCTTAAGCAAGATCCCTGAGCTTGGTATGCCAAAATGGACAACTTTTTTATTGACATCAAATTGTCTCGATACCATTCTAATCCTAATTTCTATTTCAAGAAAGTAGGAAGCCATCTCATGATCATTGTCCTTTATGTTGATGACCTTATCCTTATTGGTAGTGACTCAAAACTTTTAAACCATGTGAAAACCAACCTTAAGAAGAAATTTGAAATGACAGACTTAGGTTTTTTGCACGATTTCCTTGGCCTCCAAGGTTTGCAAACCAATGAAGGAATTTTTCTTTCCCAGTCTAAGTATGCTTGTGACCTTCTTCGTCGCTTTCACATGGATGATTGTAAACTAGCCCCTTCTCCCTTCGAGTTTGGAGCCAATCTTACTACCACCTGTACTTCTCCTGAAGTTGATGCCACCCTGTACCGTCAGTTAGTTGGTAGCCTCTTATACTTGACTCATACCTATCCTGATCTTTCCTTTTTTGTTGGTCTTGTTGCCCGGTATATGCAAACACCCCATGAAAGCCATTGGAAAGCAGCTAAAAGTATACTTTGTTATGTCCATGGTATAGTTCAGTTCAAGATACATTACAGTTCAAGGGGGACTCCTTTATTGGTTGGTTTCACTGATTTAGATTGGGTCAACGACCTTGATGATTGGAAGTCTACTACATGTTATATTTTCAGCCTTGGTTTAGGACCTGCCACTTGGGCCTGTAAGAAACAACAGACTATTGCACTTCCTTCAGCAGAAGAAGAGTACCAAGCAGTGGTAAATGAAAGTCAGGAAGCCTTGTGGATTCGACAGATCCTTTCAGAGTTTGGATTCGAGCAGCAACATCCGACCAGCCTTTGGTGTGACAATCAAAGTGCCATCAAGATCACCAAAGCCCTAGTTTAACATAAGTGCAACAAGCACATCGAGCTACACATGCACTCCATCAAAAAACTCATTCATGATCAAGTTATTGAAGTGCTCTTTTTCCCTATAGAAGATCAAGTTGCAGACATTTTCACAAAGTCTCTTTCAGAAGTGAAGTTTTCCAAACTTTGATCGAGTTAGGAGTTAATGAAGTTGTCATTAAGGGGGGATAGGCTCTAATTACTCCTTCCTTCTCCTATTGTGTCAACATTGTAAATCCTTCAATCCTATCCCAAATTGTTCTTAAGGGGGGAATGTTATGATATTTAGACACTTATGAGTTAGTTAAGATCTACTCGGTCTAATGTGTCATTAGGTAAAAGTGTGTTTCTTTAGTATGCATTAGTATTCATTTGTAATTAAGAAATCCGACGGTCATGATATGTTCCCGACATAGAGTGATCTGACGGTTCATACTCTCCTCGATCTTAACGACCATTGATTCATGGTTGAACACCCAATTGATCCTGATCTCTATTTAAAGAGCATGGAGGGTCATTTTTCGATGATCGATTATGACATACTCTCTTGTAAAATCTCTCTGTAATCTTTTTCTTTTGCATTAATAAACTGCTCCAAGTGGCCGCGTTGGCTGGGGCCATGGATGTTTCCCCGTTGGGGTTTTACCATGTGAAAACATCGGTGTGTTGATCTTTGATCTGGTTATGTGAGTGGTTACTGAAAATGTTCGTCCTTTGTTGGAATACCTGTGTTTTCGAACACCACTCTTACATCACTTTAATATCTATTTTGATATTTCAAAGATGGATAGACATTAATATGAAAATAGCTTGGGCTAATATAAATGGGTAACCCTTTGGAACCCTCTTTAACCCTCTCTCTTATGGAATCATAGCTCCCCACCATTATCGTCCTGCTCGTATCACAACCATCAATTATTACTTTTATTAATTATTTTCAATGTACAAAATACTTTATTTGGCCCCGACCATATAAATCCATATGCTCTCTTCAACCAAACATATCAACTCACGAGCCTAAATCACATATATACAATTACAATATGAATTGTGGGGATTAAAAGTGGGGACATTACATCCCCTACCCCTTATTTTTGCATCATCCTTGGAGTAAGTTTTAAATGTGTGAAGTAAAACAATGTATAGATATTATTAAGCAAAACATAAATTAATCAATGAATCATACACATAGTACCCAAAGATTTACATTGGAAACCCTTAACTGGGAGAAAATCAACCTTCCTTGGTGCCACACCTCTCAAATATTCATTGTACTAATTTAACCATTCAAAATACAATATATACAATATTTTAGGTATTTCTCAGCTACCAAAACCCTAATCCATTAATCCAAAATCAATTTATAAAATAGCTAAAAATAGTGAAAACGCTAAAATAGAAAAATTGGCCAAAAAGTTTTTTTGGGGTGCTTTTCTAAACCCTTTCGGCTTCGGGCTACTGCCCATAGTTGAATGCTTCACTAGCGAAGGGGGGCCAATCCAGCCTGCCCCCATGGTAGCACTCGGTGCACACGCCCACAAATAAAGGCATGTGATGGGATCATTAGACACATTCATCAAATTTGATGCACCCCTCCACACACATGAAAACAATATAGAACCTACCCACCATTCTCCCACCTTTTGTTTTCTTTGCAAAAGGGTGGTCACAAGATTACATAGTCAACAGTATAGGGTAGTAATGTCCATTTTGTCTCTACAGTAGTAGAACTCAGTGCTCACACACTTTGTCAATGAATGTACAACATTATTCAAAGTGTCAACCTTTTCTAGCAACACCTTCTTGTCTTCAACCATGTATCTCATAAAATGACATTGGAAATCAATATGTTTTTTCTTTGAATGATAAGATGAGTTATTTTCCAGGAACATTGCACTCTAACTATCACAATCTGATCTTACTGCTTGTTGTACCAACCAATACCTGAACACAATCTCTGTAACCACAATACCAACAAATACCTGAACACAATCTCTGTAACCATATCGCTTCCTTGCTTGCATGTGTGGTTGCCATGTATTCCACTTTTGTAGTTGAGCGTGCCACTACAACATATTTTTTTCTCATTCAATTGATTGCTCCTCAAAATAAATTATATGTGCTTTGCAGCTGCCCTTCTTCTTCTGCCGGAAGTGACAAAAGTTTCCCCCGGCAAGGGCCTTCTTCTTCACAAAGTAATAAAAGTTTCTCCGTGCAAAGGCCTTCTATTTTCCGCTTTCTAGGATGGAAGGGAACCTTGACCAAGATCGTGTTAAAAAATCTAGCATTCTTACAATCAATTCCAATTGAGTTTTCCCAACTTCAAAATCTAAGACATTTAGATCTATGTGGCTGCTATAAGCTGATTGAACTGCCCAATACTTTCTCTCAGTTATTGCAACTTCAATATCTATCATTGCGCGGATGCGTCTCTCTTTCCATTCCACCCGATCTTTTGGGAGAAATTTGCACACTTGAGCATGTAGACTTCAAAGGCTGTCGAAACTTGGTAGCTTTGCCACTGGGAATCGCATCTCAAAGCATTTAAGATATCTGAATTTACTAGGTACTGGTTTATTACAATTACCAAACAACTTGGCAAAACTAGACCATTTAGAACAACTAGAAATAGGGAGCCGTGTGTTAACAGAGTTACTACTTTCTGCCAATTTGAGGGGCTTAGCAGAGTTGACTCTATTTAGATGCTACCGTCTACGGTACATCTTACCAGAAATAATTGGAGCACCGAATATCAAATTTTTGGCCATAAACGGATGACCAATACGCGAGTTTATTTTCCAGGATCGGGAGAGTGCTTTAAGAGATTTGTCTTTGATCGAAACATACATGTCCGAGATATGCATTCCCGAAGGTGTTTTACCCAGGCTCGAAACTATTGATCTTTCACGAAATAGTCTGCTAATGAAGGTTAATGCCTTGCCATCAGCACTTGTAAAACTAGACCTGTCATCCTGCCCGAAATTGAAGACATTAACAATTTCAAATCTAGCAAACCTAAAATTCTTCAACGTAAGTTTATGTCATAAACTGGAAACCCTGAATGTCGGTGGTCTGATATCGCTACAAGAGATTGAAGCGGAAGATTGCAGGGAGCTTAAAAGGATAGAAGGATTGAGTAAAAGTGGACGTTTGAATTGTCTCAACATTTCAACCGACACTAGAATTATCTGGAATGATATCTGCGAATTTTTGGTGAGTGTATCTATCTGCGAATATTACTTTAATATAACAACTATCTATATTTTATGTGGTAATTAAGAAGCCTGTAACTACTGGTCTGTGGCGGTGCATGGGCGTTAGTGTAAGGTTATTTATTTAATGTCACTCCTGGGTTTATAGCAATTTGAATTTAAAAGCACTACATTATAGTTGATCTGCTGAGTTAAAATTGGAGGTTCTGTGCAGACATCGCCTTGTCAGCAAAAGTTATCAACTGCAAGCATTACTGGACTAGCGGATGTCAGCACGGTGGGTGTAAGTTTTATGAAGAGGGACAGATGAGATACCAATGATAATTCTAGTGTCTAGCTCGGTAGTGGCCTTATAAGTTTTATGAAGAGGGACAGATGAGATGGTGTCTATTGGTGTCTAGCTTGGTAGTGTTTTTATAAATTTTATTTATGAAAAATTTAATAAATAATTTTTTTAAATTAAATTTTTTTAATAATGATTTTTAATTTTTTAGAAAAAGATTATATATTATTTTCAATGTACAAAATACATTATTTGTCCCTCGTTCATATCAACTCGTATGGTCTCTTTGACCCAACATATCATCTCACCAACCTAAATTACATATATACATTTACATCATAAATTTTTGAGATTAAAACTAAGGATGTTACATCCCCTTCCCCTTATTTTTCCACTATCCTTAGTGCACAACACCATATAGTTGTACATATATATTAATATGTTTGGCTCTCTGACCTTTATTTAGCATATAGGCTCTCAACCTATATTAAAATAGGCTCTCTAGTCTAAAAATAAGTACATAGGAACTCCATCCCAAAACATGTACCTATAGGCATGTCGACCCCAAACCGTACATAATGAGTTCACACTTCAGGAACTCTTGTAGCAATTCCAACTTGCACTCTCTCGTTCCCTTCAGTATGCACAACCCAAGGAAGTGTACCCCCTTATCTGCATCATAGTCCCTTAGGCTATACCTCTTCCCTCGAGGGATCCAACATAGACCAGCTAGGAAGTCTCATAGATACGACTCCAAGAATTCTAGTTGCAACAACTTTCACAATTTGTCAATTCCTACAACAATTCCAATTAACAATCTCTATTCCCCTACAACTTGTGAAACCCACGGAAGAATAACCCCTTCTCTGCACCATCATCTCGCAGGTTGTACCACTTCCCCCCAAGGCTCCAACACAAGGTTAGCTAGGAAGTCTACAAGTTATGGCTCTGTGAACTCCAACTATGATAATGGAATCTCCAAACCTTCAAATAGTTGTAGTTGTACCTCCTACATTACATCTGCAACTCCACCTTGCCTCTTCCAAGCTACAATAAGTCCAGTGGACTTTACATGTTCCATTCATTTTTCCTTGAGCTCCATTTCTGTCTAGTACTCTTCTTTCCAAGTGCTCAACTCATGTATTCTTTCTTTGGTTGTTCCTATAACATACATCATGAAAACATGCATGTTATATCCCTTATCATATAAAAATCATTTTTATTTGCAGGAGTTCTCAACTCTGTAATACAACATTCATTCAAAAGTAATTTTATAATCACAAACCAACACTTATCTAAATGGCTATCATGTTCTTCGCAAAGATGCATGGGCAAGAATTCATCTCATTGTTCTTTCCCGACACACCCTCATGATTCCATCCACCATGCCATATGCATTCTTAAGCTATCTCTTCCTTGCTATACTCACCCTTTAGGATCATACATCCCCTTCACTGCTACACAGTCCCTTCCACAATCCATGATTTACTAAGGTGTTCATGTGCAAGGAGAAAATAATCTTACTACTAGACAACATTGGAAATCCATAAGTTTTGGAAAACATGGGGTCCCAAAGTCTTAACAATAGCCTTCTTCCCAAGATTTCAAGTTCAGTAGCCATCATTTGTCCTGTATCATACACATATACTCCTCATGAGATATTGTCATATCAATTTTACTTATAATTTCAAATTTGTTCACAAGGAAAATAAAAGTTTATCAGTATGAGATTCCTTCTCATAATTTTTGAATCTTGCAGCAACATGTATTGGTCTTCCGTATGGGCTTGCACCATTTCCATATCCAAGATCCTTGAACATGCAATCTTTATCAACTTTCACTCAGCCAAACAAAATTTCAGTATTAATGCATAGGTGTTCTCAGAATTGTACATACTAACAATTCAATCACTTCTATTTGTTAATCATATTAAATGGAATGAAATTACCATTTCTTATACATGCATTATTTATCACACCAAGTTTCTCATAATCAATTCAAACATTACCAATAATTAAACTAGTGCGCCAATACCCATGACCACATCTACACAATGCATTATGTTGTCCCCCGGCCAAGTTTTGAGGATCCTTGGTCATGTTTGACCTATTTTTGGGGACTTCGATAGGCTGTCGAAGGCAAAGCACAATATGAAGTGGAGATCATGAGATCTAGGCCCCTTTTTAGGGATTTTTGGGTTTTTTGGCTTATGTAACGGGTATGGGAATGTAATCCCATAGGTTTACCCATGTTTAGGCTCGATTTTGTAATATATAAATAGGAAGACTAGGTGATGTAAGAAGGAGTCAGCGGTAAGTTGTGCAAGTTGTAAGTGATTTGTGCATGCTGAGTGAGACTTACAAGGTTAAGTGCAAGTGATTGTAAAAGGTTGTGTAAGGCTCTGTGCCCAGATCTACTTGGGGAAGGAGGATCTGGCGGAGTGCGCACAGATCTCCTGTCCTAGGTGGAGTAGGATTTTGTGGCTCTGTGCATGTAGAAGATTGAGAGAAGCTAATAGAGAAGATGAAGAGTTGGTGGACGTATGCCCAGGGTGGGGGTGGACCATGTACATCCTATGTTGTGAATGTTTTTTTCTTTATTGTTTCTCTCTTGTTTATATGATTAAATTCTTAGTGCATTGTTAGATGATGAATGAATCTAATATGGTAGCTTAGTGTTGAATAATGTGAATGAATGTTAGATCTGATCAATATTAGTATGCTTGGTGCTTGAATCTATTGAATCTATGGGAAAGTTGCATTGATTTATTATTAGGGTTTAACTACGATGTAAACTAAGACTGGATATTGATGAACTATAATTGCTAAGTGCTCTGTTAAGGTGTTACAATCACATATTTGTGTCTCAGCTAAGGTTGCAGACACTGGAATCTTGCAACCACCCCTGCCTCTACCTCGGGTGAGACTTCATCTGCTTCACAGGTGTTGTCGAAAGGGTCGATAGTTAGAGTTTTTTGGGTGAGTTGTTTTAGCGTTGAACCTCGGGTTTGCCCTTGTGCCAACAAATTGTTATGTTTCAGGACCGAAACTGCGATTGTTGGGAACTAAGGAAAAATGAGCTTTGTGCGAAGATCTGACCTGAAACTGTGAAAGATTTTTTCATAGATCTGTTGCCCTAGTGCGCAGTATTCTACTTAATCTGTGAAGATGTGTACCAAGAAGAAGAGTCAAATATGAATGAAAGAGGTAAGATCTGTAAGCTCTGTGCTTTGTTAAAGGTAAGATAAGTGGAAATTTTTGTTTCAAAAAGTATGGATCTAGGTATGTTTGATAAAAAAATTCCTAATAGGGCACAACTAGAAGAAAGAAGATTCGATATAAGTAGATCTAATAAGAATAGTGAAAGATATGTTATACCTATGCATAGAAATAATGTTTGGACTAACCAATGGATGCAGGATCCTAGAAATAATTTTTTGTAGGTTAGCTACTATGATCCTAGTGCGCAGTACAGGAGAGACTAGGGATCATTTAAAATAAAACGATGATTAAACCTTTGTTACAGTTGCAGAAGACTGGGACATCTAGCTAACGAATTCCCTAGTAGAAGACCTAGTTGTCTTTTTTGTAAAGTTATGGACCATGAAGTTTTAGATTTTCCTAGAATGATTGCTAAGCTTGAAAGAATGAATATGAGACAAGAAGACCATGAGAAAGGTCAAGAAACTAATACCATGGAAGAACCCCAGAAAGAATCATAGACTGTATTTCTGCAAATAAAATAAACCCTGAATGACCACTGAAATATCAACTTATCAGAGATCTTCAAAGAAAAAGAGTGCATAAAATCAAGAATAGGAGACTTTGACATTGACTGTGTTTTGGATGAAGAAACACTGGTGAATATTATGACAGAAAGAACTTGGGAAACTTTAGGAAATCCTGCTATGATTCCTTCATTGGGAGGAATAGGATTATTTAAAGGAAAGTTGATAAACCTACATAGAAATATCACCCAGACATCTATGAGTGCTCATGGAACTTCGATAGAGGAATATTTTGAGGTTGTTAAATTTATTGAGAACAATGCCCCACTTTCTATATTACTAGGAAAACCTTGGATTGAAAGGGATCGGGCCAGAAGGAAAGAAGAAGAAGTCTTAGAGAAGAAGAAGCAAGAGTTGAAAGATTTCATGACTAGGAGGATCACATACTTGATTGAAGAATAGGAGAAGAGATCGAATATATTTAAAATAGGAAATGTGGAGGTCGAAGTTGGAAGAACACAAGAAGACTCACAGAAGATTGAAGCACCTACCCCAGATAAAGAAGAAGTATTGCCCCTAAATCTTAGGAAAGAATCTCAATATTGCGAAGTTACTATGCCAAGAGGAGATAAGAATTAGAATGGAAAGAGGAATACAGAGATGAAGCTCACTAGAAAGAAGGTTAGAAAACTAAGTAAGAATATATCAAAGATCAAAAATTTATAGACGGTTCCAGAGGAAACTTCCCAGAAGGAAAATTTGCAAAACTAGAACTTCGCTGGGATATCAGAACAACGCCACATGGCACTTCGCCACGATGAAGCAATATAGCCATTAGAAATAGTATAACCATTATACTAATGCCTCGAACAATTAGAACGACATTCATGGTCAGAAATCTCGCAGCCATCAGACCGTTGGGACCGCACCGTAACGGACAAAACTGAATTAATGAAGGCTTCTCGCCCATTGAAGAGATTTGTTGCCTAGTTATCTAATTATTTCATTGAGCCTTACACCGAGAACACTTTTTCCATCCGTGATTATTTGGCCCGCAGATTAGTTGATTTCACACAGTGATCATCGAGCTATCACCATCCATCCCATTTCATTGAGTAGTTACTCTTCAAACCCGAGATATTCAACCACAAGCGTGTATGTTCAAAGAACTTAGCGCAGTCGAAGAGTCTGTGAAGGAGCTACTCATCGAAATTATGACTAAAAGAGTAATGTCTTAAACGGTAATGTCTCTGGGTGTACAAGCATCATTGACGAGAGGAGTGAAAGCCTCTCCGTCGACCACTCATAGATCTGGGCCATCCTGAGTCGTCACAGAAAAGAGAACTAAGCACAGAGATGACCTAGCAAATGTGAAGGTAATCCCGACCATCTTACCCGACTACGTCCTACCTCTAGGACATACACAATCATGACCTTGAGCACTTTCATTTTTCCATCTATTTAAGTGGTAAATACAATTGATTTGGTTAACTTGGTGTCCACAAGAGACCATAGTATATACCAAAAGGTACTGAGAAAACTCCAATCCCTATCTGAAATGATGGTCTATGGTAGCCCAAAATGAGCCCAAATATTCTCAAAGAAGAGCCTAGCAGTTTCCTCAGTTGTGATGCTCTTTCTACATGGTGCCAAAATGGCCATTTTAGAGAAATGTTCAACAACTACAAAGACGTAATCATGACCATGTTTGGTGGAGGGAAAACATGATATTT
>JZKD02S1949707.1:315159-329349 GCA_000966675.3 Picea glauca
GTCGTCACAGAAAAGAGAACTAAGCACAGAGATGACCTAGCAAATGTGAAGGTAATCCCGACCATCTTACCCGACTACGTCCTACCTCTAGTCGACGCAATGAATCGTGATAGTGTGCCTATATATTTTGATCACACCATGGTTATTGCGTACCTCTCGAAGGGGATACTCACAATTAGAGCACAGAAGGACAACATCGCAATGTTGAAGTTCAACGAATTCAACCTAGGAGACCACAAGAACCATAGTATGCTCGACCCGTATAAATACTTGACCAGGACGAAGGGGAAGAACTCGAAAATAATCCCCCAACCATGGATGATGAACCTCGCCAAGTCCACCCTTTTAAATGTAATGAAGATCCCACATTTTGGATGGAAACAGGAGGTTAATGCCTGTGTTAATCTCCTACTCTCATGTTACCATGGCGGCTACTAGACCGATGTATCATAGACGATCTGACGTTGATCCATAGGATCATCGGATTGAGCATGCAAGGACCCGACTTATAGGAATTCTACCTAGGAAAAGCTATAGATCATGCATTAGCACATAAGATCAAGGATACCTACGGTGATGTTGAGAAGGGGACGCGAGGCTACAAGGTAGATTCCATCCAGAATGGTATAGTGTGCCTAGCATGCCAATTAATTGCAGGAAATCTAGTAAGGAAGAATAGACCCATGTAGGTCACAGGGTTTGTCGTTGACGTCGCAGGGAAATGCGTGGAAGGCCTACAGATGAACTGGGTGAAGTACCTAGTTAGCTATCCAGAATTAGATTGTTGCAAAGCACAGGATCAGGGCTACGAGTTCCACTTTAGCTGGCTCCTGATCCTCATCGCGTTTTTCGCTTGGGAAATGACGGAAGATGTGACCTTTCCTAGACATTGAATTGTAGAAACCACTTTCTGCGAAGTTCACCATGGTCTGGTACTCGAGCAATATGGGAAAACAATGGTAGTCAAACGCAGTCTTTCACACATATTATCTCCAATTGAAGAGGGCTATCGAAGCTGAACCTCGCATGACGCCAAACACCCTACAACGGTTCTGACCCCTCATGAAGTTTTACGTAGATCAACACTTCATCTATATCACTACGTGAACAGAAGAGCATAAGGAGGAGCTTCATTCATACTACAAGCTCACAAAAGAGGACCTCGAGGATATAACTAAGGACTGGTCAGCATACCTCCTTATCCCTGCTAATCCCGCAGAGATGTTTGACCCCGAACTTGACAGCTCGAAGGCCACTCACAAAGAACATGACACACCTGGAACCAATAGAAGGAATAAGATCAGATAAATCCAAGACTTAAGGAGTGCATCAGAAAATGCTTCTTCAGTATCACCTGGCCGAGCGGGTGATGACGAAGTAGAAGAGATAAATGGCAAAGAATATGAGCAGACGCAAGGCGAAGTAACACTGCCTAGATACAAGGTTGATCCCTTGAAGAAGAGGAAGGTTTATCCCCCACAACCCTCTTCCCGGAAGAAATCCAAATCCACCTTGACTAAGATGAAGACTGTGCTCATTGTCGATGACTTTGACTTCATCATCGCAACCATAAATGATGCATCACAGGAAATATTGCATAAACAAGAAGCCAAGCAGGAGGAGATGTACAACAGAATCAAGGTTGAACTCTGAGGGGTAAAATAGGCCCTTCAGTTTAGTCGCGCAGTGTTTGTTGTGCCCCTGCCATCAGAAGAACCAGAGTTGGGAGATGATCCTTCCCAGCTCCGCAGGCTAGCTGATGCGACTGAAGGTCACC
This sequence comes from Picea glauca, assembly GCA_000966675.3. NCBI lineage: Eukaryota > Viridiplantae > Streptophyta > Pinopsida > Pinales > Pinaceae > Picea > Picea glauca. Next base: position 316,937 of record JZKD02S1949707.1, read on the forward strand.
TTCGTCGCGCATAGGAAGAAACAGAACAAGCCATCCAAGCCTTAAATCAAGAAGTAATCATAGAACAACGTCGAGTTGCATAGCAGGAGAAGGTTTCTCTACAGACAAAGTTTGAAGAGGAGAAAGAACAAATTCAACAAGAAAAGGAACAGTTGCTCGCAGAGCAACTCGAAGTGAAAGAAGCATTCAACAAAGCACTTTGCTCTATGACAGGCTTAGAGCCAAAGGCAAAATACTGAGTCGAGCATCAAGTAGAGCAGCTCACGGAAGCTATCCAACACCTACAACAAAGAATAGAAGACTTAGAGCTACGAACAGTGCCCAACACTCTGCAGGATGTGAGGGATCAAAGAGAAGCAACTAATCAAAGCGCAGTTAGGAGAATAAAGGACCTTTCCATGGAATGTAAACAACTAAGTGATCGCAGTGCCCAGACTTATGAGCGACTCACTGAGAATCCAGAACTGAAGGCACTGGAGTCACAACTTCAAGAGGCGAAGTAGCAAGCAGAAACAATACAAGAACGGTTGAAGCCCCTATCAGTTGTTGAAAAGATGAAGCGATCCCAAGAACAGTGCATTTCACAATAACAGGTCCACAACATTCAGAGAAAAGTCATGGAAGTGACTCAGAGGCTCCAACCTATACAGGATGAGGCTTGCCAACTGTTCGCAGAGATCGAAGTCCGAGGAAAAGAACTGGAGTAAGTTGTCATTGTAGTTGAACAGTGCTTAGAGGGACCTGTCAACGAAGTTGTTATCCAAGAGTTTGTTGAGCAGGAGGTCATGGCACAACAACAGGTTGAAGCAAATCAAGCCAATATCGAGGATTTTGAAGCAGAGCTACATAGACCAGAGTGACTCGGGATGAGTCACAGGTGAGTGTTGAGGGCCTGTTGGCCCTCGACCAAGTTTTCAGGATCCTTGGTCATGTTTGACCTATTTTTTGGGACTTTGATAGGCTGTCGAATGCGGAGCACAAGAAGAAGTAGAGATCATGGGATATTGACCCCTCTTTAGGGGTTTTTGGGTTTTTGGGCTTATGTAATGGGTATGGGAATGTCAGCCCATGGGTTTACCCATGTTTAGGCCCGATTTTGTAATATATAAATAAGAAGACTCGATGATGTAAGAAGGATTCAGTGAGTTAGTCAGTGGTAAGTTGTGCAAGTTGTAAGTGCCTTGTGCATGCTAAGTGAGACTTGCAAGGCTAAGTGCAAGTGATTGTAAAAGGCTATGTAAGGCTTTGTGCCCAGATCTACTCAAGGAAGGAGGATCTGGCGGAGTGCCCACAGATCTCCTGTCCTAGGTGGAGTAGGATTTTGTGGCTCTGTGCATGTAGAATATTGAGAGAGGATAATAGAGAAGACAAAGAGTTCATGGATGTAGCCCCAGGGTGGGGGTGGGGGTGAACCACGTACATCCTGTGTTGTGAATGCTTTCTGCTTTATGGTTTCTCTCTTGTTTATATGATTAAATTCTTAGTGCACTATTAGATGATGAATGAATCTAATATGGTAGCTTAGTGTTGAATAATGTGAATGGATGCTAGATATGATATATATTAGTATGCTTGGTGCTTGAATCTATTGAATCTATGGGAATGTTGCATTGATTTATTATTAGGGTTTAACTGCTTTGTAAACTAAGACTGGATATTGATAAACTATAACTGCTAAGTGCTCTTTTAAGGTGTTAAAATCACATGTTTGTGTCCCAACTAAGGTTGCAAACACTGGAGTCTTGTAACCACCCCTGCCTCTACCTCAGGTGACACTTCATCTGCTTCCCAGGTGTTGTCGAAAGGGTCGGTAGTTAGGGTTTTGTTGGTGCATTGTTTTAGCGTTGAACCCCAGGTCTACCTATTGGCACAGGGGCATACCCAGGATCCAACACATCAACAACGCACCAACAAAACCCTAACTATCGACCCTTTCAGCAACACTTGCGAAACAGATGAAGTCTCACCCAAGGTAGAGGCAGGGGTGGTTGCAGAACTCAGATGTCTGCAACCTTAGCTGGGACAGAGATATGTGATTCTAACATTTAACATAGCACTTAGCAGTAAACATTCATTAATATTTAGTTCTTAGTCGCAGTGCAGACAAACCCTAATTACAGAGCATCGCAGTATTCAACCAGATACACATCTAATAACAATTAGCATAAAAGGATTACATTAGATCTAGAAGATTCAGGCACTAATCATACTCACATAGGACAGATCTAACATTCATTCTCCTTATTAAGCACAAAGAAACATGAGTTCTATCTAACATTCATATATATCATAGAAAGTCACACATAAACACACCAACACATTGCACAAAGCAGAGCAACACAACATATACGTGGTTCACCCCCCCCAGGGCTACGTCCACCAACTCTTCTTCTCTTCTATTATCTTATGTTAATCAGTTACATGCACAGAGCCTCAAAAACCCTACTCTGCATAGGAAAGGAGATCTGCACACTTCGCTAGATCCTCCTTCCCCAAGTTAGGTTTAGCACAAAGCCTCCTCTCGATCTCTTACAGTCCCTTTCACATATCCTTACTAGTCTTACATAGTATGCACAAATCACTTACAATCCTTTGATCACATAGATCGATCACTACTATTTTCTACATCGCCTAGCTTCTATATATATATATTACAAAAGTGGGCTAAGGCATGGGTAAACCCATGGGCCGACCTTCCCTTACCCGTTACATGATCCCAAAACCCAAAAATCCCTAAAAAGGAGTTGAGATCCCATGATCTCCTCTTCATCTTGCACTTTGTCTTCGACAGCCTGTCGAAATCCCAAAAATAGGTCAATCATGATGAAGTATCCTCAAAACTTGGTCAAGCGACAACATGCCCCCAACACTCACCTGTGACTCATCCCGAGTCACTCTGATCTGAGTAGTTCTTCTTCTAAAGCCTCGATCTTGGCTCGAGCTGGTTTGACTTGTTGTTGTGCAATGACCTCCTACTTAGTGAACTCTTGGATTACTGCCTCGTTCACGGGTCCTTCTAGGCATTTTTCTGTTGCAGCAACAACTTGCTTCAGTTCTACTCCTCGGCCTTCAATCTCTGTAAACAGTTGGTAAGCCTCATCATGTACATGTTGGAGCCTCTGAGTCGCTTCCATGACTTTTCTCTGAATGGTGTGAACCTGATGTTGCGAAGTGCACTTCTCCTAGGATTGCTTCATTCTTTCCACAGCCGACAGGGGATTCAACTGTGCCTGTATTGAATTTGTTCGTTTCTTCACCTCCTGGAGATTCTTTTGCAAGCTGCTCTACTTGATGCTCAAAGCAATCTTATTCTTGTGGCTCTAAGCCTGTCACAGAGTGAAGTGCTCTATTGACTGCTTCTTTAACCTTGAGTTTCCCTGCGAGCAACTGTTCCTTTTCTTGCTGCATTTGTGCTCTCTCCTAGTCAAACTTTGTCTGGAGAGAAATCTTCTCCTTCTCTGTAACTCGATGTTGTTCTACAAGTACTCCTTGTAATTTCTTCAAAGCCTAGGTGGATTTTTCTGTTTCCTTGTGTGTTCGTCGAAGGCGACCTTCAGTTGCATCTGCTAGTCAGCAGACTTGGGCTGGCTCATCTCCCAACTCTTGTTCTCCCGATGGCAGGGGCGTATTGGAGACTGCACGACTGGATTGAAGATCATGTTGTACCCCTCAGAGTTCGACCTCAATTATATCATACATTTCCTCCTGCTTAGATTCTTGTTTCTCCTCGATTTCCAGTGAAGCATCGTTTAGAGCTGCTATGATGAAGTCAAAGTCATCAGGAGTAAGTGTAGTCTGCATCTTGGTCATGATGGATTTTGATTTCTTTCGAGAAGAAGGTTTCGGGGGAGAAACCTTCCTCTTCAAGGGGTCAACCTTGTCTCTGGGCGGTGTTACTTCACCTTTCTTTTGTTCAGCTTCTCTTTCCTTCATCTCTTCTATGTCGTCATCACATCCTCGCTCGATTTATATGGAAACAGTATTCCTTGAGGTGCTTCTTAAATCTTGGACCTCCTCAGTATTCTTTCTTCTGTTGGTTCCAGGTGTGTCTTGTTCTTTGTGAGTGGTCTCCAGGCAGTCCAGTTCAGGATCAAACATCCCTGCAAGGTTAGCAGGGATAAGGATATTTGCGGACTAGTCCTTAGTGATCTCCTCCATGTCATATTCCGTAAGTTTATAGTACGAATAGAGCTGCTTCTTATGTTCATCAGCTCGCACTGTAATGTAAATGAAATTTCGATATGCAACTAAATTCATTAGGGGTCAGAATCTCTGTAAGGTCTCTGGAGTCATGCAAGGCTCAACTTCGATGGCTCTCTTCAGCTGAAGGTAATAGGTATGAAAAACAATGTTCGATTTCCACTATTTGTTCATATCACTCGAATACCAAAGTGTGACGAACTTCGCCAAAAGCGACTCAAATGGCTCGATGTCTGGGAAGGTCACACCTTCCAACATCTCCCAGGAAACAAAGGTGATGAGGATTGGGAGCTAGGTGACGTGAAACTCATAGCCCTGATCTTGCGCTTCGCGACAGTCTAGTTCGAGCTGATTGACTAGGTACTTTTCCCAATTCATCTGTAAACATTCTACACACTTCCCCCCGAGGTCGACAACAAATCCTGTGACCTGTGTGGGTTGATTCTTACATACCATATTTGCAGCTATTAATTGACATGCTAGGCGCATTGCACCATTCTGGATGGAGGCTACCTTGTATCCTCATGTCCCCTTCTCGACATTGTCGAATGTGTCCTTAATCTTCTATGATAGCGTGTGATCTATGGCTTTTCCTGGGTAGAAATCTTGCGGGTCAGGTCCTTGCATACTCAACCCTGTGAGCCCATTGATTAGCATCGAATCAACTGTAATACAATGGTCTAGCCATAAATAGCTGCCATGGTAACATGACAGTAGCATCTTGACATAGGCGTTGACTTCCTGATGCCTTCCAAAGTGTGGGATTTTCATGACACTTAACAAGGTGGACTGTGCATGGCTGGGGGATTTTCATCGTCCATGGCTGGGGGATTATCTTTGATTTATTTCCCTTCATCCTGGTCAGGTATTTATATGGGGCAAGCATGCTGTGGTTCTTGCGATCTCCGAGGTTGAAGTCACTGAACTTCAACACTACGATCTTGTCATGTTGTACTCTTACTGCACGTATCCCCTTCAGGATTTATGTAGTGACGATGGTGTACTTGAAATCTCTTGGCACACTATCACGACTTACTGCACTGGCTATAAGAGGAATACAGTCAGGTAATATATATGGAATCAACTTCGCGTTGGCTAGGTCGTCTATGTTCTTGGTTCTCTTCTCTACTGTCGGTCAGGATGGCCCCGATCTATGAGCAGTCGACGGAGAGGCTTGCACTCCTCTCGTCGATGACGCCTGTACACCTATATACATCGACATTACTCTTTCGGTCATGGGGTCGATGAGAAATTCCTTGAAAATTTTCTCTGTAGCACTGAACTCGTCACACATAGATGCTCGGGGTTGAAAATCTCAGGTTCAAAGAGTAATCTCTCAATGCAATGGGATAGATGGAAAAAGCGTGATAATCATTGTGTGAAAATCAACTAATATGCGAGCTCAAATTCACAGTTAGCAAAAATTTTTCTCTGTGCATGGCATGATGGGATAAATATATACTTTCTAACAGATCTCTTGCAATGGTTAAGAAGCCTTCATTAACTTAGTTTTGTCCATTATGGTGCAGTCCCAACGGTCCGGTGGTGAGTTGTCTGACCATTAATGCCTTTCTTCCCCTTTGGGCCGTCACTCTAACAGATATATTTTTCCCAATGGTTATATTTCTTCGCCATGGTGAAGTGCCATGTGACGTTGTTCTCATATCCCAATGAAGCTTCACTTTTTCAAATTTTCTTTTCGCGAAGTTTCCTCTGGAACCTTCTGTAACTTTTCGATCTTGGATCTCTTCTTACTTAGCTTTCTAGCCTTTTTCCCAGTGATTTTTATCTCGGTATTCCTTTTTCCATTCTAATTCTTATCTTCTTTTGGCATAGTAACTTCAGGTTGTTGAGATTCTTTCCTAGAAATCAGGGGTAATACTTCATTTGTATCTGGAATAGGTACTGCAATCTTCTGGGAGTCCTCTGGTATTCTTGCAACTTCGACATCCAATTCTCTGGTTTCAAATGGATTTGATCTGTTCTCCTGTTCTTTAATCAAGTGTGTGATCTTCTTAGTCATGAAATCTTTTAACTCTTGCTTCTTTTTCTCTAAGAATTCTTTTTCTTTCCTTATGGCTTGATCTCTTTCAATCCAAGGTTTTTCGAGCAACATAGTAAATGGAGCGTTGTCTTCAATAAATTTAACAACTTCAAATTCTTCTTCTATTGAAGTTCTATTGGTACTCATAGATATCTGGGTAATATTTCAACATAGGTTTATCAACTTTCCTCTGAATAGTCCTATTCCTCCAATGAAGGAATCATAGCAGGATCCCCTAAAGTTTCCCAAGTTTTTTCTATCATAATAGTCACCTGTGTTTCTTCATCCAGAACACAGTCAATGTCGAGGTCTCCTATTCTTGCTTCTATGCGTTCTTTTTCTTTGAAAGTCTCTGATAAGATGACATGTCAGTGGTCATTCTGGGTTTCTTTTATCTATAGCAATACTTTCTCTGATTCTTTCTGGGGTTCTATCCTGGTTTCAATTCCTTGACCTTTCTCATGGTATTTTTGTCTCATATTCATCCTTTCCATCTTAGCAATCATTTTGGGGCAATCTAATACTTCATGGTCCATAGCATTGCAACAAAGGAAACTAGGTCTTCTTCCAGGGATTTCCTTAGCAAGATGTCCTGGTTTTATGCAACTGTAGCAAAGGGTTAATCCTCTCTTTATTTTAAATGCTCCCCATCCTTTCCTGTACCGTGAACTAGGATCATAGTAGCTAACCTACAAAAAATTCTTTCTAGCATCCTGCATCCATTTGTTAGCCCAAACATTCTTTATATACATAGGTATAACATATTTTTCACTATTCTTATCAGATATACTTATATCACATCTTCTTTCGTCTGTCAGTGCCCTAGTGCTAGGACAAATCTTATCAAACATTCCTAGATCCATACTTTAGAAACAAAAATTTCCACTAATCTTACTTCTACATAGCACAAAGCTTCCAGATATAAAAAAATTCACTATTCTTACCTTTATCAAAGCACAAAGCATTCAGATCTTAGCTCTTTTCTTCATATCGGACTTATTTTCTTTAGCACAGAGCTTCACAAACTAAGTAGAGTACTGTGCACTAGAGCGACAAGTCTACGCACAGAGCTTTCACAATTTCAGGTTGGATCTTTGCACAAAGATTCTTCTTTCTCAGTTCCCAGCAATCACAGTTTCAGATCCGGGAAACAGAACCATTTGTTGGCACAGGGGCAGAACCAGGGTTCAACGCTACAATAGCGCACCAACAAAACCATAACTACCGACTCTTTTGGCAACACTTACGAAGAAGATGAAGTCTCACCCGAGGTAGAGATAGGGGTGGTTGCAAGACTCAGATGTATGCAACCTTATCTGGTACACAGATCTGTGATTCTAACATTTAACAGAGCAGTTAGCAGTAAACATTAATCAATATTCAGTTCTTAGTAGCAGCGCAGACAAACCCTAATTACAGAGCATCACAGTATTCAACCATATCCACATCTAATAGAACTTAGCATAAAAGGAACACATTAGATCTAGTAGATTCAGACACTAAGCATACTCACATAGGACAAATCTAACATTCATTCTCCTTATTAAGCACAAAGAAACATCAGTTCTATCTAACATTCATCTATATCATATCAAGTCACACATAAACAATCCAACACATCACACAAAGAAGAGAAACACAACATATACGTGGTTCACCCCCCCTGGGGCTATGTCCACCAACTCTTCTTATCTTCTATTATCTTATGTTAATTAGTTACATGCACAGAGCCTAAAAAACCCTACTCCGCATGGGACAGGAGATCTGCGCACTTCGCTAGATCCTCCTTCTTGGAGTTAGGTTGAGCACAAAGCCTCATATCGATCTCTTACAATCCCTTGCACTTAGCCTTACCAGTCTTACATAGTATGCACAAAGCACTTACAATCCTTCAATCACATAGATCGATCACTACCATTTTCTACATCGCCTAGCTTCTATATATATATATATATTACAAAAGTGGGCCTAGGCATGGGTAAACCCATGGGCCGACATTCCCATACCCGTTACATGATCCCAAAACCCAAAAATCCCTAGAAAGAGGTCGATATCATTTGATCTCCTCTTCGACAGTATCCACTTCAGTGCATATCTATTTTAGCTTCTTGTGCTCCATGTAGCTATCCTTGAATCCTTTTATATCCATGCAACCTTGTGCACTGCCATTCTCCTAATATATGCACTATTGTTCCCTAATCTAAACCTACTCTAGTGAAGTCCCACTTGACCATTTTGCAATTCCAACCAATATTCCTTATTGGCCACTACCCCCACTAAGGCAATCATGTTCTAACCTTATCTTGTTGGAACCTTCTAGCACATTGGAATGATGTGATTTATATCATTTCATCACCTTGATAATGGAGTATCCTTGAATCACCTTAACCATTATCATTATGGTATCTCTTGCCATTACCTATAGATAGCCATTGTCTTACTCAAATTTCAAAAAATACTTCTTTTTACTGGATTTAGTAATTCACTACAAAACCATGCTTATCCACTCAAGAAAAATCTTCTTTGAATGAAATGTTGTGTTTCTTCATTGGAAATTTTGAGTTAACAGGCCTTAATTATTACATATCTTGAATTATTTTCACGTGTACCACGCTTCCACTGTGGACTCTGATAACAGAAGTGGCTTTCTTTATTTCCTTGGATACTCCAGCCCTAGTTGTCAAATTATAGCTAGAAATATATTTCAAGGCATTCATATGTTTGCACATAGAGATGACTCACACATAACCTCCTGAGATCCTTGTTCTCTTTTGCAGAAAGCTTTTAATCTATCATCACATCTCCACCTTCAAGAATATGGAGTCTTACCTTTCCTTTATGTGACTATTAATGACATTCTTCAACTAGTGGCTTCATGTTTCATGTGAGAAATCCTTTTTGATATTCCCTTGAAATTCATTTCATAGATAAATAATAATTTTGTTCTAATATTATTGAGTCCTTTATCCACTTTTCATTACCTTTTTTATATCTTTGCACTTCCATCTTCAAGCTCTTCATTGTCTCAGCCAACTTCTACAAGCTTTTCCCCACTTCCATGTCATTTTCCTGCAAGTATTAACTACTTTGACACTCAAATGAACTATCTGGTTTATAACCTATGTCATTTACAAGATCAATTTATTTCCCTTCCTCATGTTGTAACTCTTGACCCAAAATATTCTTTGGGATCAACATGATGTTTAACACTTTCCTTTCTTCACGAGTTGTCTTGAAGGTTTCTCTTAGCAACACATTTTTCTCTAGTTCCATTAAAATACAATGTTAGGAGTCATAGTTACTATGGCTCTTTCCCATTAAAGAGTATCAGTGGGCTACTTTCATGGGTTTCATCTGAGTTCATAGTGACTTATCAGACACTACAAGAGTATCAGGCATAAATTTCAAAGTCACTTGATCTCAAATCAAATCAATTGATGGGTGTTAGATTCAGTTGGGTTAGTGTCTCTAGTATCAATATAAGGGATAGTATTGCTAAACCAATTTACAATTCATGATGTTCCCTAGCCTACTATCACCTATAGGACATCTTCATAATATTCATCAATATCGTTATGTCCATCAACATCATGACGACACCCAAGCGGGCTCATCCCGACCTTGTTCGACTTCTCCTAGGATTGTGATATTTTTTCACTAGTGGAGGCCCTCCCATGATAATTTTTGAGTTCTAAAACCATCCCATATTAGAATTCCCTAGGTCAAATATGATCTATTCACATTTCATGAACTAAGGACTTAGTTTGCAAAAATTTCAACATTGGCCATGTTCGCTTGTCATTGGGTGGGTCCCATGAGAACATGATCTTCCATAGGAAATAAAAGGAAACATGTTCATTATTTGTAAAATAAAGTTATTTCACCTTGTAGGTATTTGGATAATCTTTCCAATGGACTATTATGAGCTGGATTTCGAGTTCATATGACCATTCTATTAAGGGTGCAACTTTCACATCTCCTAAATGGTTGAAATCCATAGTTGAGACTTCGCAACTACTTTTTGTTTTCCTATATTACTTGAAAGTAAAATTATACCTAGAAGCGATGTAGGAAAATGTGATACCTTTCCAATGGTATATATTTTTCCTAGTTTCAACCCCCGGTTGGCGAGTACAAGCCTTCGCAAATTCATGAATAGTTTAAGAGGCCAAATTGGCAACATGGGTTCAAGGTTAAAAAATGTTGTTGATAGGATCAGAATCAGAAAATTAAGAATTCCATGCTATAGTACACTCAGATTCCTTTCCAATGATGCCTCATTTGCCTCATTCCAACGTCATGTGACCAATTTAGAGCTATCACAAATCTCTAAACTGGTTGAGGCATGATGGTTTGATGAACTAACATGGTAGGGTTTCACGAAAATCAAAGCAATGATTGATAGCCTCATCACAGAAATCCATTTCCACCTCGTCAAATTAATCATCGATACCTTTTCGTTTCTACTTCGTTTTCCTCGATTGGACATCATATTGTGATGTAGCACCTTTCGCAAGATTGGGGATTCTTTCGTCCCCACAAGTAAATTAGGGTCATTGAGTTGAAACTTTCATGGCCAAAATTGAAGGCCTAGGCGACATTAAATTAGATTAGTGATGGCATATTCTCGATGGGCTCGTCAATACATTTCCAACATCATGTTCCACTTTGAATTCTTAACCTATCTCATCTTACATTATTTTTTAGCTCAGTCAATGAAGTCATGGTCAAAATTCAAAGTTAAAGTCAAACTTTGACTAAGCATTAATTTCAAGAAAAATAATAAAATAAATGAAAAAAATAAAAAATTGGGGAAATTAGAGGAGAGTGACATGTAGCTCCCATGCAATTTAGGAATTTGTGAAAATAGAAAATCAAGGGAAAATATAAAACTTCACCCTTTCCTTTCACAATTTAATTTTTTTTATGCACTGGATGGGGAGCGCCCTAGTTCTCGAGCAGAGGATGGTTTCAAGAAGAGCATGGATATAAGGGGGAATAGACAGTATAGCATCACCAAACACAAGATAGGGACCTCCAAAGTTATCCTCTTATCAATTGATAACAATGTTTTCTTCCCCTCTGCATTGTTTTCCTTGGTTCAAAGTCTAAGAAATATTGATTATGATAAATTTTGACTATCCCTGATTGATTTGAGTGTATGTCTGGGTTTCTATTTTAGATTTTGATGATTGTGTATGATTTTCCTTGAACAATTTGTTTCCTATGCAAATATACAAGGTGGATGAAAATCAAATCCCTCTTGGGCATCGGAGCCAAGCCTTTAGGGCCTCCTTAAAGAACCTTTAAATTCTAGTTATTTTTGTTGTTACAGACTTGTGCATATCTAATTGGAGGCTAGGGGGTTTGAACCCCCAATCTCTCCCCTTTCCCCTCTGAAAATCCCTATCAATTTGCAAAAACCCAAGAAAGGAGAGAGAGGCATTCGAACTCTCAACCTCCTCTCTCCTTTTTCTAAAGTTTAAACCCACCCAAAATTTAAAAATTAAAATGGAATTGGCCACCCATGGGCCACTTTCCGTCAACCACCAAGGTGGAGCCCCATCCCCACTGCATGCACAACTACCTAGTTTTCTCGTGCAAGTGTTGGCCACCCCGAGCCAACTTCTTTCTACCACCTTTGTGTCATTCCTGGACTCCATCTCCACCATTCTCCTTGTCTTGAGCTCACATTCCCTGGACAACATCCTCCCCTCTTCACCTGTCATCCACCACACATACCCTTACCAATGGCGCTCTACCACAACAATCCATCAACTCCCTATCCTCCAGACGAGTCACGACCCTCTACACTCTTCCCTCCTAGCACTCCCCTCTGACACCTTCAATCACAACCTTTCTCTGCATCGTGTCCATCCACCTTGTCTAGGACCCTCCTCCACCAACATGCAAGAAAAAGAGGCAGGAGAAAGGGGCGAGGGGATGAGAAACCATCGCCCTTATGTCAACCACCAATGAGTAGCCATGGTTCAATGTGTTAAGGCATGGTCTTTGTAGATTTTTGAATGAGTGATAAGGTTTAAATTTTGTGGGATGGATCTATGGTCATCCACAGGGGGCTTATCATAGTGTTAAGGTTTTCAAATTCATGTCACATGGAAGACATGGTGCCTAGTAAATGTTTTTATTATTTAATTTTTTTATATAG
>JZKD02S1949707.1:329399-377523 GCA_000966675.3 Picea glauca
GTCATTGGGAAAATTAATTTTCCATCTCTCTCATCCAGTGGTGGATTTTTGCTTAGGAATAGTCAAAATGATTGGAATGAAATGTAGAACTCAACCATAGCCTTCACTTTCATAAATTTAGCCTGGTTTTTTAGAGAGACATTCTGGAACGTTGCAGAATCTTAATTGGCCTAGAAACATGTGACGAAAGGAGGCCTAATTGGGGGCCTTTGGGACCAAATTGAGCCAAATGAAATAAATGAATTTCAGCTACATGGATGAATACATGTAGTAGCCCATCCATTCTAGTGTCCAACCCATAAATCATATTTAATTTCATATCTTTCCTTGATCAACCCTCCAACAAACACTTTCTCGTGAACCTTTTTGAGGCCAAATATCACTCATCTGGAGCATGATTTGTGCCAAATGAAAGCACAAATAAAGATGGTGGGTAGAGATACAACATGGGGGCATAAAAATGCATGTATGTGGCTATCTGGTAGGAGGCACCAACCTTCCAAGGTTAAGGTCCATCGGGTCCATTCACCAAATCAAGCCTAGATTGAAGCCTTCCTTCATTGGATCTCAAGGGTACTAATAGCTAGCAAGGGAGAAACATAACCAAGTATGGAAATTTCTTGAACAACAATAATTTCCTTTCATTCAGTTTCCAAATCCAAGTCTCCTCTACCCTCCAAAGAAACCTGAATTTTCCCCAAGCTATGGGCCTTCACCCCCGGTGAGTGTGACAACCATTGATGGATTTGGAAACCCTGAAGCCACTTAATTTACAACTAAAAAACAATACAACAATCAATATGTCATTGGTATGGCACAAATCCCAATATAAGTGATGAGGTGGAATCCAATTTTGTCATTTTTCCAAATGATGTTTTGTAAAAAGTTGTCTTAAATGATTTACTTCTTGGATTAAAATATTGTAATTTAAGTATCAAGTCAAATCATATTTGATTTCTTTTTGGATAAGGAAAAAATACTTTAGAGTTAGTCCACTTGTCACTTTTCCAAAAGTGACAAGTGTTTTATGAGCTAACCTTGTCCTTATCCTCTCCTTTATAAATAAGAGGAAGACTTTGTACAAAGGGAGACTTCTTGAATAAAGCATACAAACTCTGTCGAATTTTCTCTAAAGAGTCTAAGTGTTTGTTTGTACTTGTTCTCCTTGAGGTTGGTGGACTTGTTTTCTTTCTAGTAAAGGGTTGACATGTAGTAGTAAATACCTTTTATGTTAGCTATATCTAAGAGGGACTGGTTAACTAGGTATTTCTTGTTGCTTCCTTGGGTTTAATATGTTGGTTTTCATTTATTAAAAGTTGTGTTTAACTTGTTTAAAGTGGTTTTGTGTAGATTCCATGAAGAATATAAGTATATTCAACCTTAGTTAGTGGCCAGGAGGTCTAGGGGTCACTTAGGACAACCCTCAAGCCCTTTTTTATTTGTTAGTTATTATTGTCTATTTCATCTCATTTCATTCTTCTTTTAGCCTAAATTTTTTGTCCTTTATATTTTTGTCCTAAATAGGAAAATTGACCATTTTGGTCAATTTATTCTTCTGAGACAACCATCTTATTTTCCCTTTATATCATTGTAATTTACAATTTTTCATTTTATTTAGTTTGATTTTGTGACTAAAAAATACTAAGATTCCATTGCTTACCTGCTAAGAGTTAATCGGTTTCTTGTTCTGCTTCTCCTAAACGGCCAGGAACCACTTAAAGACATGTTTGAGGCAAAGGAGTCAAAAGGAAAACAAAAAAACCAAAATATTTTATACATGTAAAATCCTTCCTCCACTCTCAATTTTAAACTTATTTTGATTTCACTCAGTTTCATAAACCTCACACATGCTTCATTGTTATTATAGCATGCTTATGTAAAAAAAAAATTGTGTTTTCATGGAATTTTCTATTCATAAAAATATGAATTTTCTCTTTGTGTATCTTCATTAATTTATTTTTTATTAAATAATTTGAAATCCCCAAGCAAGGAACTAGTTGAGGCTCTCGTGCACATGGTGCCTATGGAGCTCGCAAAGAGTTTCATCTCCCTTCCTTTGGTTTGAATAACGTAGGTGTTCAGTTTATCCCTGATTGAATTTATTTGAGTACCATGCCACCTAAGATGAAGGAAAAAAGGTGCATAACCTTGTGATTGGGTGATGGTTGGGTTTCCATTCCATCATACCTATCGTGGTTAACATCAAGTTTAGTAGGGAGGGTGAACTGGTATTCATTTACATTGTTTATTTATTTTTTCTAACTTATAGGTTGTTTCTCCTAAATGGGCCATTCAAAAAATCAAAAACCAAAAAAAACAAAACATGCAAAAAAACATTAAAACCAAAGGTAGGGGTTCGCCCCACAAAACAAAAACCATAAAATTTATTATCTAGCTATTATATATATACATATATTTATATCATATATAAGTTAGTTAGATTTCAAATTTTGCTGACCAAGAGAAATGCTTGCAAAAGAAAAAAACAATCTCACCACATGAATGGCTTGGTCTTTCAATTTATGTAATTTCAATTTCTAGAATCCTAAGAGTAAAGTCCAAGGAATTTTCATCAGGAGACCCTTAGAATTTGTCTATTTGGTATCATTTGACCGATATTCATTTTTTATTGTAAATAATTGATCCATATTGGATCATTATATTAATTTTCATCTATCTCGATTCTTTCAAAATGGAAAAAATTGGAGGAAATAACTTGGAGGGTCATTTTAGTGGCAAGTCCCAGTTTGGAAAATTGGGGTCCGGAACCTTCCAAAGCCATTTTGAGGAATTAAATGGAGATTTTATGTGGTTTTGGTGTTCGATACTTATGTGCACCCCACTTACATTGTTCCACACTTCGATACCTTTCCAACTCCGCGGACCATGCATCAATAGGAGTTTGTATGCAAACATTATGCCTCCCACAAGTTGACCTATCATGTTGGCCACCATGGTGTGAGAGGATGCCACATCAACCCCCATTACTCATGAATAAAGGGCTAGACACGTGAACAATTTCAAGAAGATTCTAGAAGGCTTAAAACCCTACACAAATGAGGGTTGAGGAATTCAAAACCCTACCCCTAGATGGTTATCAGGCTATGTTAAATATCGGGGCCACTAGGAGGAGAAGGGGTTCCATGATATGTTATTGTACTTTGTTCCATAGCATAGAATAAGAAATGGGAGTGGAAAATTAGAGAGCATAATAGAGGGGGTTAATTTTTTGTAGTAGCTTAACATGTCATAGGTATCAGGTAAATCCATAGAAAGTTTCTTCTCCTTTGTACTTGCATTATTTCCATACCAGAGAAAAGAGAGTAGAGCAGCCTTCTAGTTGGGTTTTATCCTGAAAGGGTTTCCCAGAGAAAATCCTTTTAATATATTGTGGATGGTGTGTGATTGTACTTTATAGTTCTCTATTTTCTTCATTTTATCTATTTCATGCATAAGCATAAAATTAGTAACTAAATATTCTGGAATCTAAAGGAATTTAACCTTGATAGTGTATATTTTATTTTTATTCATTAGATCTATTGTGATGAACTATTCTAGTGGAATATTCATTAAATTTTACAAATAATATTGGTATCAAACAAGGTTTTTATTTTGGGTATTTGTGGGAAGTTGTAAGATACAAGAATCCACTTAAAGAGAAGTTGTAGAAACCATAGCTATGGCGTACAAGTATGTTCATAACAGCCCTCAAGATCTAGTGAAAGAGGGATTTGATACGTTGGAAGCACAAGTTATTGACATCGGTCGAAATATCAACCTCCTCATGGTGTATCTAGGAAGAAATCTTCAACTTTTCAAAGATGATGGAGGCTCTAAATCAGATAGCGGTCGGTCGGATTCCTAGTCTGATTATATAGATGGAGATAAAGAAGTCATCCTGCCAATGTTGGAACCCCCGATCATATAAAGGCGATCAAGTATATAACCATAGAGCCATAATACAGGGGAATAAGAAAAGGGAAAAACAACAAAGGAGTCGGCGGTGGAATTGTAGATCACATAAATTTTGAGTACAAGATGTGAACCCAGTAGTCAATTTGTATATTGCGGAGAGCCAGATGCCAACTAAGGCAGAGACAAATACTTTGAAACATTTGTGAACTGTGGTACAACAAAGGTTGATGCCATCCTGAAACAGTATCCAAGAGTTTCACAGTTAGTGAACCCAGTAAAAGGAGGTTCCAAAACAGGTTGAGAACATGTCTGCAAAAGACGCAAGTCCTCGACATTCAACTTGTATCGTTTCAAACATTTGAATGCATAATTTGTAACACAGAAGAGCGGACGATGTCAGAACCCAATAGTCAACTTGTATATTGCGCAGGGTGCGATGCCACCTATTTTGTACCTTTGTGTCCAGTTGTCACTAATAAGAGCTAATTTAGTATTGAAAATAATTTTTTAGATTCTGTTAAATAGTTCAAAGGGATTAGCATTCGTAAACAATGGCAATCTCCACCTGATCAGCCTTGCATTCCATGTGTGAATTTGTATATCGCAGAACTCGAAGAAATATTTGGAGGACACAGAACAATAGAAGTGCAATGTTGATTCAGCCAGTCTGCAGTTCTTCTTGTCAATTTGTATATCGCGGAATTGTGGGTGCTATTTGTAACACACGCAACAATGGAGGCCCAATTTTGAGCCTACTCATGCAAGAACCCGCAATCAAAAATATTGCTAGGTATGGAATGAAGAATTCGTACATGCTCTATAAGATATCATGTCCATAATTTATAGTCCCATAATACACAAGAAGAAAAAAAGGGAAAAATGACCGAGTAGTTAGCGGTGGAGTTGTAGATCACAGAAATTTAGAGTGGAAGATGTATATAACAGAACAAAAAGGAACAGAGTTCAGCTGCACCAACTCGACAACCATGGGCATAAAATTCACTAAGTATGAAAAGAAACAACTAGCAGTCCAATTCGCCATGAGAGGATATAGATGAAAATCAAATTGGTCCCAACCTGACAAGCGTGGACATAAAATTGGCCAAGTATCGAAAGCAACAACGGTCGGTCGGATTCGTCATCTGATTATATAGATTTAGATAAAGATATGTCAACCTGCCAACATTGGAGCTGCATATTTTGTGAACTCGACCACAACAGAATCCAAAACAGGCTAAGAAGGTGTCTGCAAAGGAGGTGAGGCTCGGACCTTCTAATTGTATCACTGCGAACATTTGAATGCATAATCTGTAACACAAAAGAGAAGACGATGTCCGATAGTCAATTTGTATATGGTGGAGAGTGTAATCCCAATTGTTTTGTACCTCTGTGTCCAATTGTCACTACTAAGAGCTAATTTAGTATTCAAAATAATTTTTTAGATACTGTTAGATACTTCACAGGGATTAGCATCCGTAAATAATGGCAATCTCCACCCCGCCAGTTCTGCATTTTGTGTGTCAATTTCTATATTGCGGAATTGGGAGCGTTGTTTGGAGGACATGGAACAATAGAAGTGCAATCTTTAGTCAGCTAGTCCGCGAGTTCTCTTGTCAATTTGTATATCGTGAAAATTTGGGTGCTATTTGTAGGCCAAGAAACAATGGAGGCCCAATTTTGAGCCTGCCCGCCCAAGAACTCATGATCCAAAATGTCACTAGGTATGGAATGTGGAATTTGTACATGCTCTATAAAATATCATGTCCATATTTTATAGTCCCATAATACATGGAAAGAAAATAAGGGGAAAAGGATGGAGGTGTTTGCAGTGGAATTTTAGATAATACATGGGAAGAAGATAAGGGAAAAAGAACTAAGTATTTCGTAGAATAACATATAGTGTTTGATTATTAATGAAAATGCTTGTGAAACCCTATTGAGTTCTGACCAGGTAAGGCATAAATTGCAGATCACAGAAGTATATTTCGTGCCACTGTGTCCACTTGTCACTACTAAGAGCATTGTTGATGTATATCAGGAAGGAAGCGAACTTGTTGGCGATGGAAAGCAACAACAGATACATTCAATGAACTTAATGTGTACGAGGAACCCACAGTGGAATTGTAGATCATAGATGTTTTGAGTGAAGGATGTATATAGGGGAACGATAAGCAGTTGAGTTCACAAGCGCGGGCCCCATAGCGGCGGGCATAAAATTGGCTAAGTATGGAAAGGAACAACGGTCGGTCAGATCCGTCGTGTGAGGATATAGATGGATATTTTAAACCATGATTTGCAGATCACGGAAGTATCTTTCATACCACTGTATCCACTTGTCACTAGTAAGAGAATTGTTGATGTATATCAGGAAGGACGTGAAGTTTCTAGGGATGGAACGCAGCAATAGATACTTTGAGCGAAGTTAATGTATACGAGAAACCCGCGGTGGAATTGTAGATCAAGGATATTTTGAGTGCAAGATGTATATATTGGAACGACAAGAAGCTGGTTTCACAAGCGTCAGCCCCATGGCGGCAGGCATAAAATTGGCTTAGTATGGAAAGGAACAATGGTCGATCGGATATTTTGTGCTAGGATATAGATGGATATGAAGACATGTTAGCCCGCCAAATATGGAACCAGATACCATAGAAAGGGCAGTAAGTATATATCCAGAAAGCGATAACGAGCGGGAAGAAAAAAAGGCCAGTTCCCATGCGTCAATCCGACAACCGCGGCCATAAAATTGTCTAGGTATGGAAAGGTACAGTGGTCGGTCGGATTCATCATGTGAAGATACAATTGGAGATGAATATATGTCAGCCTGTGAACCCTGCAACTGCCCAATATAGAAACACGACTAATTATAAAACCACAAATCCATAATGGACGGAAAAAGCAAAAGGGGAAAAGAGATAAGTATCTGAGAGTCGAAAAAGCCCTTTTTTTTTCGTTTATTAATGGCAATGTTTTCAAACCTCTACCAGGTTATCACTAGTAAAAGCATTAAGTGAAGATCATTGAAGTTCTTTGGCTGCAACATGTATATGATGAAATAGGGGACATAGGTGCTGGGTACTGCGAACCTGGGGCCTGGTGCCCAGATAACTGTCTAAGTATTGGCCAAGACAAAGTTTTGATATCTATTTCAATATTTTTCATACTAGTATTTATCAATGGAGAAAGTTTTCATATTTATCTGAATAGTATTCATACTAATATATATTAATGGATTGGTTATGCTTCAAATGCAAATGATCTCCCAATTTGCAAGATGCTCTTCAGCTCGCAAATTTCGTTGAAACCACGAAAATTTTGAATGCAATATGTACATAGTGCAACAAGAAACATGAATTTGCATTATGGTCTCAGCAAGATAAACTCCTTATCATATATTCATATGTATTCGTTGCAATGACATCAACAAATGTCGGCTCTCCATAAACATCAATATCTAAATTAAATTAAATGCAATCAAAATTTGGTGTGACTTTAAGTAATTAAAGCATAAATTGCAGACTACAGAAGTTCTTAGGCAGCAAGATGTATATGACAGAACAGTTGACATAGTTTTTTAATACCACAAACCCAAACATAATTTCCTAAGCTTTGGCTAAGAGGATTTTTTTTTTGTATTTAATCCAATACTATTGATATTAGTATATATGCACAAATATTATCAAATAGAAGAAGCTGCAATATATCCAACATACTTCACAGGAACATTGTGTCAATAGTTAAGCCACCTTGTTGTAACCCATTAATTGATTCTATCTACGGAATCTGAAGAATGGGAACAGGATGGGTCCTCCAATTTCTTTCGTTAAATACAGGGTCGCTGCCACATAAGCATGGCCTATGAAAAATTATTCTTAAATTTAAAATGTAAACAAAGAACAGACCAGTTTTTATTTAGATTGAAGTAGTGGGCAGCAGAAACAAAAGCTTTTCCTTCATGTTTAACGAGATAGGGGAAGAAGGTACAAAATACAATTAAAACAAATACGAGAAATTGGAAAATACTATTAAAAAATAAACCGAAATTATTCTATATTCAAATAAGATGGGCTACAAAATACAGCTGAGGCTATTTGCGAAAACGATTTCCATTTCGCCTACCATCAACCAATAAAAAAGATGTACATTGATGAAGCTTATTCACAGTTTTCTTGACGTTCAAACTCTTTATTTGTAAAAAATGAGTTGGATATCAATTTTGGGTTTTCTACTTAATCGGTGCTACCAAATACATCTATCCCATTTTTTTGAATACCTTCTCTCTTCCAGATATGGCGTTCTTGCAATGGCTTCTTATTCAACATTCCATTCTTTGTCAAGTATTAATTTCCCTCTACCGTCGAAAAGTTGGGATTTAAGGTGCTTTCCTTGCAATGGTCCTGGCCCTTGACATCCGAGACAACTTAGAAATACGATTCAGGCCGATTTCAAAGTGGACGGATTCATTTTATGTCACAACAGCTAAGGCAAGGGAAAAAAATTCAAGCACGTAGTGACTGGTATTCTCCCTGTATTCGATCGTCTGGTTGGTTGAGAAGCCTGACTGAGGATTTGTATGTGGAAATTCTTTACTTTATTACAATAAATTGGAAGAAACATCCAACCCAGATGCAAAATGAAACTCTGTTGAGGTACATAACTTCTTCGAGCAACAGAGGTGTGGCAAGTGCATCAAATGTTGCAGAATGCACCAACACATGTATGGCAAGTGTATCAATTGTTGCATATGGCATCAGAATATATCTTTCCTGATAGCAGTGGAGGTATGGCGACCCATATAAAGGTCTCGAATGTTCGGAGTTGACGCCAAATATGTGGAGTCTGCAACTACATCCATAGGAAACCAAACAAACTTTGACAAAGAACATAGCTTTCTATCAAGTCGGCTACCAGACCCACATACAAGTCATCAAACTATGAAGTAGAAAATTTTGTAGTGATAATATGTCATTTTATCCACCCATACAATTTTTGTTACCCGCCTCCGAGGTAGACAAATACTTGTGCAATCTCTACAATTCGATACACTTGCCGAATCTGTGTTGTTGGATGAAGCTATTTACTTAAACGAAGAACTATTTTGCACATGACCTGAAAATCCATTACGATTACTAGCAAGAAAACAAATAATTTCAACCAACAAATCTCCAGGCAGCCTTTTCAACCAACCAGAGCATCGAACACAGGGAGAACACCAACCAGAACATACTTGTTCTCTTTTTTTCGTCCTCTCTAAGTTTCTCTTGTATAACATATTTTTTTTTTAACTCAAAGGTCACGTCACATAAAACCAGTCTCTCTTCTTTCATTTGCACCTCGATCGCATCTCTAAGTTGTCTTACATGTCCATGACTAAGAACATTAGAACGAAGACACCCTAAAGAGTAATTGTTTAATGATAGAGAGAAATGACAATAAGTATTTAAAAGCAACGCTGGATGGTCTTCCCTAGATTTTGTGTTGATTCATTTTAATGACAGATGTTCTCGATATTTTCACTTATTAATGCCAATATTTTTGAATATGTACGCTCAATAGTGACTAGCAACACGTAATAAAATTCTCATATCCGAGCAGATTCTCAAATCTGACATCTAAGATATGCACAATATTAAAGAGGGACATGACGTCAAGGCCTTTGTGGGTGACACATTCGTAAACTATGTTGAATCTTTTAATAAAACTAAAACTGCACAAGCAAAAAAATAAAATAAAAAGTATTTCGCAAATTCAAAATGCAGGCAAAAATAAATTACTAGATCCCATAATATTCGCCTGTCTATTCATTTTAATGGGAGATGTCCTCGAGTTTTCCAGTTATTAAAGACCATCATTTCAAAATGAACAATATTAAAGAGGCACATGACGTCAAGGCCTCTATGGGTGACGCGTTCATGAACTATGTTGAAGCTTTTAAGAATACTAAAATTGCAGAAGAAAAAAAATAAAATAAAAAGTATTTCGCAAATTCAAAATGCAGGCAAAAATAAATTACCAAATCCCATAATATTCACTGGTCTATTCATTTTAATGGGATATGTTCTTGAGATTTCTAGTTATTCAAGCCCATCATTTTGAAACGCACAATATTAAACAACAACATCACGTCAAGGCCTCTGTTGGCGACACGTTCGTGAACTATGCTGAAGCTTTTAAGAAAACTAACACTGCACAAGCAAATATATATATATATATATATAGAGAGAGAGAGAGAGAGAGAGAGAGAGAGAGAGAGATTTGTGCAAATTCAAAATGCAGGCAAAAAGAAATTACCAGATCCCATAATATTCTCCCGTCTATTCATTTTAATGGGAGATGTCCTCGATCTTTCCAATTATTAAAGCCCATCTTTTTGAACCTATCTTGTTGGTTATGACTTTTGAAAGCATATTTAATGTGTATTGCAAAGCGCCGACGGTAGCGGGGATGGAGCCCTATGTAACAAACGTCACTACTATTTTTTTTGTTTTTGTCGACGAGCGTATGTAAAACGTACATAAAGAAAAGTAATTCGAGAATGCTAGTTTTTTTTGCACGAGCCCTTGAAATTCAAATAGTCCGCAAGTTTGATTGTCAATTTGTATATCGTGGAACTCTTCGTGCTATTTGTAGGACATGGAACAATAGAGACCGAATTTAGAACCCGCCACCCCAAGAACCTGTGATCCAAAAAATGCTTACAATTTTTTTTTGTTTTTTGTCCACCTGGGTATGTAGAACGTACGTAAAGTAAACTATTTCGATAATGCTAAATTTTTTGGACATGATTCCCTTCAAATTCAAATAGTCCGCAAGTCCGATTGTCAATTTGTATGTCGCGGAACTCTCCGATTGTCAATTTTCAACCGCCTACCCCAAGAACCCGCGATGAAAAAATTGTCCTAGTATGGGATGAGGGCTCCGTGCATGCTTTATATATCTATTTTATAAAATTACATATTTCCAATGTTTAATTTATGTTGTCCAGGAAACCTATAATTTGATAAATTTCAAGGTCTTCTGTCCAGGAGCCCTTCTTTAAAGAAAATTAATTCAGAAATGTTAATGTATACACCATAGTTCGATACAACCTATTCGCGAAGCTGGGTCCATAAAACTGGCTAAGTATGGAACCGAACTGTGGTCGGTCGAAATGATCGCGGAACTCCCCGTGCTATTTGCAGGGCACAAAACAACAAAAGCCCAATTGTCCAGGAAACCTATATTTTCATAAATTACATTCTCTTCTGTCTAGGAGGCCTTCTTTTAAATAAAACTATTTCGGGAAAGCTAATGTATACACCGAACACGACCTGTCATAGTTCGATAGAACCTATTTGCGAAGCCGCGTCCATAAACTGTCTAAGTATGCAACCGAATGACAATCGCTTAGAATGACCAGAGAAACGTGAGAAACTAGAGTCAAACACAGTTTACAACAGGAAAGTAAAAGGGAGAGAACAACTATATTTCCTACACGGCAAAAAAAAATCTTATAACTATGAAACATAGTAGCACAGAATCCATGGAAAAAACATCGGTAGTTATGAAATATATTTTGAGGCTGACTAACTTTGCTTCAACGCGTAATAGATGCAATTTACATCGCCTGCAATTCTTTAGTCTGTTATTTTATCTTAATAATCCCAATTTGACTTATGATGTCCAAGAAACCTATAATTTCATCAATTGCATTCTCTTCTGTCCAGGATACCTTCTTTTAAAGAAAACTAATTTGGGAAAGCTAATGTATACACTGAACACAACCTGTCATAGTTCGATAGAACCTATTCGCAAAGCTGCGTCCATAAAACTCACTAAGTATGCAACCGAACGACGATCGCTCGGAATGACCACATAAATACGATAAACTAGAGTCAAACGCAGTTTACAACAGGAAAGAAAAAGGGAGAGAACAACTATATCTCCCATACAGGAAAAGGCATTATCATAGCTATGAAACCATAGTAACACAAAATCCATGGAAAAAGCATTGGCAACTATGAAATATATTTTGAGGCTGACAAACTCTGCTTCAACGCGTAACAGATGCAATTTACATCGTCTGCAATTCTTTAGTCTGTTATTTTATCTTAATAAGCCCAATTTGACTTATGTTATCCAAGAAACCTATAATTTCGTAACTTGCATTCTCTTCTATCCAGGAGGCCTTCTTTTAAAGAAAACTAATTCGGGAAAGCTAATGTATACACCAAACATGATCTGTCATAGTTCGATAGAACCTATTCGTGAATCCGTGTCCATAAAACTGGATAAGTATGCAACCAAATGGTCATCGCTTAGAATGACCACAGAAACGCGAGAAACTAGAGTCAAACGCAGTTTACAATAGGAAAGTAAAAGGGAGAGAACAACTATATCTCCCACACATCAAAAGTCAATATCATAACTATGAAACCATAGTAGCACATAATCCATGGAAAAGCATCGACATCTATGAAATATATTTTGAGGCCGACAAACTCTGCTTCAATGCGTAACATATGCAATTTACATCGCCTGCAATTCTTTAGTCTGTTATTTTATCTTAATAAGCCCAATTCGACTTATGATGTCCAGGAAACCTATAATTTCATAAATTGCATTCTCCTATATACAGGAGGCCTTCTTTTAAAGAAAACTAATTCGGTAAAGCTAATGTATACACTGAACACGACCTGTCATAGTTTGATAGAACCTATTCGCGAAGCCGCGTCAATAAAATTCGCTAGTTATGCAACCGAATGACGATCGCTCAGAATGACCACAGAAACACGATAAACTAGAGTCAAACGCAGTTTACAACAGGAAAGTAAAAGGAAGAGAACAACTATATCTCCCACACAACAAAAGGCATTCTCATAGCTATGAAACCATAGTAACACAAAATCCATGGAAAAAGCATTGGCAGCTATGAAATATATTTTGAGGCCGGCAAACTCTGCTTCAACGCGTAATAGATGCAATTTACATCGCTTGCAATTCTTTAGTCTATTATTTTATCTTAATAGTGTTCTATGCAAACTGCAGTGCAAAAAAATGTAACCACAGATCCAGAGTCCCAACATTGCAAACCCTGGACAAACAAGAACAAGCACCAAATAAGAACCCAAGTAAGAAGCACCAAAAGGCCCAAGTGCAAGCGCAGGACCGGAACCATACAAACTCGAATCAAGAAACAATAAACAACATACAGCGAAGAAAGAAGCAAGCAACAACCACTCCCCCAGGAACAATGTTGTTCCAATCGCAATTGGAAAAACCCAAATGTGCAAACTGCAACAACACGAACATGCAAACAACAACAAGGACAACATGCAAATAAGAAATCAGTGGCATGCAAAAAACAAGCATGGACCAGTAAACCAACAATGTCGTTGGAGCATATAAATTTTAAAAACGGAAGAAAATGTCTTCTAACAATCCTGTTAAGTAACCATTCAACACTACCAAGCCTACTAGGTAAACATTTAAGTCTATCAGAAATGCACGGTAAACATTTAAGTTTATCAAAGTGGCAGGTCTCTGACGTATCCCAAAAAAATTATTATATTTTTTGTAACAATAGTTCGAACACCAGCGAATGTATTGCAAAGCCAAACTTTGGATATGCCACCATATCAAACATTCCCATAAATTTACCTAGCATAAAATGTTAAACCAAACATTCGAATTAATGCTAACATTAATCCACCGTCAAGGAAATTGCATAAGAAAATATATGATTCAAAAAGACCATATACGATCAAATACTTTGGATATGTCACCATATATAACATTGGGAATAGCCAAGCCGGTAATAAGACCTCCAATCCCTTGTCCAATCAAATCATGACAAATATGTTACATTTTTTTATATAAAAACCAATATTTTCAGCACCCTGATTCCAACAATATATAAAATGGAAATATTTATGACACGGACTAATAAATTAACAAATTAACATTAAATATAATACAATAAAACAAAAGCGCATTTTTGCTCTGTCCAACAATATCGTAAATCCAATTCATAGCAAAGGAGATTCTCTTATTAAATGCAGAATGGAGAATCAACCAACATGACAGCTGGTCTTAAATGACAATATTTAAGATAGGACAACTAGCCGTAAATGACAATATTTAATATATTTTTTTAAAAATTAAAAATACACATATTAAATAAGTTCAGAACGGAAAATCAACTAAAATTATAGTTGGTTATAGAGGGGAATATTTAAGATTTTTTTTAAAAGTTTAAAAATCCACATATTAAATAAGTGAAGAACGGAAAATCAACTAAGGGGACAACTCCCCATATCTAAGGACAAATGGTAATATGTAATATATTTTTTTAAATTAAAATTAATTTTATTTATTTATTTATTTATTTATGTTATCTTTTGGAACAATTTCACATTTAAACAAAGATAAATTTTCATTTCATTGTTTTTCATTAATCATAGAATAGAATTTTTAATATTAAATATTAAATAAATAATTTATATTTTTCTAAATATAAAATTTAATATTCAAACATTATGAAATATTTAGAAACATTATAATTATTTTTTATGGAGACTAAAAAGTGAAAATGGTTTGATAAACAATCGATGGTTATATTCTCTGCTTTGACATGGACTAATAATACATGGAAGTGTGGTCATCCTCCATTTCAATAATTATCCACGTGTGATATGTTGACTTACCGACTATCATTCAAACCGATAGTTGTTTCATGCTACAGGAGAAAACCTCAGACAATCCTATAAATACTTAACAAGGGTTGCATGCCAACTAATGAAGTAAGTTGCCATGCAACATTATTAAAATTTAAATAAGATAATAATAATAATTAAATTTAAATTTAAAAAGTCTTCATTGTGATAGTGTGTTTAAAAAACAAAATTTTAAATCATGAACATTAAAACTAGATGTTAAGTGACGGTACTTTAACTTCTTTGCAACCGAACGTCATTGAAACTCCCAGCTAAAATCCCAGCCAAGACGATTAAAGATTTGTTGAAATACCTTTAAAGGTCGGGCCAAAATCGCGTATAAATACCTGTTAGGTCAGTTGTAGAAGTTGTTTTAGTTTTAAATTTTGTGTTTCTGGAAAGGAGAAAACAAGCTGGAAAAGTTGAGTGTAATAAAATTAACGACATGATTTATGATTTAATGGTCATCCATGCCTTCTGAAACCTCTTGGAATAGTTTAAGATACAGGGTTCAAGAAAAACTTCCAAAAGTGTTTTCATAATTTTTGTTTTTATGTCTTTTAAAAAGATTTTAAATAATGATATT
Organism: Picea glauca; assembly: GCA_000966675.3. Classification (NCBI taxonomy): domain Eukaryota; kingdom Viridiplantae; phylum Streptophyta; class Pinopsida; order Pinales; family Pinaceae; genus Picea; species Picea glauca. The sequence continues at coordinate 344,595 of JZKD02S1949707.1, forward strand.
TTAAATCGAAACATTTTGGTGTATTTAGATTTTTTTCATAACTATCAAAATTTTTAAATATTTGGACAATATCGTTCAAAGGGAAATTTGTGGTTTCTATCTATTAAAGGGTTATATATAAAGTAAGTATTGCACAACTTCTATTGGAATATAATAAACTTTTATAGATAAAATTACACAGCTTTTATTGAAATATACTAAACTTATAGTACATGTAAATAACTCATTTTTATAATAACTTTAGGTAAAATGATACAATAAAAGTCAAGTACAGTGATAAATGTGTTCTTTTATTTATCACAAAATTATAAACAATACTTGAAAAATATTATTTAAAAATATTTATTTATATTAAATAAATATTATATAATTTAAAAATTAATTTTATAGTTGAAATTAAGAATATTACACAAATTTTATCTCGTTATATTTACATTTTGATATACTTAGACCTCTTTAAAATATTTTCAAAATTATTCAGAAGTATCTGTTAAACTCTTTGGTATCTTATGAAAAAGATGAGGTAATCTCATAAATCTCTATATGATTGCAGATACCAATTTCAAAGCATTGGATATCTCCACTTTTGCAATAAGGTAAATTGGTGAGAAAGATGAAAGCTCTCTCAAAAGGAAGGAATAGGTCACATGCTCTTTGTAAAATGATGTGATGATCCAGCCTATATAGTCACCTTCTTCATTCATCCTCCAACGAATGTAACCTACCTACCACTTCAAGTATAGAAATATTAATGGAAAAATTTACACATCAGATGTATTGATTCATTCATCCACCAACGAATGTAGCCTACCTACCTATTAAAGTATAAAAATATTAATGCACAAATTTTCACATCAGAGGTATTGATCTTTTATTGGTGATTTGCATTTGCAACAATGCCTAGTACGGTAGTTGGCATTATTACTCTCACCATGGGAGGAAAATGCACGTCCTCCATTTTCAGTTTATTATTACATTTTATCTTCCACAACAACCATGCTGGCCAACAAATTTTTCAAACTTCTATGTATTCTGAGGATGATGGTAAAGTATTCTTACTGTTGTATCGTATACCGATGGCTACTTTAGAAAAGTTTCCAATTCTCCGAACAAAGTAAACCCATCGATTCAAAAATTGGACTCACCATCCTAACACAAGCTTCGTATAAAATAGACCTGAATATGGTTGTACCAAGAACAAAAGAAAAAAGATAAAAATAAAAAACCTGTAAAGATTCATTGTAGAGAGAGACATAGTGCATTCTTAATATTGTGTATTATAAAGCCATTGAATATGAAAACAAACAAAAACCCATCTATACCTATGTCTGATATGCAAATTAAAGGAATGCAATAATATGAAACCTCGATTTAAATTTTTTTGTGCCATGGATAATGATTTATCAGGCGTGAGATGATCGGGGCCAGTGCTTATAAGATTCATCAGCCCAACACGACCATAGAATTTTGCTAGGAAAACCGTGGTATTAGCTTGAGATTCTTCAATTTTTATGCACTGAAGGCAAGGCTTGATGATGCAAGTTTCACTGCAACCCTTTCTCAGGACTCAACAACCATTTCAACTCATCCTCATCACCACAAGCTCCAATAGCATGCGATCAAACTATAGTTAACAAAAACAAAAAAATATCCATTCAACATCAAAATGAACCATCCAATCCTCAATACTGTATTCAGATTCGAGCTAGACAAATCCACATGACCATTTATTTCATCAAGATTAGCCAACCTCTAGACAAATTTCAGAACAAAAAATATAGAAATGCAATGCAAACATGCTATCACTAGTAGCCTCCGAACCATTACATTCTTAATGAACATATAACATATAAACCACAATAACATAAAACAGATTCCCTCCTTCTATTTCCTTCCAATCCATGGAATCATGCCTAAGTTCTTCAGGATTTGCTCTTTTCTTCCCTTTTTCTTCCAACTTCCCAATCACATCATAGGTGATTTCCATGATTTCTCTCTCATAATCAGTTTGAAGAGAATTCCAATAGCGAAATTTGACGTCTACTTTCAAACTCCAAAAAAGCTTATCGACAACTCTGCTCATGAGATGTGTCTCAAGGTCTCTGGACTCGTCCACAAGATCCATGATTTCCGATGCCTGAGAATAAGCTTCCATGGCATTGGTTGCCACTTTGAAATTCCTACAACCGCTTGGAGAAGTATACTTTTCATTGCAGTCCAATGGGGAAGGTATGACTATGATATTGATCAATGCAACAATCGTCATCATCCAACATTGTTTCTGAGCATAAGCGAAATGTTTCTTGGCTCGCAACTTTCCAAGATCGAGCCTGCATAGGTACTTTAAATCACAACTCTCTAATAACTCAGGCCTCAGGCATCTCAAACCTACATAGCCTCGCGAATTTTTTTCTTTTAGAAAAGTAATCAGTGACCGTCATTTTCTGCTCTCCTTGCAGCCTTCCATGATAAGATAATTTTCCTGTTGAATCGACTTTTGGTTAGCTATCCACGCGCTATTTGTTTTCTTTGTCGGAATGTGCATGTTATATGTTATAAAATATAACATATAATCCTCATCTGAAACCAGAAATTCCTAATATTAATATAGAATATCCAAATCCATTTATTTAGGATCGATTTATAGAAATGAAATGCAAACATGCTATCATTGACAGCCTCTGAACTATTCAATTACTAATAAACATGTAACATTGTGCAGGGATGTGAGGAGGTGATGAGGCAGCAGGTGGTGAGTAGGTGGCCAAGATGTGAGAAGGTAGGCAGGAATAAGGTCACGTAGCAAGGAAGCCTACAAACTGTCAATTGCAGTGTTCAGGGTAGTTGTAAGAGCCTGCAAGGTAACAGTAATATAATTACTGGTTGACTACAGTGTGCAGTGTCAGCGTGCAGATCCTGCAAAGTAAAAAAATTATTACAATCACATTGGTATTAATAAATTTATTTCCCACATTCCGAGTCCCCATAACGACGCCGTCGAGTTGGAAATAACACCTTCATTTCCACAGTGAATAGAAATGTCGATAAATAGAAATATTTATTTTAAGTAATTGTGAAAATGGAAGTTATACCAAAAACTTTGGATAAAATGGGAATCAACCGGTGATTAATATAAGTCAAAGGAGTGACTCATCTCTATATTCATTGCACTGCCTTAGTAGGGACTATTAAGAGTATGCCTTGTATCAATTTTTCCTTTTCCAAATTCTAACGAAAATAAGTTTTCTCGCGACCCATGTAGTAGCCCCACATACAGTAGTGCAGTCTGATTGTCGATGATTCACATCTTTGAATAGATTCCCATTCCAATGGAGTTATGGCCAGCCTTAGTTTAAGGCCAATTGTGATTGGGTGCTACAGGATATGCCCAATGTCTTCATGGATGGATGAATATCTGAACACCGATCCATGCAATATTCGCAGAGGACATAAAAATGAAGAAAGCACTGAGAAATTGTTTGATATACACCAATACTTTGTAGAATTTACGAGGAAGTCAATGAGAAATAATTGAAAGACTGAGAGAGAGAGAAATCGGGGGATTGATATGAAGAAAGTGTGAAAAAATTCAATAAAGGGAGAAATGGAAAATATATGTGTTGGTTGGTGGTCATGGACAAGAAATTCGACAGTCTTCCATCATCAGGAAATGTCGTATAGATGGTGATGAAATCTGGGAAAATTCTTAAATATATAGCAATTCTCTCATTTGTAGAATACATGAATGAAGTGTGAAAAGGGAAATCAACTGGAAAATTGAAATACAATCAGAAATTGATGTATGAAGTGTGGCACAGAGATGAACAAAGTGTGGGGAAATTCTTGGATATACACCAAGCCTGTGTAGAATTCATGAGAAGTCAATGTGAAATAATTGAAAGAGTAGATATAAGGGAAATTGAGGCAGAGATATGAAGAAAGTGTGGAAAAATAAATGGTTGTATGGTATGAATTCAATAATAGAAGATATGGAAAAATGTGATGTGTTGGTCGGTGGTGATCGACAAGAAAGTCTGCAGTCTTCCACTGTGAGAAAATGTCTTGTATAGTGATTCTCCCATGTGAATAAATCATGATATGTACTGAAATTTTGTGAAAAGGTAAATCGTCGGGAATTCATGAGATGAAAGAATGTCGAGACTCGACAAGAAAGTTGGTAGTTTTACACTATCACAAAATGTCGTGTATATGATTCTACCATGTGAAGAAATAATGAGAGGTAGTGAAAGATTGTGAAAAGGGAAGGGGACTCAATGGGAGTTCATGAGATGAATTTCTTCAAAGAATTGGTAGCGTTCTACAGTGACAGTTAGTGTTCTCACGTCGAGTCTTGACATTGTGTTCTCATGTCGGTTCTTCTTTTCATACTTGTTATTTAATTGTGATATGAAGGTGGTCGTAGGGAATAATAATAGAAAAAACATAATATGTTTTCTCTATTATTACTGCCCTCACCTCCACACTCGGGGTGGGTGGTAATAATAGAGAAAACATATTATTTTTTCTCTATTATTACTCCCACCTTCATATGAGGGTATTATGTTTTCGCTATTATTACCCCCCACCCCAACCATCAATATTTTTCTCTATTATTACCCCCCACCCAATATGAGGCTGGAGGTGGGGGGTAATAATAGAGAAAACATAATATGTTATGTTTTCTCTATTATTACCCCCATCCCCACACTCAATATGAGGGTGGGGGTAAGACGTAATAATAGATAAAACATTAGAGGGTGGGGGTGTAGGGGAATAATAGAGAAAACATAATATTACCCACCATCCCCACACTCAATATGAGGGTAGGGGTGGGGCGTAATAATAGAGAAAACATAAGAGGGTGGGGATGGGGGGTAATAATAGAGAAAACATAATATGTTATGTTTTCTCTATTATTACCCCCCACCCCCACACTCAATATGTGGGGGTGCGGGGTAATAATAGAGAAAACATATCATATTATGTTTTCTCTATTATTAACCCCCATCCTCATCATAGTGGGGGTAGGGGGTAATAATAGAGAAAACATATTATGTATTATGTTTTCTCTATTATTACACTCACCCCCATAAAATATTGTGTTTTCTCTATTATTAACCCTCACCCTCATCATAGTGGGGGTAGGGTGTAATAATAGAGAAAACATATTATGTATTATGTTTTCTCTATTATTACCCCCTACCCCGACTATGATGAGGGTGGGGGGTAATAATAGAGAAAAAAGAATATGTAATGTTTTATCTATTATTATGCACCACCCCCATTGTCATCGTGGGTGCAGGGTAATAATAGAGAAAAAACACTACCCTCATCATATGAGGGTGGGGGTTGGGGGTAATAATAGAGAAAATCTATTATGTTTTCTCTGTTATTAACCCCAACCCCCACCCTCATCATAGTGGGGGTAGGGGGTGTTATTGGATAAATCGGTAGGTGTGGACACTAACTGATCTCCCTAGATTTACCTAGATATAAAACAAAACACACCAGAACATGACACTTTCTTTAAGTTTTAGATATTGAATTTACTAACTAAAGAGGGATAGGTGACATATCGTTTAAACGCCACTTCCTCTCGCCATCGCCATCCTAGCTCTGTTCCAACGCTCATACAATGATGAACCTGCAAAAGAACGCAACCAACCAAAGTGATAGTAATAACATAAACTCAATATAAGTTCCTATGTATGTGATCAAGGAATCATACAATAAAACACAACAAGATTTATAGGAAAGAATCATATTATTGTATCATATTAAATGTGAAAGAGAGATTACAACCATGGCCTTGATGTCGTAAGGTCCCTTCCAATTGTCCTTCGTTCCCCACACACTTCCACTCCAATAATTCTGAGAGCATAGATTTGATAATATTCACAATCTATCTTGACAAAATGGCTCATCTAGCCAAGCTAACAATCTTCAAAGCTCAATCCAATCCAAGCTCCAAAATCAAAAGCTAATTTTCTCCATGAAAGCTCCTCTCCTTTTATAAGTTGAAGAGGATAAGGTGAGTAGGTTAGGATGATCCCACTAAATCATGAAAGTGAGTAAGATCCAAACCATTCGAATGCCACCTCACCATGGAAGTTTCTCCTTCTAGAAGCATCGAGAAGATGCTCATTTTTCACATGTATTAGCATTTTTGCAACCTGCCTATATAGCAACCTGTGAACACTTCGTGACCTAGCTATGGTGCAGCCTATGAAAATCAAGCATTTTCGCACCGTGCCTATATAACAACCTACGAACATCCTCTTTAATAGTGTTTTTACAAAGGAGAATACAACTTCTTTTCTCAGGAAAATTTATTCTCCCTTCTTTCTTCAGGAACTCAAGCCACTGACCCCTCTGAAGGCAACATATAGGTTTACATCATTAACGGTCATAGGGATGACGAAAATAATGTGTAATAGAGAGCCCCCCAAAGTATGAAGTTAGAACAAATTGATAGCTAAAATACTTTGTCAAGTGTTTGTAGGGAACAAGGAAAAGTCAATCGGAAACCTGCCAACAAACAAGGAAATACAGTACAATAATATATCATCACTGAGGTAGGAATTCCCATACTCAGAATGCAAATGACTCAGAGCATAAATGATGACATGCGAAGATCCATGTCAAGTAAGACAGGTGATGGACACCAAACATACATTGTGGATCCATGCCAATATGACTCAAATCTGAACATAGCCACCAAAAAATACACTATGGATCTATGTGTTAAAGACTCAAATTTGAACATAGCCACTAGACATACAATGTGGATCTATGCAACAATACAAACTGAATATACTCCAGCGCAACCTAAATCTGTGAGATAAGGTTCAGGGTCTTCATCTCCACCACTCTAAGTATGAATCTAACCATGCAAATACATTTGTTGAAGTCAAACATGGTATAAACCACTTGATTACCGGTCAATGATGAGAATCGTTAACAAGTGCGAGGGAAATCACCATTAATGCAATGACTCCCAAGGTACTCTAGTACAATCCAACGAATGTGAGTTAATGAGATGAAGTCAAACATTCGGTGGAATCTCTCGATCAGGGGTCAATAATAAAAACCCATTGTCAAAAGAGAGGAAACATTCATTTGAGGCATGCAAGTGCCAAGGTACCAATTGGTTTCTAAGTCTAATTCCTGGATAATGAGTTGAAGTCGATAAGAAAAGACTCGTCATAGGAGGGCCTTAATGTATCCCACATCAATGACACGAAACAAGTAACAATATTTGATGTAGATCAGAGTAACAAGTGATTCAGGACTGATTTAGGGATGGTTGATGCAATAGAAGGCTTAAATACTGTAGACATGGTCGATGCAATAGAAGCCTTTTCAGGTTGAACTTCTCTTTGAACATATTGATGACACGACAACTGTCTTGGAAAATACTGACTCAACAACAGGGATCACAGACCAATTTGTAATATTATAGAGTATGACCAAGAGACAAGCGGTTTTTCCAACCTAGACACAAAAGGATTGAAAGGGTGTCATTTTCAAAGGTGACTCTTCTATGGAATATAGGTTTAGACACATTTCTTTCCCAATTTTTCCCCCACCATTTTTGGCGAGTACTTCTTTATTTTTACGCAAGCTTAAGGAGGATAACATATGCTTGTCAATTTAAGCTCATCCTTCAGACGAGTCCCTCGGAGTATGTTTAACGAACCCTAAGAATGAGTAGTTTGGTCCCATATGGGCCTTTCGATGTTTGTTTAATGAGTCCAAAAAAAGAAAACTCAAGGGTTTTTCATGTTTAGAGAGTCTAAAAAACACTTAAAGAGAACTCTCTCAGTTCCTTTTTCGTAAAGTAGTTTGATGAGACCGAAAAATAGATAAACTATCACTCAATAGATGTTTTCTTTAAATACTTTAACGAACGTGAAGAGAACAAGGTCACTCGGCAATCTTTTCATGTTTAGAGAGTCTGAAAAGAGCTTAAAGGAAACTCGAGGGGGGTCCTTTTTCATATAACCTTTACGAGTCTGAAAAAGTGATAAAAGTATACTCGGTTACATTCTCATTGATTTACGAGCACGAGAAATAACAAAGACTAAGTTTGGTAACTTATTCTCATGTATTTACGAGCATGAGAAAGAACAAAGACTAAGCTTGGGATTGTTTTTATTTTTACGCAAGCTTTAAAACAAAACAAAACTATGCTTGGACCTGGTTTCATTTTTACGTAAGCTTGAACGAGAGGAAACTATGCTTGAGGTAAGTGGTTTCATTTTTAAACAAGCTTGAACCATAGAAAACTATGCTTGCGACTTCCCAACGCATAACATAGGGATGGTTGGTACTTAGCCCCCAAATTAAGAAGCTAGCAGTTTAACTTCAGCATGAAGTCCAGAGGCCGAAGCCAAATGCCCCCCAAGCTTCATTTCATCCAACTGCAAAGGCGAATGAAATGAAGCTTCAAATACTAGACAAGGGACTTAACTCGAACAAAGAGGGGCAACAATCTGTTTCATTTTTAAATGAGTTTGACACAGGAGTAAGAACTATGCTTGTGAATCTAGGTTCAATCCCCAGACCTTTGTTTCATTTTTTAACGAGGTTTCCACAAAGACGAAAAAACTATCCTTGTAAGTGGTTTTATTTTTTAATGAGCTTGAAATTAGAAAACTATGCTCAAGTCTAGTTTCATTTTTCAACGAGTTTGAAATCAGAAAATCATGCTCAAAGACCCTTGTTTCATTTTTTAACGAGGTTTCCTCAGAGATGCAAAAACTATCCTCAACTCTCTTCTTGATCATGGATTCCAAGAGAAAAATGCTTCGGAAGGATATCATGTCAAGGGACAAAAATCGGTCATGGCTTCCAAGAGATCTTCACTAGATGGAAGGAACACATCTCGAGAGTTTCGACAGGGGTAAGGAGATCAGACTCTAAAGACCCTATCGAAGAGATAACCATGTCAACTACCGGATCTAAGTCATCAAAATTTGAAGCCATGGGTTACAACGCCACATAATTGACCTGTGGCGAGGGCGATACCGTCTGCATATAAAAACCATTTAGGGAAGCGATCCAGTTGGGGTAAACAAACGAAAGTTGATCAATAGTCACAACTCGTCCATCGTGAGGGAAAGATATCACATGAAAAAGAGTAGACACAATAGCTTTCATTTCATAGACATAATATCTCCCAAGGAGTAAAGAGAAATCCAAGGGATCTTGGAATACCATGACGTCAATAAAGACAATTTTCCTTCCCAAAGTTACAGGAAACTGAGGAAGGGTCCCTAAAGGTTGACTAGTTCTTCTGTTAAAAGCTAACAGATTCTACGTAACTGACACAAGCTAAGGAAAAACCAAAGCTTGCCAAGCAAAAGAGGACAAAATAATAATAGACGCACATTCATCTATCAGTGTCTGAGGAACGTCTCGACCACAAACCTGTACTGTAATATGGAAAGGAATGTGAGAGGGAAGATGATGTCCAGTTAACACACCCCAATCAAAATAGATGGCCTCATTACTTGGATGGGGTTCCACGGGAGAAGGAGGAATAGCCCCCGGCATGGTAGATTATGTATCAACGAGAAAAACATCGTCATTATCGGGTTTACTCTCTAGCGAGAGAGTAGGATCGACTGATGACGAGATTAGATTGACCACTTGGGTTGCATTCTCCAAGGGGAGAATGGGGTCGACAAGTGGAAACAAATCGACCACTTTAGTTTCACTCTCTGAGGGGAGAGAGATATTGACCGAGGATGGTATCATATCAACCACTTTGTCAACTGGTTCAACTAAGGACGTGACCAGATTGACGACATGATCAACCGGATTGATCGGTGAAGGGACCAGAGTGATCATTCGATCAACTATAGGGGAGTCAAGAGTAAGCTTGCGATAAGCGGCTGGAAGTTGAGGCTGTGAAATAGGCATGTCTTCTAGGAATTTTGAGGCTTCTTCCATATGAGGGAAAAGGTGAGTTATATGACTCCCTTTGCATAACATACATAGGAACTTGGCTTGACTTTTCTTCTTCCCAACTATATCGTGACTAGTTGACGAGAGGTCATCAACATGTTGTTCAGAGGCTAACAACATGGGTTGGCGAGGGTGTGTAGAACATGCTTCTATAACCTTGGATAGACAAGGGAAATCCTTAAGAAGATGGCTACCCTTACAAAGCCTGTAAGGGTACTTGGACTTACGGGTTGTTTGGGTGATCTTGACATCACCAACACTCCCAGCAGGATCAATAGTAACTGATTTCTTTCCAACACATTTGGCAGTGGTTGGAAGTGTGGATCCTTCCTTATTTTTCTTCTTCTTCTTCTTCCTTTTCTTCTTCTTCTTATTCCCCGAGTTACTAGCTTGAGAGTTTTCACTTGGTGAAGAGGATAAAATGGAAGAAGACTTTGCAAGTGGAGAAGGTGAAGAAGGTCTTATTGGTGAAGAAGGTGAAGGATCATCATGAGGTTGATGTTCTTGGGGGAAAGTGTTTACAACCAAAGCACTTACTGCATTCGGGATTACCTGAGTGGAAAACAACCACACCGACAATCCAATCATGAGACTTGGAAGGCTCAAAGTAGCGATGTGAGGAGGACCAATGTTTTCGTAAGAAGGAAAAACAAAAGGTTCCCCGGGCAAAGGGGTTCCTTCATTGGTCATTTCAGGAACTGATGCCATTAAAAAAAAAAATCCAACCTGGAATCCACGAGGGAAAACAAACAGCACACGCTAAAAATCTAGTAACCAAGCAAGCAAACAAAACCTTCTCACAATGAGCACACTAGTTGGTGATGAAATCCAACATCACGGGAACAAAGTGAGAAGGGGTTGAGATAGAGCGAGTGGAAAAGTTACATTGACAACCTGCTTAATGGGCTTACACCCTGGTGCAGGCTCCCACACATAATCATGGGTATACCCTCCAAGGAGCCCAAGTGAGTTTGGCCAACGTCGATTCCAGGTACCGTGAAGACTTGTCCCTCCACAGTCACCTCATGTAAAGAACCTAGACATATAGGCCACTAAGGTTACCAATTACTATAGTGATGCCTGGGGAAACAGTCGACAGTCCGATCCATGCGCAAAGGCAGGGTATCTAGCCCGAAATCAACTCGAAAGGCTTCCACTCATAATTGTGGGTATACCTTCAAGTGACCCCCATAATACGTGCAATCTCTACACCAAGACCAACAAAGCGAGGTGAGTAACTCTGCCAGTATTAATGCAACCCCGTGATTGACCCTTGTGTGAGAAGGGATTCCCAGAACAAAATGTAGTAAGTGGATTTAACTCTCCCTATCAAAAGATACTATGTTTGTTTGCAGATTTGGAAAGTTATCTTTCACACCTATTCCAAAGCCCTACAACTAATCTAATGTAGGTTTGCTACCAGAAAATATAAAAATGTATAATCGATTTTTATAAGCGCTTTATTTTTAAGGTTGTTGTTACTCAAAAGGAATATGGCGTGGACAATAAGGTGTTTTGACTGACTCGAAAGTTATGCAAAGAGATGAAGATGCAATCTTTTCATTTCGATGAGAGCTATGCTACGAGAAGGAGAAAACATTTATCATTATCAGATGCACAATGTCCCAACATTTTTTAAAAAAAACTCATCAATATCAATATCTTTAAGAAATGAGAAAAATAGACTGTACACCAATACACGATTCATGGCCGCCCCCCAGCCATGAGGGGGAAACATTTTCAGAATTTAAGACTAAAAAATGTCAAGAATCATGCAATTTCGCTACTTCAAATGCAAGGATGCCCCCAATCTAATATAAAGAAGAAATTAAATCTTTTTGTTTCAAAAATTTTACTAAAAGAAATAATAAACTTTCTTAAAATAAAGAAACCCACACTAAAAGTTTTCTTTTAAAGCGAATTATTCAAAAGAAATCTGATCTTTCCCTAAACAATTCTAAAGAAAACACATGCTTTGTAATTGAAAGACACTCAAAGCAAGAGACTAATCATTCAAAGACAAACAAAGCAAAGATGGCTAAAAACAACTCAAAGAATGTCAAGCAGATTGTAAACAGATCAATATAGGCTCCAAAAGTTCAATCCAGTTGATCAAAGCAAAACTGGGCATCAAACAATAACAAGACCCAATCCAAAAAAAAATTACAAACAAGTTCACAAGCCAGCAGTATATTACAGTGCGAAAATCAATAGTTTTCGCAGGCTAGCAATGGGTAGGGTGCGAAAATGTCACACTGGTTTAAACAATGAGGTGCGAAAATAAAAAAAAATTGCAGGCTGTATACAGGTGAAGTGCGGGAATGTCTGTAATCAAAATGAATTTGGAAAAATGACAAAGAGTCTAAGTGAACTTTTAGATCCAGAGAGTCTGGATGGATCTCCCAAAGACTTAGAGACCAAAAATCAAGCAATCAAGGCAAGGGAAACTAGATTAACTAGGAAACAATTTGTTTCCCAGTATAGTCGCCAATTTTGTTATTGGATAAATCGGTAGGTGCGGACACTAACTGATCTCCCTAGATCAACCTAGATCTAGAACAAAACACACCAGAACATGGCGCTTTCCTTAAGTTTTAGATATTGAATTTACTAACTAAAGAGGGATAAGTGACATATTGTTTAAACTCCACTTCCTCTCACCATCCCATCTTAGCTCTGTTCCAACGCTCATACAATGATGAACTTGCAAAAGAATATAACCAACCAAAGTGATAGTAATAGCATAAACTCAATATAAACCTATGTATGTGATCAAGGAATCATACAATAAAACACAAGCAGCTTTATAGGAAAGAATCATATTATTGTATCATATTAAATGTAAAAGAGAGATTACGACCATGGCCTTGATGTCGTAAGGTCCCTTCCAACTGTCCTTCGTTCCCCACACACTTCCACTCCAATAATTTTGAGAGCATAGATCTGATAATATTCACAATCTATCTTAACAAAATGGCTCATCTATCCAAGCTAACAATCTCCAAATCTCAATCCAATCCAAGCTCCAAAATCAAAAGCTAACTTTCTCCATGAGAGCTCTTCTCCTTTTATAAGTTGAAGAAGATAAGGTGAGGAGGTTAGGATGATCCCACTAAATCATGAAAGCGAGTAAGATCCAAACTATTTGGATGCCACCTCACCATGGAAGTTTATCCTTCTAGAAGCATTGTGAAGATGCTCGTTTTTCCCATGTATGAGCATTTTCGTACCCTGCATATATAGAAACCTGTGAACACTTTGCGACCTAGCTATGATGCAGCCTGTGAAAATCAGGCATTTTCGCACCCTGCCTATATAGCAACCTTCGAACATCCTCTTTCATAGGGTTTTTACAAAGGAGAATGCAACTTCTTTTCTCAAGAAAAGTTCTCCTCCCTTCTTTCTTCGGGAACTCAGGCCACTGACCCCTCTGAAGGCAACATATAGGTTTACATCATTAACAGTCATAGGGATGATGAAAATAATGTGTAACAGGGGGTAATAATATAGAAAACATATTATGTATTATGTTTTCTATATTAGTATCCCCCACCCCCACCCTAGGTGGGGAGTAATAATAGAGAAAACATATTACCCTCATCATATGAGGGTGGGGGATAATAATAGAGAAAAAATATCATGTTTTCTCTATTATTAAACCCCACCCCCACCATCATCATATTCGGGGTAGAGGGTAATAATAGATAAAACATATTATGTTTTCTCTATTACTACCCCCCAGCCCCACCCTCTATGTTTTCTCTATTATTACACCCCACTCCCATTGTCATCATAGTAGGGGTAGGGGGTAATAATAGAGAAAACATATTATGTTTTCTCTATTACTACCCCCACCCTCTATGTTATCTCTATAATTACTCCCCACCCGCACCCTCACCCTCACCCTCACCCTCATGATGTTTTCTCTATTATTAAACTCCACCCCCACCACCATCATAGTGGGGGTAGGGGGTAATAATAGAGAAAACATATTATGTTTTCCCTATTATTACCCCCCACACTCATATGAGGTTGGGGGTGGGGAGTAATAATAGAGATATGTTTTATATATTAATACCCCCAACCCCCACCCTAATATGAGAGTGGGGGTGGGGGGTAGTAATAGAGAAAGCATATTATGTTTTCTATATTATTACTTCCCACCCCCGATATCAGGGTGGAGGTGGGGGGTAATAATAGAGAAAACATATCCTATTTTCTCTATTATTACCCCCCACCCCAACTATTATGCCCCACCCTAATAGAGAAAACATATCTTATTTTCTCTATTATTACCCCCCACCCCGACTATTATGCCCCACCCCCACCCTCATATCACCCTCATAATATTTTTTCTCTATTATTACCCCCCACTCCCACCCTCATATCAAAACATATATGAGAGTGGGGGTGGGGGTTAATAAAAGAGAAAACATATTATGCTATATGATGGTGGGGGTGGAGGTGGAGGGTAATAATAGAGAAAACATATTAGGGGGTGGGGGGTAATAATAGAGAAAAAATATTATATTTTCTCTATTACTACGCTTTACCCCCACCCTCATATCACCATCATAATATTTTTTTCTATTTTATTAACCCCCACCCCCACCCTCATATGAAAAACAATATGATGGTGGGGGTGGGGGGTAATAATAGAGAAAAAATGGTGCAAGTGTGGGTGGGGGGTAATAATAGAGAAAAAAAAAATGTTTTCTCTATTATTACCCCAACACCCACCCTCATATGTGGGTGTGGATGGGGGTAATAATAGAGAAAATTCAATATGTTTTCTATATTACTACCCCCCACCCCCACACTCATATCACCTTCATATGAGGCTAGGGGTGGGGGGTAATAATAGAGAACACATTTTTTTTTCCCTATTACTACCGCCCATCCCCGCCCTCATATAACCTTTATATGTTTCCTCTATTATTATCCCGCACCCCCACCCTCATATAACCTTCATATGAGGGTGGGGGTGGGGGTGTACGGTAGTAATAGAGAAAACATAATATATTTTCTATATTATTACCCCACACCCCACCTTCATATGAGGGTGGGGGTGGGTAGTAATAATAGAGAAAACATATTATGTTTTCTCTGTAACTACACCCCACTCCCGCCCTCATATGAAGGTTATAATAGGGTCAGGGTGGGGGGTAATAATAGAGGTAACATATTATGCTTTCTCTATTACTACCCCCCACCTCACCTCCAACCTCACCCTTGTATCACCACGTATGAGCTGGGGGTGGGGTGTAGTAATAGAGAAAACATAATATGATTTCTCTATTACTACACCCCAGCCCCACGTATGAGGGTGGCGGTGTGGGGTAGTAATAGAGAAAACATATTATGTTTTTTCTATTACTACTACAACCTCCACCCTCATAGGTGTGGGTGGAGGGTAGTAATATAGAAATCATGTTATTTTTTCTCTATTACTACACCCCACCGCCACCCTCATATGTAGTAATAGAGAAAACTTAATATGTTTTCTCTATTACTACCCCTCACCCTCATATGAGGGTGGGATGTTTTCTCTATTACTACCACCCACCTTCACCCTCATATGATGGTGGGATGTTTTCTATATTACTACCCCGCACCCTCACCCTCATATGAGGGTGGGATGTTTTCTCTATTACTACCCCCAACCCCCACCCTCATATGAGGGTGGGGGTGAGCGGTAGCAATAGAGAAAACATATTATGATATGAGGCTGGGAGTGGGGAGTAGTAATAGAGAAAACATAATATGTTTTCTATATTATTAACCCCCACCCCCTCCTTCATATGATGGTGGGGGTGGGGGGTAGTAATAGAGAAAACATAATATGTTTTCTCTAGTACTACCCCCAAACCCCACCCTCATATTATGAGGGTGAGGGTGGGATTGGGGGGTAGTAATAGAGAAAACATAATATGTTTTTTCTATTACTACTGCCCACACCCACCCTCATATGTTATGTTTTCTATATTACTGCCCCCCACCTGCACCCTCATATGAGGGTGGGGGTGGGGGCTGTAATAGAGAAAACATAATATGTTTTCTCTATTATTACTCCCCATCCCCACCTTCATATGAGGGTGATATGAGTATGAGGGTGGGGTAGTAATAGAGAAAATATATATGAGTATGAGGGTAGGAGTGGGGGGTAGTAATAGAGAAGACATAATATGTTTTCTCTATTACTACTCCGCACCCCACCCTCAAATGATATGAGGGTGGGGGTGAGGCTAGTAATAGAGAAAACATATTATGTCCTATGAGTGTGGAGGTGGGGGGTAATAATAGAGAAAACATATTATGTTTTCTCTATTACTACCCACCACCCCCACCATGATATAGAGGTTATATGAGGGTGGGGGGTAATAGTAGAGGAAACATATGAAGGTTATATGAGGCCGGGGGTGGGGGGTAGTAATAGATAAAACTCAATATGTTTTCTATATTATTACCCCCAACACCCGCCTTCATATGAGGGTGATATGAGGGTGGGGGTGCGGGGTAATAATAGAGAAAACATATTATTTTTTCTCTATTACTACTACCCACCCCCACACTCATATGAAGGTGGGGATGGGGGGTAGTAATAGATAAAACATATTATTTTTTCTCTAACACTACCCCCAACCGTCATAGGAGGGTGGAGGTGGGGGGTAGTAATAGGGAAAACATATTATGTTTTTTCTATTACTACCCCACAACCCCGCCCTCATATTGGGGATGGAGGGTAATAATAGAGAAAACATAATATGTTTTCTCTATTACTACCCCCCAATATGTTTTCTCTATTATTACCCCCCACCCCCACCATGATATGAGGGTGAGGGTGAGGGGTATTAATAGAGAAAATATATTATGTTTTCTCTATTATTATCCCCCACCCTCATATGATGGTGGGGATGCGGGGTATTAATAGAGAAAACATATTATTTTTTCTCTATTACTACCGTCCACCCCCATCCTCATATGAAGGTGGGGATGGGGGGTAGTAATAGAGAAAAAATATTATGTTTTCTCTATTACTACCCCCCAACCCCACCCTCATATTGGGGATGGAGGGTAATAATAGAGAAAACATAATATGTTTTCTCTATTACTACCCCCCAACCCCACCCTCATATTGGGGATGGAGGGTAATAATAGAGAAAATATATTATATTTTATTATTATCCCCCACCCTCATATGATGGTGGGGATGCGGGGTATTAATAGAGAAAACATATTAATTTTTCTCTATTACTACCATCCACCCCCATCCTCATATGAAGATGGGGGTGGGGGGTAGTAATAGATAAAACATATTCTTTTTTCTCTAACACTACTCCAAACCCTCATAAGAGGGTGGAGTTGGGGGGTAGTAATAGGGAAATCATATTATGTTTTATCTATTACTACCCCGCAACCCCAACACCAAATGAGGGTTGGGGTGAGGGGTAGTATTAGAGAAACATAATATATTTTCTCTATTACTACCCCCTGCCCCAAAATGAGGGTGCGGGTGGGGGGTAGTAATAGAGAAAACATGTTATGTGGTGGGGGGTAGTAATAGAGAAAACATATTATTTTTTCTCTAATACTCCTCCCTACCCCCATATGAGGGTGGGGGTGGTGGGTAGTAATAGAGAAAAAATATTATGTTTTCTCTATTACTACTCCCCACCCCCACCAATGTTTTCTCTATTAATACATATGAGGGTGGGGGTGAGGGGTAATAGTATAGAAAACATAATATGTTTTATATATTATTACCCCAAACCCCCACTCTCATATGAGGGTGGGGGTGAGGGGTAATAGTATAGAAAACATAATATGTTTTATATATTATTACCCCACACCCCCACCCTCATATAACTTTCATATGAGGGTGGGGGTGAGTGGTAACAATACAAAAAACTTATTATGTTTTCTCTATTACTACCCCCCACTCCCACCCTTATATGAATTTTATAATAGGGTTGGGGTGGGGGGTAATAATAGAGGAAACATATTATGTTTTCTCTATTACTACCCCCCAATCCCACCATCATACGTGGGGGTGGGGGGTAGTAATATGTTTTCTCTATTACTACCCCCCACCATGAGGATGGGGGTGGGGGGTAGTAATACCTAAAGCATATTATGAGGTTGGGGGTGGGGAGTAGTAATAGAGAAAACATAATATGTTTTCTCTATTACTACTACCCACCCCCACCCTCGAGTAGTAATAGAGAAAACATAATATGTTTTCTCTATTACTATCGCCCACCCCCACCCTCATTTTAGGGTGGGGACGAGGGTAGTAATAGAGAAAACATAATAGGTTTTCTATATTATTACCCCACACCCCCACCCTCATATAAACTTCATATGAGGGTGAGGGTGGGGGTGGGTGGTAATAATACATAAAACATATTATGTTTTTTGTATTACTACCCCCAACTCCCACCCTCATATGGTTATAATAGGGTTGGGGTGGGGATTAGGAATAGAGGAAACATATTATTTTTTCTCTATTACTACTCCCCAACCCCACCCTCATATGTGGGGGTGGGGGGTAGTAATATGTTTTCTCTATTACTACCTCCCACCGAGGGTGGGGGTGGGTGGTAGTAATAGAGAGAAAATAATATGTTTTTTGTATTATTACCCCCCACCCTGATATGAGTGTGGGGGTGGGGGGTAATAATACATAAAACATATTATGTTTTCTCTATTACTACCCCTCACTCTCACCCTCTTATATTACGTTTTATCTATTACTACCCTCCACCCCCACCCTCATATCATAATATGTTTTTTATATTACTACCCCCCACCTGCACCCTCATATGAGGGATTATGTTTTCTCTATTTCTACCCCCCACCCTCATAGTGAGGGGCAGTAATAGAGAAAAAATCCCACCCTAATATGGGGGTGGGGGTGGCGGGTAGTAATAGTTTTTTGTATTATTACCCCCCACCTGCACCCTCATACGAGGGTGAGGGTGTGGGCTAGTAATACAAAAAATATCCCACCCCCAATCCCATATGAGGGTGGGGGAGGACGGTAGAAATAGAGAAAACATAATCCCTCATATGAGGGTGGAGGTGGGGGTGGGGTAGTAATACAGAAAACATCCCACCCTCATATGGGGGTGGGGGTGGAGGGTAGTAATAGAGAAAACATAACATAACACTACCCCCCACCCCCACTCTCATATGAGAGTTGGGGTGGGGGTAGGGGTTAGTAATAGAGAAAACATATTATGATATGAGGGTGAGGGTGAAGGTGGTGGTGGTGGATAGTAATAGAGAAAACATAATATATGAGGGTGGCGGTGGGGAGTAGTAATAGAGAAAAAATAATATGTTTTCTCTATTACTTCCTCCACCCCCACCCATGGGGCAGACCCACCCTTATGGGGGGTAATAATAGAGAAAATATATTATGTTTTCCTTATTATTACCCCCCACCGCAAACCTCATATAAGGGTGGGGGGTAATAATAGAAAAAATATAATATGTTTTCTCTATTAATACCCCGCATCCCCACCCTCATATGAGGGTGGGGGATAATAATAGAGAAAACATAATATGTTTTCTCTATTAATACCCCCCACACTCACCCTCATATCATGGTGGGGGTGGTGGTCAATAATAGAGAAAACATATTGAGGGGTAATAATAGAGAAAACATATTATGTTTTCTCTATTATTACCCCCCATCCCCAATATGAGGGTGGGGTTGGGGGGTAATAATAGAGAAAAAATAATATGTTTTCTCTATTATTACCCCCCACCCATATCCTCATATCACCCTCATATGAGGGTGGGGAGAGAAAACATAATATGTTTTCTCTATTATTATGTTTTATCTATCATTACCCCCCACCCTCATATCACCCTCATATGAGGATGGCAGTGGGGGGTAATAATAGAGAAAACATAATATTTTTTCTCTATTATTACCTCCCACCCCCATATGAGGGTGGTGTATATGTTTTATTTATTATTACCCCTCACCCCCAACCTCATATGAGGGTGGGATTGGGGGATAATAATAGAGAAAACATATTACTACTCACAACCCCCACCCTCATATGGTGGTGGGGGTGGGGGGTAATAATAGAAAAAACATATTTTGTTGTGGGGGTAGGGGGTAGTAATAGAGAAAACATAATATGTTTTCTCTAGTATTAACCCCCACCCCCATCCTCTTATAAGGATGGGGGGTAATAATAGATAAAACATATTATATGAGGGTGGGGGTAGGGGTTGTAATAAGGAAAATATATTATTTTTTCTCTATTATTACCCCCTACCCTCATATGAGGGTGGGGGTCAAGGGTAATAATAGAGAAAACATAATATGTTTTTCCTATTATTACTCCCCACCCCCACATGGGGGTGGGAGTGGTAATAGAGAAAACATATTATGTTTTCTCTATTATTAATCTGCACCCCCACTTCCACCCTCATATGGGGGTGGGGAGTAATAATAGAGAAAACATAATGCGTTTTCTTTGTTATTACGCCCCACCCCATATTGGGGTGGGGGTGGTAATAGAGAAAACATATTATGTTTTTTCTATTACTACTCCCCACCCTGATATGGGGGTGAGGGTGGTAATAGAGAAAACATAATATGTTTTCTATATTATTACTCCCCACTCCCATATGAGGGTGGGGAGTAGTAATAGAGAAAAAGTATTATGTTTTCTCTATTATTACTGCCCACCCCCATGTGAGGGTGGGGGGTAGTAATAGAGAAAACATATTATGTTTTTTTCTATTATTACTCCCCACACCCCTATGAGGATATGGGTGGTGGGTAGTAATAGACAAAACATATTAGGGGTATTAATAGAGAAAACATATTATTATTTTTTCTATTATTACCCCCCACTTCCATATTTGGATGGGGGTGGGGGTAGTAATAGAGAAAACATAATATGTTTTCTCTATTAGTACCCCCCACCCTCATATGAGGATGGGGGTGGGGGGTAATAATAGAGACAACATATTATGTTTTTTATATTACTACGAGGGCGCGGGTGGTTGGTAATAATAGAGAAAACATATTATGTTTTCTCTTTTACTACCCCCCACCCCCACGATGTAATATGTTTTCTCTATTAGTACCCCTCACCCCAACCCTCATATGAGGGTGGGGGGTAGTATTAGAGAGATTAGGGTGGGGGTGAGGGTAATAATAGATAAAACATAACATGTTTTCTGTATTATTACCTCTCACCCCCACCCTCATATGGGGGTAATAATAGAGAAAACATAACATGTTTTCTGTATTATTACCTCCCACCTTCACCCTCATATGGGGGGTAATAATAAAGAAAAGATAATATGTTTTCTCTATTATTACCTCTCACCCCCACCCTCACCCTCATATAGGGGTGTGGAGTAATAATAGAGAAAACATAACATGTTTTCTCTATTATTATTACCCCCCATATGAGGGTGGGGGGTGATAATAGAGAAAACATAATGGGGGTTCTCTATTATTACCCCCATTATGTTTTATCTATTATTACCCCCCCCCCCCATGTTTTTCTATCCCATGTCATTCCTATCCATGCCATGTCTAGCCATGCCATGCCTTGCCTTTCCATGCCATGCCATGCCATGCCATACATTTCCTTACCTTCCCATGACATATCATGCCTTGCCATGCCATGTCTTAACTTTCCATGCCTTTCCTTCCCTTTCCATGCCATGCCTTTCCTTTCCTTTCCTTGCTATACCTTTCATTTTCATGCCATTTCTAGCCTAACAAGGTGTTAAATTTAAAATATATGTAATAAGCACTAAGAAAAACCATGATGTTAGAGATCCTCCAAAAAATGGTTGTCCAGGAAACAAAATGATAGTAGAGGGTCCCCACTAGCTAAAAATCGTTGCCTCATATCCAATACAACTGACGATTCCCCCATCCAAGTCTCGGTTTGAGTTTTATCACGAGTTGAAACTCGCCTCCTCAAGTTATTCAAGTAGATGTTGACAATTTGGTCTAGGGGCATAAAATCCAAACAGAGCAGCATAACATAGTTTCGTAAGCTCCCACATGTCTATTTTTCCAATGTCCACACGACCAAGCTACCCACAATTTCCTAACACATTGTTCTTGAAAATCGACCTCTTGTTCAGAAATAACACTATGCCTCATTGAAAAAAACCCTAGTGTTGGATATCCTCCAACAAATGGTTGTTCGGGCAAAGAAATGACAAGAGAGGGGGCCCACTAGATAAAAATCGGTGCCCTAGATCCAATGGAACCGACGATTCATCCATCCATGTCCCAATTTGAGTTTTATCATGGGTTGCAACTTGCCTCCTCAAGACATTCAGGGACATCTCAACAATTTGGTTTGAGGGCATAAAATCCAAACCGAGCAACATAACAGAGTTATGTAATCTCATGTATGTCTATTTTCCCAAGGCCCACGTGACCATGCTACCCATAATTTCTCCGCTCAGTGTTCTTGAACATCGACCTCGTATTCATAAATTGCACTATGTCTCATTGAGAAAAACCATAGTGTTGAAGATCCTCCAACAAATGGTTTTCCAAGCAATGGAATGATAGTGGAGGGGCCTCACTAGCTAAAACCCGGTGCCCGAAATCCAATGCAACCAACAGTTCATCCATTTGAGTCCCAGTTTGAATTTTATCGCGAGTTACATCTCTCTTTCTCAAGCCATTCAAGGACATGTCAGAAATTTGATCTAGGGAGCATAAAATCAAAACCAAGAAGCATAATGAAGTTTTGTAATCTCTCGCAAGTCCATTTTTCCGAGTCCTACATGACCAAGCTACCCATAATTTCCCAACATAATGTTCTTGAAAATCGATCGCTTATTCAAAAATTTCACTATGCATCATTGAGAAAAACCCTACTGACGGAGATCCTCCAACAAATGGTTGTTTAGGCATTTGAATGACTACAAAGGAGCCCCACTAGCTAAAAATCAGTGCCCCAGATCCAAATGAACCGATGGTTCATCCATCCGAGTCTCATTTTTATCATGAGTTTCAATTCACCTCCTCAAGCCATCCACGGACATGTCGAAAATTTCTTCTGGGGGAATAAAATCCAAACTGAGAAACATAACGAAGTTTCATAAGCTCTTGTGCATCTATTTTTCCAATGCTCGTGCGACCATGCTACCCACAATTTATCTGCACAATGTTCTTGAAAATCAACCTCTTGTTCAGAAATTGCATTATGCCTCATTGAGAAAAACACTAATGTTGAAAATCCTCCAACAAACGGTTTTTTGGGCAATGGAATGACAACGAAGGGGCCCCACTGGATAAAACTCAATGCCCTGGATCCAATGCAATCTATGGTTCATCCATATGAGTCCCAATTTGAGTTTTATTGCAAGTTGCAACTTACCTCCACAATCCATTCAGGAACATGTCGACAATTTTGTCTAAGGAAATAAAATTCAAACCAAGTAGCATAACGAAGTTTCATAATCTCCCACACGTCTATTTTTCCAAGGCCCACGCTACAACGCTACCCACAATTTCCCAGCACAGTGTTCTTGAAAATCAACCTCTTGTTTATAAATTGCATTATGCCTCATTGAGAAAAACCCTAGTGCTGGAGATCCTTCAATAAATGGTTTTCTGGGCAACCAAATGATAGCAGAGGGGCCTCACTGGCTAAAAATTGATGCCCCAGATCCATTGCAACCGATGTTTTGTCCATCTGAGTCCTAGTTTGAGTTTTATTGTGAGTTGAAAATCGTCTGAAGACATTCAAGGACATGTTGGCAATAGACCTAGACCTAAACCATGACCATGACATAAACCATGACCTATATCATGACTTAGACCATGGAAATACAAGGCATGACAATGAAAGGAATGACAAGGAAATGTTTTGGTATAGGTCTTGGTCTAGGTATGGAAATGTAAGGAAAGGAAAATTAAGGCAAGGTAAGACAAGACATGACAAAGCTAATAAAATATAGACATGGAAAGGGAAGGAAAGGTCTAGGTCTAGGTCTAGGTAAATCCTATTAATTATGATAATACATGTTTCACAAATATGAATATACCTTAGATATATGAATAAAGAGAGTTTATGTTATGACATTGAAATTCTCATGCAAGTCTTTTTACGTAATATAGATGGGATGACAACTTGTAGAATTACATGCTTAATGAATCCTTTGATTGTAATTTTTATGTATTAAACTTGTTCATTTAGTACAAGCATTATTTTTTTTAGGCAAAAAAATACTTATGATACATGAATGTAATGGATTTTTTATTAAATTAACTTGATAAAAAATTATATCTAATGATGAAAATAACTATATTTTTACAAACGATTAGTTTTATGAATATCATAATGAAAGTACCTTTTAGATGAATTGTGGTTATTCAAGGCATGACATGGCATGGCAAGGAAAGGCAAGGCATGACATGGAAAGGCAAGGAAATTAAAGGCATGGCATGGCATGGAAAGACAAGGCGTGTCATGGAAATTCAAGGCAAGGCATGGCATGGCATGTCAAGGCAAGGCAAGGCATGGCATGGGAAGGCATGGCATGGCATGGCATGGAAAGGCAAGGCAATCCATGGCATGGCATGGAAAGGAAATGGAAGGCATGGCATGGAAAGGCATGGAATGGCATGGAAAGGAAAGAAAGGGAATGGCATGGCATGGCAAGTCAAGGAAAGGAAAGTCAAGACATGGCATGGAAAGGAAATGCAATGCAAGGAATGGCATGACATGGTAAGGAAATGCATGGTTGGGTAAGGCAAGGCATGGCATGGCAAGGCAAGGAAAGGCATGGCATCACATGGCAAGGAAAGACAATGCAAGGCATGGAAAGGAAAGGCATGGAATGAAAATGAATGGAAAGGAATGGATTGGCAAGGCAAGACATGGCATGGCAAGGCAAGGAAAGACATGGAATGGAAAGGAAACATGATGCATTACATGACATGAAATGGGAAGGAAAGGCAAGGCATGGAAAGGCATGGCATGGAATGGAAAGGAGAGGCATGGCATGGGATGGAAGGGCATGGCATGGAATGGCATGGCATGGACTGGAAAGGCAAGGCATGGGATGGAAATGCAAGACAAGGAATCACATGGCATGGCAAGGCAATGCATGACATGGTAAGGCATGGAATGGCATGGCAAGGAAAGGCATGGCATGGCAAGGTAAGGCAAGACATGGCATGTCATGGAAATGACAGGTATGGATCAATAATGCCTTGATGTTATGTTGTTTTCCATGAAATCCAAAAGGAATTATGGGTCAATAGTATAATGAGACTACATCATAAGGATAGAAAATAAACCTATTTAGTGGCATCCCTTTCTATGTAAATCCTATTAATTATGATAATATGTGTTTCACAACTATGAATATACCTTGCATCCATGTTTCAAGTTTTGTGGATGATTTTATGGTTAGGAATTCATGGATGATCATTGATTTACCTAGTAAGTTCTCTTTATAAGTCATTGATGGTCATTTATTGAATGTATTAAATAAATGTTTTATCAAAGTGGTGAGATTGCATTTTATCTTGTATTCTTCTTGAATTAACCTTGTCTTGAAACCCTCAATTTTTTGGTTAGATTAGGACTTACCCTCAATTTCCAACCTTGTTAGCTTGACGTCTATGGTTTAATTGTCATCTTTCACCCTTAGAATACACCTTGACACCTTTTATTACATTTCTGTAATAATTTTCATCCCTTTAGGGCTTGATGTCTTAAATATTCTAAGGCCATTACATGTCATCTTCCATTTCAGAAAGCATTTGTTATCTAAACACTATTTTAGGCTTGTATTTTCAGCTCCCTTTCATTGCATGATTACTTGTTTTAAGGGTTGTTATATTTGTCCTGTTGAAACTTGTCATATTTCTGAAGTTAAACATCTTAATCACAAGTTTTATAACAACTATAGTTTCCTTATTTATTTGTGGTGTTTGGTACTTCCCATTGAGTTTCTTGAACTTAGTTAATATCATTTATTGGCTTAGCAAGGCATGGTAATGGAATGGCATGGAAATGGCATGCCATGGCATGGCTTGGAAAGGCATAGAAATGGCATGGAATGGCATGGAAATGGCATGACATGGCATAACAATGGAATGGCTTGGAAAGGAATACCAAAGGAATGAAAATGGCATGGAAAGGCATGGAAATGGCATGGTAAGGAAAGGCATGCAATGGTATGTCATGGCA
Source organism: Picea glauca (assembly GCA_000966675.3). Lineage (NCBI taxonomy): Eukaryota > Viridiplantae > Streptophyta > Pinopsida > Pinales > Pinaceae > Picea > Picea glauca. The sequence goes on from JZKD02S1949707.1 coordinate 370,781, forward strand.
AGGAAAGACATGCAATTTCATGGATTTGAAAGGAATGGCATGGCATGACATGGAAATACATTGCATGGAAAGGCAAGGCATGCAATGACATGTTATGGAAATTCAAAGCATGCCATGGAATGGCTTGGAAAGGCATGGCATTCCATGAAATGGAAAGGGAAGGCATGCAATGGCATGTCATGGAAAGGAAAGGAATACCATGGCATGGAAGGGAAAGGTATGCCATGCCATGGCATGGAAAGACATGGGATGTCAAGGCAAGGCATGGCATGGCATGTCATGGAAATTCAAGGCATGGCATGGCATGGAATGGAAAGGAAAGGAAAGACATGGCATGGAATGACATGGAATGGAAATGAAAGACATGGCATGGAATGACATGGAATGGAAAGGAAAGACAAGGCATGGAATGGAATGACATGAAAGGGAATGGAATGGCATGGCATGCCATGGCATGGCATATTAAGGCATGGAATGGCAAGGCAAGGCATGCAATGGCAGGTCAATGCATGGCATGGAATGGATTGGAAAGACATTGCATGGCATGTCATGGAAAGGCAAGGCGTGGCATGGCATGGCATGGGAAGGTAATGCTTGCAAAATAAAGGTAAGGCATAACATGGCATGGCATGGAAATGGAAGGAAAGACATATCAAGGCAAGGCATGGCATGCCAAGGAAAGGCATGGCATGACATGGTATGGAAGGGCATGTAAAGGTATGGCAAGGAAAGGCATGCAATGGCATGGAACGAAAAGGCATGGCATGGCTTGGCTTGGAAAGGAAAGACATGACATGGCATGGGACGAAATAGAAACTCAAGGAAAACCAAGGAATGACATGGATTAGCAAGGCATGCAAACTTTTTCACATAGACTTAAAATTTCATAAACACTTCATTGGATGGAAAGGAACTTTGTGATATAAATTTAAGTCATATGTCCCTACAATTTTTTTTTTATTTCTTGGGGTGAGAAAGATTTCTTTTTTTGTTATTCATGTTTCATTGCAATCCACATTTTGATTTGAATTTTTCATCGCATAATGTTATGGAAAGTTATATATATTGTTGTAGAGGTTAAAATGGGAAGTTATATGACAAGACATGAAAGGAGGTATTAGCCTATTTTAGATCATAGTGGTGTTCTAAGGATTTGTAAATGTAGCAACCTATATTTTGGCATTAGAAGGTTAGAACTTTGATTTTTACTTATATTAGGAATTCATTGTTTTTTACTTATCTTAGGCATTAATTGGGATGGCAAGGTAAGGCATGGCATGGAAAGGCAAGGTAGGAAATGGCATGGCATGGCATGGATTGGATGCTAGAAAAAATAGGATCGCAGAGAAATAAATAAAACACAGAAGATACACAATATAGTAGAGACACATATATATGTGGTTCATCTAGTGTGGGCTACGTTCACCAAATAAATTTATAGGTCCTTCCTTTTTATTATGTCACAGAATGAGGGGATACAACCTACAACACACCCGATGTAACTTCCTCTTCTTTCTCTCACAATCTCCTCTCTCAGAATACAATATTTTCCTTGACCAAGCTCGTGTTAAAAAATCTATCAATCCTACGATCAATTCCAATTGAGTTTTCCCAACTTGAAAACCTAAGACATTTAGATCTAAGTGGCAGCTCTAATCTGACCAAACTGCCCAATACTTTCTCTCAGTTATTGCAGCTTCAATATCTATCATTGCGAGGATGCATCTCTCTTTCCATCCCACCCGATATTTTGGGAGAAATTTCCACACTTGAGTATGTAGACTTCAAAGGCTGTCGAAACTTGCTAGATTTACCACTGGGAATCCCATATCAAAGGCATTTAAAATATCTGAATTTACTAGATACTGGTTTATTGCAATTACCAGACAACTTGGAATTACTAAACCATTTAGAACAACTAGAAATAGGGAGCCCAGCGTTAATAGAGTTACCACTTTCTCTGTCCCATTTGAGGGGTTTAAAAAAATTGATTCTAACTGAATGCTCCGGTCTACGGTGCATCTTGCTAGAAGAAATCGGAGCACCAAATATCAAAATTTTGTCCATAAACAATTGTCCAATAGGTAACTTTATTTTCCAGTATTAGGAGAGTGTTTTAAGAGATTTCACTTTGAAATGCACATCCGTATCCGAGATATGCATTCCTGAAGGTGTTTTACCCAGGCTCGAAACTGTTGATCTTTCACGAAATAGTCTGCTAATGAAGGTTAATGCCTTGCCATCTGCACTAGTAAAACTAGACCTGTCATTCTGCCTGAAATTGAAGACATTAACATTTCCAAATCTAGCAAACCTTAAATTCCTCGACGTAAGTAATTGTGTTGAACTCGACACCCTGAATGTCGGTGGTCTAATATCGGTACAAGAGATCGAAGCGATGGGATGTTGGGAGCTAAAAAGGATAGAAGGATCAAGTAAGTGTGGACCTTTGAATTGTCTCAACATTTCAACTAAAACTAGATTTATCTGGAATGACATTTGCGATTTTTTGGTGAGTATATCTCTCTATCCATTATACCGAATATTACTTCATATAACATTTTTGTGGTCATTAAGAAACCTGGAACTACTAGTCCGTCGCGGTGCATGGGTGTTAGTGTAAGCTTATTTATTTAATGTAACTGTTGGGATACATTATAGTTGTTCTGCTAAGTTAAAATTGGAAGTTCTGTGCAGACAACGCCTTATCGGGAAAATTTATCAACTGCAAGCATTACTGGACTAGCAGATGTCAAGACAGTGGGTGTTTAAGTGTACAGATGAGCTACCAATAATAATTATAATGTATACTTTGGATATGAGATGAGTGAATTGAAATGAAATTATTAAACCTGTGTAGATCTTGGATGAGGAAGAAGTGCATTGTATTTTGAGGAGGTTTAAGAGAAAAATGGTGAATATGGTGTCTACCGCCATAAGGCCAGTTGACTTTCATGTAAAGTTAGAAAATTTCCATTCATTAAGTGGTATATTAGTATGCTTTATTAGCAATGTTGCCCTTATCTATCCCGAGGATATGGTTGACCTTAGTCTACCATTTAAAGTGGATAATTGTAATTATGGTGATCCGGATCTCCGGTACATTACCAAGCGTGGAGAGGTAGGTGGAAGAAGGCTATATATATTTTTATGGACAGAGGACTCTAAGTTGTTTAGTACTATTGATGTATATGGCCATTACGGAGATGGTTTGGAATGGGGATGATAAGTGATGGTCGATGAAGGGGAGGACGTTTTGGAAGTTTGCAAAGAGATCATAACAGCATTTGCATAAAATGTTTATACCATATCATCCTTAGTAATCCATGTTGGTTTTCATTGTTGACGTGTGATACAATGGGTTAAAGGGAGAATGGACAATGTTATCATTCCTTGTAAAAATAAAAATTTCTCTGTACTTATCAATTTTTTTTTGTCAAAACATTTTTTCTATGCAAATATTTTTATTGTCATGCAATTTACATATAATAACATAGTATTTTTGTTTGGCAATATGATCAAAATACTTATTTTATATTATAGTAATGTTATTAGTATATGATAGATATAATAATGTTATTATAAAAAAAATTTGTCAAAACATTTTATCTATGCAAATATTTTTATTTTCATTCAATTTACATATAATAAAATATTATTTTCGTTTGGCAATATGATCAAAATAATTATTTTATATTATATTAATGTTATTAGTTTATGATTGATAAAATTGTTTGTAAGATTCATTGTTGAGATATTTATTGTAAAATATTGCATTTGATTTAAATTATATTTATGAGAAGACATGTAATTCTATTCCACAAAAGAGAATAGTAGTATTGGTACTTCAAAGAAAAGAATTATGTGTTCAAGATTGATTGTTGATTTCTTATATTTGAGAAAAAAGATGTTCTTATTACATAAGTATTAGAAAATGTAATTTTTATATGGATAACAATGTTTGGAGGATTGAAAATAATTTCAATAATATTTGTAAGATAGACTATTGATTTATTATGTTAGAGAGAAGATGTTCTTATGACATTAAGTATTTGAGATGTTAATATTAAAATAATATCTATACATGTATTAGGTCAAGAATTGAGAAAGTGTTGGTAGTGTCTCGGAATATTGTATTTGAGATTTCTTGAGTGGACATATAATTGGAAATCTTCAATATATGTTAAAGATAAAAAACTAGTTTTTTAATATAATTTCATTATACATATAACATTATTTCTTATTTATGATCCAACTTTAATGTTTTTATACCACTTTATATCTATATGTCGACATGTGCGTCTGTGTTTCACCCTCTATGTGGTTTAACCCTCTCTACTAAGGCTTAATATCTAATGATGTCACAAGATCCATTCTCTTTGATTTTTATGAGGTTACCAAGTGCTGGTGGTAGTGGGTCCTCCATCTAAAAACTAAAGGAAGAAGGGGCACCTCCATGGAATGGCATTGCACGGTACTAGCTCCCTACTTCTCATATAGAAAACAATGCATCTTCACCTAACCTTTCCTTGCATTCTACTTCTAGCTTTTTTTTGTATATGGTCATCAAGGTTTCGAAACTAAAGTTAATATCAATATGCTATAATATTCTATTTGTATTACCTTATCTCAACTAATAAAAATATTTTTCCACATGTGGTGTTTCTTTTATTTTCTTTTGTATACCTAATCCATGTTTTTAATAGAATCCAAAGTTATAGAACTAAAATTTTATGATTAATATTAAAGATCGTGAATATATATATATATATAACATAGGTCAAGTAATTCTCTTCAAGTCATGTTGATGACCTCCTTTGCAAAGTATCCATAAATAACATTCAAATTAAGCAAAAAGGTTCCTTTGAACATAAAATTCCATCTTCAATTTGTACACAAAATTGCAGCTTTCCTTGGGATTCAAAATTTCTTGGAAATGGATAGGATAATGAAAAGTTATAGTGGAAAATATAGAGACCTATATTTTATAATAATGATATATTGTCTTAGAATTTTTTTTTTTAAATAAAAAAAAAATAAGAAAATTATAAAAAAAAAATTATAAATTATAAATTTGCATAATTAGTTCTAGAAGCATCTACATTTTCATAAAAAAAAATATTATGTTATTGTAACGACCCCTCCGTTACAATATAAAATAGCGATGTATAAAAGGTAAATATTTTTTTTTCTGTTGCATTAGGATATTAAATTTGTTACAACATGATAAACAACATCACAAGTGATACATCATCATGACTAAACGACACATAAAAAATGCATTAACATAAATAAAAGCAACACAAAATCAACACATAAACAACAACTAAGTCAAGCATCATCATAATTAATAGTTGTGCTTAATTAACGCATCATCATAATAATTAACGACGCAATCAACACATCAAGATTGTCGGAAGTGAGATATCAATAAGTGATTTAACCATGCCACTGAATAATAATGAGCTACCCGCCCAACCTATCCTGCATGGTTAGGAACTCTAGACACATAAGAAATGCTCAAGCCCATGATTCATCCGATTGATTTTGACCACTTAAGGTCTCAGGAGTGACGACTCTTCTGAGGAACAAGGAGGTGTCTAAATCCCACTAATCTAATCACAATTAATAACTCCAGTCTATATTATCAGTCATGCACTAACATTATCACAAGGCGCAAGAGAAATGCAACTACTAAACAATCACATGTCAACTTTATTTAATCACACAAGAGTAAACAAATTCTAAAACAAACATGCATCCACATAATCAATAGCGCAAGAGTAATCGTTAGTTTTACTCATGGCGCAAGGAATCCAATCACATGACTAATCATACATCCACATTATTTTCAAGGCGTGAGAGTAACTAAAGTCTAAACAATCATACATCAACTTATTTAGTGGCGCAAAAGTAAATAGATTCTAAAACAATCATACATCATCTTTATTTAAAGGTGCAAGAGTAAACAGATTCTAAAAAAATCATACATCATCTTTATTTAAACGCGCAAGAGTAAACTTAGTACGAAAAGTACGAGGAATTACATAAGAATTGGTCAGACACATAAGAACATAGGTACATTCTTGGCATTAGATAGCGATCCAATTAATATTATCATGATGTCCAGTGAGTTTTATTCAACTCACGTAGTGCTTGTCAAGTGATACAACTTCAATAACGTGTACAACACTTTAGTAGCTCAACTATAGTTTCTTTAATAAGGCCTTCCTTTTACAAAAATAGAAATCAATATTAAGATACACTTCCAATTAAGCTCCCACATGTCGATCCAACCTTCTTTAAGCTAAGGAATATGAATTCACATTAAAGTTCGTATTGAAAATTAAGGAAGGACTCAACCCTTTTAACAATACTAAAAACGCAAGTTGCATTGTATATTAATAATAATAACAATTCTAAACTGAATCAAGTCATAGAATAATTAGAATTGAATGTCTATTTTATTTAATTAATTATTACATCAAGATTTAGGTGGCATCCCTAATGGATGTTATACCTTATTAATTACAATTACTAAAACTCATTCTCAAAGTAATTTATGTTATGCGGTACTTAAAAAAAAAACACCTATTCTAGGTCAATCTATGGAATGCAAGGGGTAATTCTTCTCATCAATCATTTATTGAATTAATTAAGATTGAATTTTATTTAGGATTTAGAGGGTTGGGTTCCTGAATATAAATATAAGGTAATCCAAGAGATGCCTTGGGGGATTCAAG